>CM062295.1:10421717-11021717 GCA_031216915.1 Pictodentalium vernedei | reverse complement strand
CATGTGACACACTGAACTCATCTAGAATTTTCTACTGTCATGTCTCTACTTTCCTTCGTGGAACTAATATGCGATCATGTGGCACACCAAATTCACCTAGAATATTCTATTGTCATGTATTGACTTTCTTCCATGAAACGAATACGCACTCATGTGGCACACTAAGCTTACTAAGAATATTCTGTAGTCATGTCTCGACTTTATTTCATTAAACTAAAATGCGATCATGTGGCACACCGAACTTACCTAGAATATTTGCATGGATTGTCCAATAGACAAGAGATTCAGTCCTAATTTTGCAAGCTTTTACATAGCAGAATGGGAGGAAAATGCCTTAACCACATGTCTATCTCAGATAGTTAAGCGATATTTCTATCATTGGGGAACATTTGAAAAAAGATTTCGATAATTTTTGTAGTTATAATGAACAATAATAATCCTAACATTAAATTATAGGCTACCATCAGTCAAGATTCTGTTGATTTTCTTAATGTGACTGTGTATAAAGGCAAACAATTCCAGACATCCATCCATTTGGATTTATAAAGTGTATTTTAAACCAGCTGAAGCACATCAGTTGTGACATACAAAATCACTCTATTCACCATATACAAAACTATCATCAAATCACAGGTTTTGGGGGGGGGGGGGGGGGGGGGGGGGGGGGGGGGGGGGTTTTATGAGGGTTTAACGACACATTAACAGCCAGGGTCATATCATGTCGGCGACAGTTTTACGGGTGTAGGAAGCCGGAGTACCCGGAGAGAACCACCGAGCAACGACGAGCAGCTGTCAGCTCTACATCGTAACTCTGAACCGTGGCACAGGCAGGGTTAGATTGGTTGAAGACATGCGCACCTTCGACATGCAGTACGATTTAGTACACAGCATCATCGTGCCATGTAGGCAATCAGGGTTAAGTGCCTTGCCCAAGGACACAATGCGGGAGCACGAATCAGTCGCTGAAATGGTCACCCATCCAGCTACTAACCGCGATCAAATCACAGTTAAATTTATTTCAACCGCAATTCAAGTAATATTTCTATTTTTTATTGGTGTCTAGGGTCAACATTCTGCACGAAGACTAAGCGTGACCTCAAAGTTTGAATATAAAGTCAAGTTTAGGTCCCACAAAGTAGATCTTCTGTTTCTCAGGCCATTATTTGTAAAATTGCATGTGGGCAAGCGGTTTTTTATTTTATATTTCTGTAAATATTTCTTTGCCATCAAAAGTTCATATTCTTGGTTTATGTTTTACGCCTCATAATCTACGGAATAGCATGGGTGGTGGTGTATTTCATCCCTTGAGAGCAAGAAGGCTTTGAAATGCTAAAGCATTGCAAAGCCTTCTTGTACTCCAGGGACAAATTTATCAGTTTTTTTAACTTGGGTAAAATATCAGACATAAACCATTTAATTTTTATTTTTTTTAAAGTTCACATTGGTTATAAAAAGAGAGCATGCGGCAGCCAAAAGAATCATGCGGGAGGGCCTGAGAAACAGATTTTTTATTTTTTTAGGCCTTATCCAATCGTTTATTCCCATGTTTCCCATTTTAGAGGACTTCCACCCCACGTATTGGCTACTGGGTCCTATTTTATCAATAAAACACAGATTATTTGATTTCCATAGGGGTAGATCTCTATTATTTGGCACCCTGAAATCGAAGAACTGCATCAAATCTCATGCTTTAAATGAAAGTGTCAATGACACTGTAGCTTAACTTGTCTGTGTGTTGTGTTTGATGAAAAGGATAATGTTCAATGTTCTTGAAAGGGTTATGAAAAAAGACAAGAAATGTGATACTAGGGAATATGTTAATTTCTGTTCCCTGTATGCTATGTTATTAATAAAAATAATATGAAGTGTAGACTGTACTGAAGAACTGAGGGGTGGGTTAATGTGGCCTTCACTGTTAATGTATGTGGCCCTCACAGTTAACGTATGACAACGAGTTACCAAGTTACAGTGAAATTATTCCAAAACGAGTCATCCGGTCAAGTTACACTGAAATCCTTTCATAAATATGGCCTGTATACTGTGCTAAAGGTCTTAGGGCTTCAGGCCTGTGTAGCCATCATGGTTGATCGATTGCAACTAAAAGGGGACGTCCTCATCTCGACATTATACTGAGTCATTCTACCAAGTTACAATGAAATCCCTTCACAAATATGACATGCAGTCTGCACTAAAGTTTTTCAGGTTTTGGGCTTGGACAGCCATCATGGTTGAATGATCGTGACCAAAAGGGGACGTTCTCATCTGGGCATTATCTGGAGTGATCCTATGAAGTTACAACATCCCTTCATAAATATGACCTGTAGACTGTGCTCAAGGTTTTCGGGCTTCGGGCCCCTGTAGCCGTCCCAGTTGACCAATCACGACAAAAAGGGGATGTCATGATCTTGGCATTATATGGAGTCAACATAATAAGTTACAATGAAATCCTTCCATAAATACAGCCTATAGACTATGCTAAAGGTTTTTGGGTTTTGGGCTCGGGCAGCCATCAGGACTGAACAATCGCAACCAAAAGGGGACGTTCTCATTTAGACGTTATTTGGAGTCATCCTACGAAGCTACAATGACATCCCTTCACAAATATGACCTGTAGACTGTGCTAAAGGTTTTCGGGCTTTGGGCCCGTACCCATCACAGTTGCCCAATCACGTCCAAAAGGGGATGTTCTCATCTAAACATTATATGAAGTCAACCTACCAAGTTACAATGAAATCCCTACATAAATATGACCTGTAGACTGTGCTTGAGCAGCCATCACGGTTGACAGATCATGACCAAAAGGGGACTTTCTCATCTCAACATTATAGAGGCATCCTACCAAGTTACAATGAAATCCCTTCATATATACGACCTGTAGATTGTGCTAAGGGTTTTTGTGTTTTGGGCTCGGGCATCCATACTGGTTGACAGATTGCGACCAAAAGGGGACGTTCTCATTTAGACATGACCCCAAACCTGCATATGAAATTTTGTGACGATCAGACAAGAACTACAGGGTGCAGCCTGTGCTAAAGGAAAATGTGAGCAGACTCACAGACTTCCGCACGCGTGATGGCAATAGCTTATCTTGACTTTGTCAAGTTAAGCTAAAAACCAGAGGCTCAAGTGAGCCTAAAACGCTCACCTCGCTCAAGTTATGAAAAGAGAAGAGTGTATCAGTAAGTGACTGGCATACGGAACCTAAATATTAACCCAGAAACTAGTGCTGTGCGGTTAACCGAAATTCGGTCGGTTTCTTTTTTTTTACATAAGCGACCGACTTTTCCTCCGAGTACCGACATACAGTATGTGGACGGTGTTTTTTTTGTTCTGACTTTCTGAAGACTTTTGAACCTTTTTATAAACTATTTCCATTGCGTCAACACGGCGGAGAATTTCTGATTGGGGTACAAGGCTTGTCATTTTGAGGCAAGCGATTCCCGCGGACCCAAATCGCCTCACACAAAATACCACAGTCGAAAGCAGGCGATAAATATTTACCAGTTCCAACATGTCAACAGAGCTTCAGACGATATCGTGCACAGCCCCAGTTAAAATCGATAGGCTATTTATATTAAATTGAGTTCAACAGCTTTGCAAAAAATCTTGTTTTTGTTTGCAGTGTGTCACGTCATTTCCCCCACGTGTGTTTTGAGTACTCTCCTTTGATGTGCAGCAGATATTTTGAACAGCTGATAACAAGTTTGCCTTCTGGTCTTTATCCTCCCATTTTTGGAAACGTTCTGTTTATGAAATGGCATCATATCAAAATATGTCTTATTGAGGAACAATTCTTCCAATATACTCCCCAGTATGTATTATTCTTTAGGTTTTTCTTTTTTTGCAAAAAATTTCTTACCGGTACCATCACTGGCCACCGGGTCGGAAAAGCTCACCTAACCTTGTGTCAACTCAAGTTTGCGTCCGAATTCTGATACTGTGTTCAACGTCCCGAAAGTTAAAAAATTTATAGTAATTTATATCTTTTTTTACACTTACCAATGACCCAGACATAGCTGGTGCTAACTCTTAAAAATCTAAGGCCAAACACATATTTTGCCCCCCAATCCCCAAAATTTGCATCTAAAACCAAAAGAAATCATGTCCTGAAGGACCTCCACACTTTGCCCCTACTGCGCATGCGCAGTGTCAAGGACGTTCCGAAATTGGCGCCAATTATCATTCTTACAAGCAGAGCCTGGTCAGCGCTATGTACTCAGCGGGGAGGTATGAGTTCCCAACTCCTGGGAGGGCCATCCCCGTCTGGGTCATTGGTAAGTATAAAAAATATATAAATTACTATAAATGTTTTAACATTTTTATACTGTACCAATGACCCAGACATAGCTGAATAGTAAAAAGGCTGGAGGGCCTAGGACATAGAGGAAAATCCAATAAGCTCAACTATATAATATAGAGTCAACCCCTCAAGGAGAAAAGGAGTATTAGGCTTTACATGTATCTTTCTTATTTTATGTTAAATTAGAAAGATACAATACCCTTCATAATTGAGCACAATAACATTCATGTTCTCTATTAACATCCAGTATAACCCTTTATACTAATTATTTTTAAAGTAAGGCAATAAATAAAGTTAGTCCAGAGAATTGAGACTCTTTATATTCTTTAAAAGTGTCCGAGAATTGTATATTAACGCCCGTTTGACACTTGACATATACAAATGCTTCACACCGAGCTACACTTTAAAAATATGACATGAATGAATTTTAACATTAATATTACACTTTAAAACCATCCCGGAAACGACTCAGAAATACTGACTTCGGAGGAGGCATTCCCTTGCTTTTCACTATAAAGCAGGTGACCTAAGGGAACACCCTCCCCCCCCCCCCCCCCTTCCCCTTGCCCTGGGTCAAATAGCCCAGAGCGAAGAGGGCAGCCGGACGGAGTCACTGCCGGAACAGAAAGCCTGCATAACTATAGTTGCAACTGTTTAGAGGACGACATTCTGAGTAACAGATAACGGACCTAAACAATGCAGGTCTCCAGAAATGGACTCAATATTTCTGAGATAAAAATTCGTGAATGTGGATGGCTGAGACCAATAAGCAGCCTTCATTAAATCTGTAATAGCAATACTATTAGCGTAAGCCCAAGATGTAGAAAGAGCTCTTACTTCATGAGCCGAAATCTTAAGCACAGACTGCTGAGAAGAAGATAAGTTTTCATAAGCAGTACAGATAGTTAATTGAATCCATCTAGCAATAGAATGGACCAAAATGTCCTTTCTATTAGGCATCAGAGACAGAAAGAAACGTTTTCGTCCCTTTCTGATAAACTGAGATTTCTGTTTATAGATACGTAACGCTCTAACAGGACAGAGTAAAGGCCTACGCCCGTCTGAAGACGGAAGGGCCTTATTAACAATAGGTTCCGGATATTTATTAGGAGCCTGATTCTTAGCTAAAAATCCCACATTAGTAGTGAAGGCGATAGTGTTCCCGACACTACGATAGTGAGAATCATCCACCGACAGTGCATGAAGCTCACTGACTCTTCTAGCAGAAGAGAGAGCTAAGAGAAAAGCTGTCTTATAAGACAAGAATTTGAAATCTACTGTCCCAAGAGGTTCAAATGGCTTTTCCTTCAGTTTAAGAAGAACCCAAGCTAAATTCCACTTAGGAATTAACCTAAGAGTTCTGGGTCTATTTATCGAGAAGTTTCTAACTACCTTAGATAAAGAGACATTAGATCCAATTTGTAAACTATCATGATGTGCATAGGTATCAGATAACATAGACCTATAACCCTTAATAGTAACAGGCTGCAGTTTGATTTCGTCAAACAAGTATACTAGAAAGTTTGCAATGTCTGGTATGGAGGGATCAAAAATATCAACAGAATGATCCCTACACCAACGACGAAAAACCTTCCACTTAGCCGCATAGTTTAGCGAAGAGGAGGTCCTCCTACAGTTAGAAATCGCGTCCACTACTCGTCCTGTAAAGTGCTTGCCATGCAAGAAGGACCGCACAAAGGAAAAACGTGAAGGTTGACACCTTGCGGGTTGTGATGAAGTTGACGCGGTTTCCCCTGTGAAAGAAGATCCTCCCGTGGAGGAAGCTTTCGTGGTAGGTCCCACAACAGACACCTGAGTAGATTTATCCACGGTCTCTGTGGAGACAGAGATGCTAGCAACAGAATCTTGCATTGAGATTGTTTTATCTTTAGCAATACTTGCTGAATTGACGGCGCTGGAGGATACGCATATCCTATCATTCCGTCCCAAGGGATCGACAGAGCGTCTACTGCAAATGCTCTTGGATCCGGATACGGAGACACATACGTCTGCAACTGATTGTTGAGATGTGTCGCAAATAAGTCTATCATTGGCCGTTCCCATTGGTAGCAAATCTGATTGAATACTTGTTTGTTGAGAGTCCACTCCGACGGCAACAAGCAACCCTTTCGTGAAAGGGAGTCTGCTAGTACGTTCAGACGACCCGGTATATGACGGACCGAAAGTAGAACTTGATGTTCTAGAGCAAACAGAAGGATTCTTTCCGTAAGATTGAACAACGGAACTGAATGAGTGCCTCCCTGATTCCGTATATACGCCACTACTGTCGTATTGTCAGATAGGATTTGGACATGAGCATTGTGAAAAATGTCCATCCAATGACATAACGCAAGCCAAATTGACATCATTTCCTTGATGTTTATGTGCTTGCCCAGGAATTGTGGATTCCAAAGACCCTGGCATCTCGAATCCGTTGGGATCAATGATGCACCCCAACCTGTTTGACTGGCATCCGTCATAATGGTAAAACTCGGATCCGGCAACTGCAGCGGAACTCCCTGAGTTAACCACTGAATGTTTGCCCAAGTCTGAATCTCTCGTTTCACTTGATTTGACAAGAGAACTTCTATGTCGAGCGAATGAATTTTCACACTCTAATTCTGGGTCAAGAAAATTTGGAGAGGACGCGTGCGTAACCGCCCCATCGAAATGAGATCCGCAGCGGCTCCGCACAGACCTATCAGTCTCATGAACTCCCTCGCTGTGACTTTGTCTGCGTGCAGACAATAGCTAGCATAACAACTGACTAATTTCGCTCTGGTTAACGGCAGACGAACGAGATTGTTGTGCGTCTCGAAGCTCATTCCCAGATGTGTGAATGACTTGGACGGCACCAGATCCGACTTCTCCTCATTTATTATAAAACCGAGACGTCGGAGCAATAGAAGCAGATTCTGCACATCGTTCTGAAGCGTTAACTCGTTGCCGTACCTCTGAAGAATGTCGTCTAGGTAGGCTGACGTTACCGCAGACGAATGAGCTCGGAAATACATCATTACCGAGTTCATTACCCGAGTGAAAGCCCAGGGTGCTAGGTTCAATCCGAAGCACATCGCCCGGAATTGATACACCACTCCTAGGACTGCGAAGCGTAGATACTTTCTGAATGTCGGATGTACCATGATGTGAAAGTACGCATCTTTGAGATCTATGCTTGTTGCATAATCGTTCACCCGAATACTTGCTCTGACCGATCGAATCGTCTCCATATAAAACTTCGGAGCGACGATCAGCTTGTTTATCCAGCTCAAATCTATAAACTGGAAGGAACGAGCCGTCTGGTTTCGGAACCAGAAACAGATGGCTGTAGAATCCCGGTGTCTCCTGGTTTTCTACGACCTCTACCACGTTCTTCCTTAAAAGAGACTGCACCTCTGATAACAGAGCGTCTCTTTTCTGCGGATTTGACGGAAGTTGAGTCCATTTTGGACTTCGAGTTAATGGAGGCTTTCGCTTGAAGGATATCTTTAGACCTTCCGAAATCACCCCTCTCACCCAAGGGTCGTCCGTAATCGACGCCCACTCTTGTGGAAAACTCGACAACCTTCCGCCAACCGACACGCGATAGAGGTTGAAGCCATCACCTCCTGGACCTGCGAGGCCTGCGGGAGGAGAAACCACGTCCTCCGCGACCCGCACCTCATCCCGTCGACCTCGGGGCGTCCGACCAGTTGTCCCGGCCCGAAGGACGTCCCGCACGTGAGTCGCTGCCTTGACGGTCTCTTGAATAAGACCAAGAGGACGCACCGGAACCTCTATAGGAACCTCTCTTGGGCGCATTAGACCCAGAAGTGCCTGTCTTACTCTTATCTGCCGTGTCCAAAGCAGAAGAAGCAGATTTAAACAGCAGAGAATCCGAAGCTTTCTTAGTAATTTTATCGTAAATTGCAGAAAGCTTGCCGTCGAAGAGAAGTTCTCCGGAGACCGAAGCGACTCTGAGAGAGTTCTTCACCTTACTATCCACGAGTGTGGATGTAGCTAGGGCTGCGTCACGTCTAACCAACTCCAGGTTTGCCACTGAAAGGGCGGAGTTACACGTGGAATAAGCTACTGCCCTTGAAAGAAGTCTTAAAGAGGATTGTATATCCTGGAATTCTTTCCCTTGAACGAAGACGCAGTGATAACGCCTTAGTAAGGTGGTCTGCGTAAGATAAAGCATCTAAACTGGCTCTGTTAGACGAAATAGTCGTCTCCAACACCGCGGTTGGAATAGACGTAGACGACAGTAATGATAATTCTAAGTCTTCCGCCTCGTCGTCCATACGCAGAGGAACTCTCGGGATACCCTGTCCTGCCGTATCGAATTTATTCCTTGCATTAATGAAAGGCAGGTTAAGAGCATTGGCAGACAAGAAACCCGCTTTTCCTGTTTTGGAAGCGAGTTTGAATATAGCATCGTTCAATAATTCAAATGTTCTTGTGACATTATTGGACTGAGACGGAAACTCGGGAGCGATGTCCCAGCACCGCTCAAAGAAATCAGTGTCCAATGACGCTATAATTCTCTTGTCTGGTACCGCAGCAGTCTGGCCCGACGGAACAACCTAAGGAAGAAAGCGCCGGATGAAATCCACGGCAGCTTTATGTTGTTCCGAAAGGGATAGCTCCAAGTCATCCGTATCCCTTTCACCATCCGGTCGGACCTCATGATGCTCCCGGTCGTCCCCACCCGATGCTTCAGCAGAGTGTACTGACACAGCGCCGTCGGATAATTCCCGATCCGACACCGTTTCTGCCGGTTGCTGGAATGCTGCGATAAGTTGTGCTATTTGAACAAGCACGTCCGACATCGAGGCCTGCGGAGGCGCAGTCTTCCGCTGCTTCGCCGAGGGCAGCTCCGCATCTAGTGACTCCCGCATACTCTTCCTATGCGAACGTCCGGAGTCAACCGGCCTCGTGTCCCTGGCTACCAGATGGCGTGACCTGGTCGCCGAAGAATCCCTGATCGGTGAAGCTGGAAGAATATTGGCGGTCACGTAGCCAAGGTGCGGTCGTGTGCGCTGGTGAGAGGAAGAAGCCTGAGCAGTCTCAGCGGACTGCCTATACAACGGAGAGTCCCGAGCGACGGACGTGTGCTCCGCTTGCAACACATTTTGTACCACAACAGCTGGTCCCAGATGTTGTTGTACGAGAGAGGGGCCTCTCTCGCTCGCGGCCCGGCTGGACCTGGACGAGCTAGGAACCGGACTCGAAGGCTTCCTCCGATCTCTCCTACTATCCGCCGTCACTGGGTGTGCACGTTGAATGTTTATAGTGCTCGCATCACCCAACATTTCCTCCTGGACCGCATCGGACGAACCCGGCTGCCGAACCATTCGGTGAATGGACGCTACACCGGGCGAGCTAGCGGACGACATTTGTCTTATGTCCATGAGCACTTTTGCCACTAGCTCTGTATTCATTTGTGACAACGGAAGCGCACTTGCGGAAGATAACATGGAAACATCACCCTGTTCTTGTTCCTCTGAAATAGAAACTGATAGAGTAGAGTGACCCTGCGGAGAAAGAGCCGGCATAGCCCTTTCTCCACTAACAACATATCGTGACACACGTTTCCAATGTTTGACATCCCAATATTGACATATTGAACAGGGATTAGTGCGAGTACACTGACTACAATTAATACAATGATCATGAAAGTCAGAGGAAGATTTCTTCCTATTACAATTTGAACAATATCCTTTCATTATGAAAAGTGAACAACAAGTCCTAGTACTCGCACAAACCCCTAAACACAAAGATACATAATAACATGATCCATTAATAATGAAAAAACAATTGAAAATCAAAATAATTTTTGAAAAATATTTTTTCAGCAAAGCCCAAGTTTCTGAAAAGTAACGTTGAGCCCCAATGGATCCCAAGGCTAAGTGTGGTCAAAAATTTTTAAATTATATTAAATAATTAATGCAACACTTACGGATAATAATAATGTATCTTATAGTGAGATAAACTACTCCAAAGGCAAACAGCCCCCCTCAAAAGAGACTGTTGCCAATGTAAACAAACAGTGTAAAAACACCAGAAAACATGACTCCAGGCACTGACAATACTGGCCCGAAATCAGTCATCAAAATTACACACTATCTGATGCAAAACAGAGACTCCCAGGGGAGAATCTGCAGAACATCAGATGGTAGATGCAGAACACAACGTTATACACCCATGGGTGAAACCGTAAACATGGGGAAAATAACAGAATTCATTCTGTAACCAAAAATATGCCAAAAGCATGGGAGAATAGCAAGGGGGGACTTAGAAGACCAGGGGAGAGGAAACACTGAATAAGCAGTGCAACTTTATAGCAAGAATGACAACAACAGGCCCATGCCTCGAAAATAGGCAACTTAACATAATTTCATAAAAAAATTTTAAGTACAGCCCTGATTATTTTTTGTCACTCCTTTTTCCTCTCCTCCTTCTATATCCTCCTTAGAATCACCATTTCTCCAATAATTACGTGTCTATATGTGATGTATCCCATTGTACTATACATTTATACAAAACTTTATTCAAATCAGAACTTTCATACAGAAGTTCTGTACAAAAAACTGATTTTTGCATCATCGGTACAAAATGGCCACTGGCAGCCATCTTGAATTTCGGACCACACCCAAAAACACTCGTTCCCGTCCCAGGGTCATAACAAAGGTACCCAAGAAGTTTCGTAAAGATTGGTTCATAAATACGGCCTCTAGCCCGAGCCATAGCAGCTTGGCACTTACAGCTCTGAAAGTAACACTAAATAAATCAAAGTCAGTCTAATTTGCATAATTTATGCACGAGAAAAAAACCTGTATTATATGTGATGTATCCCATGGTATAAAAAAATACAAAACTTTATTCAAATCAGAACTTTCATACAGAAGTTCTGTACAAAAAACTGATTTTTGTATCATCGGTACAAAATGGCCGCTGGCAGCCATCTTGAATTTCGGACCACAACTAAAAACACTCGTTCCCGTCCCAGGGTCATAACAAAGGTAAACAAGAAGTTTCGTAAAGATCGGTTCATAAATACGACCTCTAGCCCGAGCCATAGCCAATTGTTGACGTACGGACAGACGGACAGATGAACATACGGACAGACGGACAGACAGACGGACGACGGGCCATGACAATAGCTCAAATTTTACTTCGTCAAAGTTGAGCTAAAAATGAAAGTGTCAATGACACGGTAGCTCAACTTTTTAAGACATGTACATGTATAGTATGTGACATAGCAATGACAAACATCTAAGTAATGACCTGATAACAAAGGTACATATAAAGTATTATAACAGTCTATACATAAATACTGACCGTAGCCTGTAACAAATGTATAGGTAAAGTATTGTAAAGGTGGGTGACAGTCAGATGCTAAACTAGAAAAGAAATCTTGAGTCCCAGAGTGGGCCTGATTGAACCCCAAAATATTTGTTCTCATAGCACAGTGATAAAAAAGGCACCCCAAAAAACATTCGTTCCTGTCCCAAGGTGAAAACAAAGCTACCCAAGAAGTTTTGTGAAGATCAGTTCAAAAATACGAGCTGTATAGAAGTTGTGACAAAAAACTGATTGGACCTAATTTCGGTACAAAATGGCCACTGGCAGCCATCTTGAATTTTGGACCGCACACAGAAATACTCGTTCTCGTCCCAAGGTGATAACGAAGGTACCCAAGAAGTTTCGTGAAGATCAGATCATAAATACAGCCTCTAGCCGGAGCCGTATTGACATGTGCACTTACAGTGTAAAAGTAGCACTGAATAAATCAAAGTTCATCTAATTAGCATAATTTCTGCACGAGAAAAAAACCTGTCCTACGTGTGATGTATTCCATGTTACTAAACATTCATACAAAAATTTATTCAAATCAGAACTTTCATACAGAAGTTCTGTACAAAAGACTGATTGCACTAATTTTGCTACAAAATGGCTGCTGGTGGCCATCTTGAATTTTGGACCACACCCAAAAAAACTCGTTCTCATACCTTTTATAACAAAGGTACCCAAGAAGTTTTGTAAAGATCGGTTCATAAATACAGCCTTTAGCCTGAGCCGTATAGAAGTTGTGTACAAAAAACTGATTAGATCTAATTTCGGTACAAAATGGGCACTGGCAGCCATCTTGAATTTTGGACCGCACCCAGAAAAACTTGTTCTCATCCCAAGGCGATAACAAAGGTACACAAGACGTTTCGTGAAGATCGGTTCATAAATACAGACTCTAGCCCGAGCCGTATTGACATGTGTACTTACTGTAAGTAGCCCTGAAAAATTCCCGTATTATATGTGATGTATCCCATGGTATTAAACTTTCATACAAAAAATTATTCAAATCAGCGTTTTAATATGGAAGTTCTGTGCAAAAATCTGATTGCACCTAATTTTGAACAAAATGGCTGCCATAGGCCATCTTGAATTTCGGACCAGACTCAAAAACACTTGTTCTCGTCCTACGGTGATACCAAAGGTACCCAAGAATTTTCGTAAAGATCGGTTCATAAATACGGCCTCTAGCCCGAGCCATATTGGCATTTGCACTTACAGTGCTGAAAGTAACACTAAATAAATCAATGTTAATCTAATTTGCATCATAAGCGCACGAGAAAAAAACCTGTATTATATGTGATGTATCCCATGGTACTAAACATTCATACAAAAAATTATTCAAATCAGCGCCTTCATAGAAGTTCTGCGCAAAAATCTGATTGCACCTAATTTTGTACAAAATGGCTGCCAGCGCCCAACTTGAATTTCGGATCGGACCCAAAAACACTCGTTCTCGTCCCACGGTCATAACAAAGGTACCCAATAAGTTTCGTAAAGATCGGTTCATAAATACGGCCTCTAGCCCGAGCCGTGTTGAGGGACAGATGGACAGACGGACAACGGACAACTGGCCATGGCATAAGCTCAAATTTGGCTTTGTTCGGAAATTTTCGAAGTCCCAAACAAAATATTTTCAGCCTAAAATTTTTTTTTGTCTTATAATTGACCAAAATGCATAAAAAAATTAAAAAATTCCGGATTTTGGTCCAAAATTTCCAAGTCTGGAATGGGACCCCAAATTTTAAGCCTAAATATGAACCCAGGGACTTGGCTTAAACAAACTTGAATCTCCCCCCCCCCCCTCCCTCTCCCCCTGCCAAAGATGCTGCATACCAAATATCAAAAGATTCTTATTGGCAGATCTGAAGAAGAAGATTTTGAAAGAAAAGTCCTCATATTGCACCAAGTTAAAATGCAGGCTCTCATAGGGAGCCCAAATGTGAACCCAGGAACTCGGTTTGTACAAACTAGAATCTGACCTCCCTGGAGATGTATACCAAATATGAAACGATTCTGACTGGTGGATCTAAAGAAGATTTTGAAAGAATAATCCTCATTTTACACTATGTTAAAATTTCGGCTCCCATAGGGAGACTAATTTTGAACCCAGGGACTCAATTTGAACAAACTTGAATCTGACCCCCCCCCCCCCCCCCTCTCCCCCAGAGATGATGTATACCAAATAGGAAAGAATTCTGCCTGGTGGATCTGAAGAAGATTTTTTTGAATTTTGGAAAGAAATTCATGGGTGCTATCAGAGTTATGCCCCTTGTGGTGCCCCCTGTGGGTGCGGCAAGTTTATTTGTACAAGTTTCAAGGGACATATGTTAGGGAACATGCACACCAAATTTGGTTCAATTTGATCCAGTAGTTTGTGAGAAGTAGTAGATAATGTAAAGTTCACGACGTACGACGACGGACGGCAAGTGATAAGTTAAGCTCCCTTCAGTGAGATAAAAATAGAAAACACCTGTAGAAGTTAATGATTTCAAACGACTGAAAATTGAACACAACAGACTGTTGCACAGTTGTTGAGGAATATTGACAAATTGCACAAAGCCACATTATAGTAATTTTATGCCTGATTATAATACAAGAATCTTCCTCTGAATGAACACTGCGATTCACAAAATGTTATTTACCTTATCACTTATGAATGCTGTAGAAAACAGCATTTGGGTCAAACTCAAAATCCTTTTCCAGAACATGCTAGTTGACACAAACTTGATATAAAACATAATTCAAATGTCCCAGCAGCACATCATTTCAATCTTCCTGGCCACCCTTTAGACAATTTTGAAATTCATCCAACTGAACCACCATTTAAAGACAAGAGGAAACAAACAAATTTAGGAAAAAGCGAGAAGCCTTTTGGGTCAATTTGCTTCAAACCGTCTGACCACCTGACATCAAGATGTCTGAAGGAGAATGTGAAAGGAGGTCCATCATTCCTTTCCCTTTTAAGTACAACAGAATGAATGCTGAAATACTGAAATTAGTAACTCTAAATTAATAGAATCACTAAATCTTCGACTGGTCATTGCTTACAAGAACAGCCAATGCTTGCATAACATCCTTGTAAGGACAAAATTGGAGGCCAGCAAGGGATAACACCAATTATTGCCAGTTAGTTTAACCATCTCATAAGCTTAAAACTAGTTCAAATAAAATATTTTTTATATCCAATTTGAAACTCATGAGGGCTAAAAACAAGAGGCCCCGTGGGAGCCTGATGCACTCACCTGACCAAAGTTGTTTAAATTTAGAAGGATTTAATTACCATCTAATGCTAGTTAACACAACAGAGGAATGAAGTTATTTAATTATTTATAACTCTGCTATCCATGACAGATGGTTTTTTTCTGGCATTGGGATGCTACCACAGACATAATGCCCAGATTTTCAGTAATAAGAAAATTAGGAGTCCAAATATAAATCTAGGGACTTGACTGGAACTTGAAGAATGTTGTATTCCAATTACCAAAAGATTCTGACTGGAGGATCTGGAGATTTTGAAAATATTACCAATTTTGAAATATGTTAAAATTTGCCACACCCCTCTCCCCCTCCCATATGGAACACAAATATCAACCCAGGGACTTTATTTGAACAAACTGAATCTGAACCCTCAAAGAATGATGTATACCAAATACCGAAAGAAAGATTCTGATTGTATCTCAAGAAGCAGATTTTTAAAGATTATTCGCATATTGGATTTTTGGACCCAAAATATTAAACTAAGGACTTGATTTGAACAAACTTAGGTCTGACCTCCCTATGGATGCTGTATACCAGATATTAAAAGATTCTGACTGGTGGATCTGAATAAGAAGATTTTTAAAGATTATTCCTCATATTGAACTAAGTTAAAAGTTGGACTCACTTAGAGAGCCCAAATATTAACCCAGGCACTCGATTAGAACAAACCTTAATCTGACCCCCTGGAGATATTGTACACCAAATATAAAAGTATTCTGACTGGTGGATCTGAAGGAGAAATTTCCTCAAATTGCACTGAATTAAAGTTTGTGCACTGATAGGGAGTCCAAATATTAACCCAGGGGCCCGATTTGAAAACATTTGAATCCATCCCCTCTGAAGATGTTGTATACCAAATATGTCAGCATTCTTGCTGGATCTGAAGAAGACTTTTAAAGAAATTTTCTCATATTAAAATTCAGGCCACCATAGGGAGCCCACATCTTAACCCATGCACTCGACTTGAACAGACTTGAATCTCACCCCCTAGAGATGTTATATACAAACTATGAAAGGATTCTGACTGGAGAAGAGTTTTAAAGAAATTTCCTCATATTACACTAAGTGTATCTTTGGGCTCCAACAGAGAGCCCAAATATCAACCCAGGGAGCCAATTTGAACAAACTTGAATCTGCCCCCCTCCCCTAGAGATGTTGTATACAAATATGAAAGCATTCTGACTGGTGGATCTGAAGAAGATTTTTAAAGATTATCCTCCATATTGCACTAAGTTAAAATTCGGGTTTCATAAGAAGCCCAAATATTAACTGAGGAACTTGATTTGAACACTCTTGAATCTGCCCTAGAGATGCTGTATACCAAATATGAAACAATTCTGACTGGTGGTTCTGAAGAATATTTTTAGATTCACATTGGCATGGCGGGGGTTCGAACCCACGCCGAGAGAGTTTCCTTCGGCACCAACCGCCTACCGAAACTATACTGAACCATGCACACCACTCGGCCACCAAACGACTTCAATAAAACCACTATACAGTAAAACCTGTCTTGAGAGACCACTGTCTTGAGAGACCACCTGTCTTGAGAGACCACATCTGCCAGGCACCGATTGGTTTTACTCTATAATGGACCTGCTATGGGAGACCACCTGTCTTGAGAGACCACCTGTCTTGAGAGACCACTGTGACCTGGTACCAACTTGTATTTTTATGCCATAATGGACCTGTCTTGAGAGACCGCCCCTTTGAAGACTGAAACCATGACAAAAACTTTTTACCTGTTCTGGAATTGGAAAATCCATTGTGGTTATACTAACATAATTAAAAGTATTAAAAGCTCTTAATTGGGTTTCAATTGCTAACTCATTAAAGATTGAGATGTTTTTATAAGACCCCTGTGAAAAGATTAGGATTATTGCTGAATAAACAATTTCATACATACCTGAAATGTGTCAGATAGGAATAAAAATAAATTTGTGTTGAAAATCTTTTTGTAACAAATTGAAAAGGACTGTTATAAAAATAAATTAGTGTTGAAAATCTTCAAAGAAGATTTTCAACACTAATTTATTTTTTATAATTTTTATAACAGTCTATTTCAATTTGTTACAAAAACTTCATAAAAAAGAACAACTACAAAGTAATTACAAAAATCCATTCCTCTCCATTTCTGAATTTTGTGGTTGGTTGTTCATTGACTTGAGAAAACCTGAAACCTGTTATGAAAGACCACCTGTCTTGAGAGACCACTTTTGTGTGGCCCAAAGGGCGGTCTCTCAAGACAGGTTCTACTGTATTATACAAACTTATATTATAAATACTTTATAGTTGTAATATATAAACTTATATATTTAACACTTTTTTATACAAACCTATATTACAACGTGTGGACATCCAGTTTAAAAGATGGTTATCATCATCATCACCATATTGAAACTGATAATCTGCTGAATCTGAAATATTTTAAGAGTAGAAGATTAACCTATTCACCTTGATGTACATTACACTGGTAAGTAAACCCCCACTTATGGAAGGCATGCATTGGTAAAGCAAACTCTACACATCCAAGGCACAGTGCTTGTAAGCAAACTCTACATACGCAACGCACAATGCTGGTAACCAAACTGGACATACGCAACGCACAATGCTGGTAACCAAACTAGACATATGCATTATGCAAGGCACAGTGCTGGTAAGCAGACTCCACATACACAAAGCACAAGGCTGGTAAGCAATTTCTACATATGCAAGGCACAGCACTGGTAAGCAAACTCTACATACATAAGGCAGTGCACTGGTAAGTAAACCCAACATCCATAAGGCACTGTTGATGATCACACCCCACATAGACATGGCACAGAGCTTGTAAGCAAACCCTACATGTTTAAGGCACTGCACTGGTGAGCACACCCTGCATACGTTAGGCACTGCACTGGTATGCTAACAGTGCATGCATAAGACACTGCACGGTAAGCAAACCATACATATGCTAGGCACTAAGCTGGTAAGCAAACTATACATAAGGCACTGTGCTGGTGTTGGTGAGTAAACTCTACAAAATTTAAGACTCAGTGTTGGTAAAGAAATCCTACATATGCAAGGCACTGTGCTGTTAAGCAAACCCTTCATACACAAGGCACTCTGCTGGTAAGCAAACCCTACATATATATGGCACTAAACTGATAAGCAAACCCTATATACGTAATGCACTGTGCTGTTAAGGAAACCCAACATATGTAAGGCACTGCACTGTTAACCCTTTCGCTACTCAGCCAAGCTGGCCCCCAGACTTGAGATATTGGGGTTAATTTCGGGATCATCTCATCCTTCGATAAAGGTATAAAATGTCCCATTCATTTGGATTGTCAGGTAAGTCAAGATTTATCTTCCCAGCTTCAGAACGTGGGATATCTAGTGGAACAAAATCTGTGCATTTTTCCCATTGAAAAATTGGACGAATTCCACGCCCACGCCCACTACCTCGTATTCTGCCATGTCCCTGACCAGCACTTCTTTTTCTGCCGCGTCCCCTCCCACTGGCCAGTCCTATTCCAGACACTGAAGGACTCTCTCCTCCATCTGGATTATTAATGGCAACATCCTCTGAACATCCAGCACTCATAGCAGTGTCATGTGTGTCAGCTTGATTTGAGCCAGACTGTACCTCAGAATCCTGTTCCACGTTGCTATCATTAGTCATATTCGTCCGTGGAATTACTGTGATTTTGGTGCAATATGTGCTAAAACTGTAGCCAATTAACTAAAAAGAAACAACTCTAAATTCATTTGGGCAGGAAATTACTTCTGTGGACTGATAGAGATAACACATGGACTGAGGTAAGAGTAGATGCATTACTATGCCATCGGCGTGCAGCGCGCCAACTGGTTTGTAGTGTCAGTTTACCACTGGAGTGGCAAACGCCGAGGAGGCTTGAAAGGGTTAAGCAAACCTTACATATATAAGGCACTGCACTGGTAAGCAAACCCTACACAGGTATGTACTGTGCTGGTAAGCAAGCAAATATGACAGAATACAAATACACTTGGTCCATGTGCAATTAATTTTTCTCATCAAGGTGGAAAGAAAGCCTTTACATTTATTTTTTATTTAGTTTTGTTTGATATGCACCTTTTTCGAGAAAATAAATACCATCCACAAACAGAGCAAACTAGATTTCTACAAACAAAATAATATGTACACACTGTGTTTTATTCAGGCTTCCTTGCAAACACATGCGAATAAAAATACATAAATAAAAAAATAAATCAATTCAAGTCTCAAGATTTCATAGTTTTTTGGAAGACAATGCATACCCCAACTTCAGGCTTACTAGAATGCACCTCTCAATGTTGATCGGGAAAATACAATAATAAATCCAAGTTCATGGGAGATAACTTGGTTAAAATTGTTGCAGATAAAAAAATTTTGAATAAGGAATCCCCACTTATGTTAGTCATAATGATTGAGACGTTGGATCAAAATTGGTTCATTCATGAAGAAGGTAATCTATACACAAAATGAAAGCGTCAATGACACTGTAGCTCATCTTGTTAAGACATGTACATGTATATGTGACACAGCAATGACAAACATCTAGGTAATGACCTGATAATAAAGGTACATATAAAGTATTGTAACTGTCTGTACATAAATCTGACCGCAGCCTTAACAAATGTCTAGGTAAAGTATTGTAAAGGTGGGCGACAGTCAGATGCTAAACAAGAAAGGAAATCTTTGAGTCCCAGAGTGGGTCTGACTGAACCCCAAAATATTTGTTCTCATAGTACAGTGATAACAAAGGCACCCCAAAACACTTGTTCCTGTCCCAAGGTGATAACAAAGGTACCCAAGAAGTTTCATGAAGATCAGTTCATAAATATGAGCCATATAGAAGTTGACAAACAAGAGGCCCCAAGGGGCCTTAATCGCTCACTGGGCAAAGTGATTCAAACAAAGTGGTTCAAAGAAGTATTTGGGGTCACTTTCAGTTAGACATGGTTCATCAACACTACAAAGGAATGAAGTCATGAGAGACAAATTTTATGGAACTAGGGACATGGCTTGAACAAACTTGAATCTTACCCCCTAAGGATGCTGCATACCAAATATCAAAAGCATTCATCTACTGGATCTGAAGAAGAAGATTTTTAAAGAAAATTGCTCATTTTGAACTAAGTTATCATTCGGGCTCCCACAGTGAGCCCAAATATGAACCCAGGGACTTGGCTTGAACAAACTTGAATCTCACCCCCTAAGGATGCTGCATGCCAAATATCAAAACATTCTGACTGCTGAATCTGAAGAAGACTTTTAAAGAAAAATTCCTCATATTGACTAAGTGATAATTCGGGCCCCCACAGGGAGCACAAATATGGACCCAGGGACTTGGCCTTAACAAACTTGAATCTCACCTCCTAAGGATGCTACACACCACATATCAAAACATTCTGACTGCTGGATCTGAAGAAGAAGATTTTTAAAGAAAATTTCCTCATTTCGAACTAAGTTACAATTCAAGCTCCCATAGTGAGCCCAAATATGGACCTAGGGATATGGCTTGAACAAACTTGAATCCCCTCCCAAGGATGCTGCATACCAAATATCAAAATATTCCGACTGCTGGATCTGAAAAAGACTTTTAAAGAAAATTCCTCATTTTGAACTAAGTTATCATTCAGGCTCCCACAGTGAGCCCAAACATGGACCTAGGGACATGGTTTGAACAAACTTGAATCTCACCCCCTAAACATGCTGCATACCAAATATCAAAACATTCTGACTGCTGGATCTGAAGAAGAAGATTTTTAAAGAAAATTCCTCATTTTGAACTAAGTTATAATTCGGGCTACCACAGTGAGCCCAAATATGAACCCAGGGACTTGGCTTGAACAAACTTGAATCTCACCCCCCTAAGCATGCTGCATTCCCAATATCAAAAGATTCTGCCTGCTGGATCTGGAGAAGAAGATTTTTGAAGAAATTTGCCTGAAATGCACTAAGTTCGAATTCAGGCTTCTACACTGAGCCCAAATATGAATCCAGGCAGCCGCTTTGAACAAACTTAAATCAGATCCACACCACAAATGTTGCATACCAAATATCAAAAGATTCTGCCTGCTGGATCTTAAGAAGATTTTGGAAGAAATTTGCCTGAAATGCACTAAGTTCGAATTCGAGCTTTTATAGTGAGTGAACAAACTTGAATCAGATCCACCCCCAATGTTGCATATCAAAAGATTCTGCCTGCTGGATCTGGAGAAGAAGATTTTTTAAGAAATTTGCCTGAAATGCACTAAGTTCGAATTCGGGCTTCTATACTGAGCCCAAATATGAATCCAGGGGCCGGTTTGAACAAACTTGAATCAGATCCACCCCACAATGTTGCATACCAAATATCAAAAGATTCTGCCTGCTGGATCTGGAGAAGATTTTTTAAGAAATTTGCCTGAAATGCACTAAGTTCGAATTCGAGCTTTTATAATGACCCCAAATATGAATCCAGGGGGCCGATTTGAACAAACTTGAATCAGATCCACCCCACAATGTTGCATACCAAATATCAAAAGATTCTGCCTGCTGGATCTGGAGAAGAAGATTTTTTTAAGAAATTTGGCTGAAATGCACCAAGTTCAAATTTGGGCTTCTATACTGAGCCCAAATATGAATCCAGGGGGCCGATTTGAACAAACTTGAATCAGATCCACCCCACAATGTTGCATACCAAATATCAAAAGATTCTGCCTGCTGGATCTGGAGAAGATTTTTTAAGAAATGTGCCTGAAATGCACTAAGTTCAAATTCGGGCTTCTAAACTGAGCCCAAATGTGAATCCAGGGGGCCGATTTGAACAAACCTGAATCAGATCCACCCCACAATGTTGCATACCAAATATCAAAAGATTCTGCCCGCTGGATCTGGAGAAGAAGATTTTTTAAGAAATTTGCCTGAAATGTACTAAGTTTAAATTTGGGCTTCTATAGTGAGCCCAAATATGAATCCAGGGGGCCGATTTGAACAAACGTGAATCAGACCCATACCAAGATGCTGCATACCAAGTATCAAAAGATTCTGCCCTCTGGTTCTGGAGAAGATTTTTTAATAATTTTTCTATAATTCATACGGTGCTATCATAGTTATGCCCCATACAGAGCCTCCATGGGACGTGGCCATTTCATTTGAACAAACATGAATTGGCATACAGTAATGAATATCCACATGAAGTTTCATGAAAATCGGACCAGTGGTTTCAGAGGAGAAGTCGTTTGAAAAATGTTCACGACGACGGACGGTCGGTGATAAGTTAAGCTTCCTTCGGTGAGCTAAAAACCGATTGGACCTAATTTCAGTACAAAATGGCCACTGGAAGTCATCTTGAATTTTGGACCACACCCAGAAACACTCGTTCTCATCCCAAGGTGATAACAAAGGTACCCAAGAAGTTTCACGAAGATCGGTTCATAAATACAGACACTAGTCCGAGCCGTATTGACATGTGCACTTACTTACAGTGTATAAGTAGCACTGAATAAATCAAAATTCATCTAATTTGCATAATTTATGCACGAGAAAAACACCCGTATTATATGTGATGTATTCCATGTTACTAAACATTCATACAAAAATTTATTCAAATCAGAACTTTTATACAGAAGTTTTGTACAAAAAACTGATTGCACTAATTTTGGCACAAAATGGCTGCTGGTGGCCACCTTGAATTTCGGACCACACCCAAAAACACTTGTTCTCATTCCACGGTGATAACAAAGGTACCTAAGAAGTTTTGTAAAGATCGGTTCATAAATACGGCCTCTAGCCTGAGCCGTATAGAAGTTGTATACAAAAAACTGATAAGACCTAATTTTGGTATAAAATGGCCACTGGCAGCCATCTTGAATTTTGGACCACACCCAGAAACACTCGTTCTTGTCCCAATGTGATAACAAAGGTACCCAAGACGTTTCGGGAAGATCGGTTCATAAATACAGCCCCTAGCCCAAGCCATATTGACATGTGTACTTACTGCGTGAAAGTAGCACTGAAAAAATCAAAGTTCATCTAATTTGCATAATTTCTGCACGTGAAAAAAAACCCGTAGTATATGGGATGTATCCCATGGTACTAAACATTCACACAAAAAATTATTCAAATCAGCACTTTCATATGGAAGTTCTGCGCAAAAACCTGATTGCACCTCATTTTGTACAAAATGGCTGCCATCGGCCATCTTGAATTTTGGACCAGACCCCAAAACACTCATTCTTACCCCACAGTGATACGAAAGGTACCCAAGACGTTTCGTAAAGATCGGTTCATAAATACAGCCTCTAGCCCGAGCCGTATTGGCATTTGCACTTACAGTGCTGAAAGTAACACTAAATACATCAAAATTAGTCTAATTTGCATAATTTACGCACGAGAAAAAAACCTGTATTATATGTGATGTATCTCATGGTACTAAACATTCATACAAAAAACTATTCAAATCAGAGCTTTCATATGGAAGTTCTGTGCAAAAATCTGATTGCACCTAATTTTGTACAAAATGGCTGACAGCAGCCAACTTGAATTTTGGACCGGACCCAAAAACACTCGCTCTTGACCCACAGTAATAAGAAGTTTCGTAAATATTGGTTCAAATATACGTACGGCCTCTAGCCCGAGCCGTATTGAATTGTTGACAGACAGATGGACGACTGGCCATGGCATAAGCTCAAATTTGACTTTCGTCAAAGTTGAGCTAAAAAATCAAGTGAAAATCTATATTAAATCCTATAAGTTGAAGAACCTTATAAAAATCACCAGACATGGAAAATTTGAAAATATGCGCATGTTCACTCAGTGGAGGCTGTGTTTCAGAAGTTTCAGCAAAATTGGTTCAACAATGTAGGAAGAGTTGCGCACAAGAATCACATTTGAATATCAATAATAAATGAATAAGTTTATGGGAGATAACCCAATTAAAATTGTTGCAGATGAAAAATTTTAGAATATGCCCATGTCAACTTGCTAGTCAAAATGTTTCAAGAAGTTTCATCGAAATCAGTTCAATGATGTAGGAAGAGTTGCGCATAAAAGTTCGGATGGATGGACAGATGTCGACAATATAGCCCCCACTTCAGAGGTGGTAGTACAGAAAATTTAAATTTTATCATAAATTTCCTTTCTTATTACACCTACCACAATTGTTTACAACAGACTTGCATTACAGTGGAAGACCCATTTTCAGAGGTATACTCTCTATTTTGTTCTTTGCCAAGCGATTTGTGCACACCCAGTAGAGGACACTCTTCTAGTACAAATCCACAGCTTCTGGTACCCGTGCACAAATGTGTAACAAACATGTCCTTCTTAATGGGAAGCACCGTGATTACAAACTACCTATAGATGGCAGGAGAGTACTACCGATTAGAAATGCAGATTGATTTTTGTTTATCGGTATGCTGAACAATGCACACACAATAGCGAAAAGCTCAGTATTCAAAATATTGATAAAACGACTGTTCCCTCTATAATGCCACCCAATTGTTATGTCCCATTATGTGGGAAAGTTTTTGATGTTTCCAAAAAAACCCAATTAACACGAAAGATGAATAAAAGCTTTGAAAAGAAATGTCTCAGAGTCAAAGCAATCGGCAAAACGCTGGATGCCGGCCGGACATGAAAAAACTGAAAAAGGGAAAGACCACTTTTTACTTTCAGATATTCTTTACTTCACCTCCACTCTGTTTTTATTAGAGATGCGTTTGGTGCAAAACACAAATCATTTTCACAGGGTATTACAAATTATGTTGTGTGAAAGAAAGGCTAATATAACAATAACATGACTTTGGAGGGCATTGTGGTTTATTAACAGTCCAACCGGTGTGAACAACAGTCCGACAGCTTATAAAAAGCACAAGACGATAAGCTGAAGGGCTGTTATTCACACCTGTTGGGCCATTTATAAACCACAAGGGCTGACAAAGTCATGTTATTACTCTTATTACCATAGAGATTCTGACGAAAGTTTTGACCCTGTACTTTACATGGCAGCTACAAACTGCCAATTGGTCTTCATTTAATTCACTTGATTGAGACATTTTTAACGTTTTCAATTCTAGCAGATGATATTATCGTCTGTTCTCAAACTGGTGTCACATGATTATCATGTGATCGGCGCCGGTACGCTTTCAATGGCAACGAAGTTAGAAAACTTAAAAACAGACCTGATATTTACCGCTTTTAAATCAGGAATAAAGGCTTAATATGTCTGCGGACTTACTTACTATATACAGCTGCTTGTTATTATGGGACTAACTTTGCTGGACATTTTACATATTTAATAATTTAAATAAAAATCACATTGTTCACAAGTTGAAATCATTCCTGGAAACTTTCATTTTCGAATGTACGACAGCGAGGAACAAAAGTCATTTGACGTGTCGGGCTGTTAATGAGATGTTCAACTCATTAACGGCCCGACACATCACGCGCATTTGTAAGTTGAGCGTTACGTTACGAAACAAACGCCTGACAGGAACAACAAGAGCACTGCCTAGCACAGCAACATACGTCTGTCAAAACTGGAACATGCACAAGTTTCTCTGGGGTAAAGTTTGAAATTTTTGTTGACTCGTCTATGTCTGACCCCCCCCCCCCCCCCTCCCCCTCCTTCCATATCATTGCCCACTCCCCTGCTCGGTCTGCTGGGGTAAAGGGTAATTCACCTGTTTTCACATTTTTATATTAATCGATTTGAGGTCTTCACAAAATAAAAACAAGACTGCTGTAGAAGATTCTCTTCGCCATTTACAATGGTAGTGTCCATTCATTGACAGGTTAACTTCACTGATAATGATTGACGATAGGTGGTGCCAAGGAAAAGGACATGTTGAGGATCATAATAGCTGTAAACGGTGAGGATTCTCGTCATTTAAAAATAAAATGGTGTTATCTGCTCCTGTCACATGCACAACAACAACTGACGAACAACATGGGTGCAAAGTTTGAACAATAAACAAGTAAAATGTTGGCGTAGGCAACACAATAGTGTAATGTTTCAAGTACTAAAAGGGGGCATAACTCTGAAAATACAAAACTGAGTTACCTGCTCTTGTCACATGCACAACGGCAATTGGTGATCAACATGTGTGCAAAGTTTGAACAATATAGCATGTAAAATGTGGAAGGAGAAGGCGACACAATACTATGTTTTAAGCACTAAAAGGGGGCATAACACTGGAAATACAACACAGAGTCACCTGGTCTTGACACATGCACAACGGCAATTGGTGATCAACATGTGTGCAAAGTTTGAACCATATAGCATGTAAAATGTTGAAGGAGAAGGCGACATAATACTGTAATGTTTTAAGTACAAAAAGGGGCATAACTCTGGAAATACAAAAATTGAGTTACCTGCACTTGTCACATGCACAACAGCAATTACTGATCAACATGTGTGCAAAGTTTGAACAATGTAGCACACAAAATGGAGTTATCTGCTCTTGTCACATGCACAACGGCAATGGGTGATTACCATGTGTGCTAAGTTTGAACATATAGCATGTAAAATGTTGAAAGAGTAGGCGACACAGTACTGTAATGTTTCAAGTACTAAAAGGGAGCATAACTCTGGAAATACAAAATGGAGTTACCTGCACTTGTCACATGCACAATAGCAATCACTGATCAACATGTGTGCAAAGTTTGAACAATGTAGCATGTAAACTTTTGGAGGAGTAGGCGACACAAAAATTGTTTAAGGACAGACAGACAGACGGACAATGCCATAACATAATACGACCGTCAAAAATTGACGGGCGTATAAAAAGTACCCTAACAGCCAAAAGGAGAAAAATGCGGAGAAATTATCCCTTCAACAGAGAGAGAAAAGCTGCCACAACAGGCCCCGGCTGGCACCTTACTCAGAAAAAAAAGCACTACCCAAAGGGTTAACATTAATGAACATGAGACAGAAACAGCACAGTATCTGAAAATCGGGTGCAAAATCGGTATGGAGATATATCACATATATGGTGAATAATTGAGAGAATATACAAAAATACAGCCCTGTATGTCTGGATGGTGAAGCAACAGCTTTGAGTTCACAATTCAGGACAGGAACATCGTCAACATCGAGCCAAAAGGTATCACTTTTGTTGAGCAAAAAGAAACACATCTTCACATGATAGAAGAAAAAAGAATGACACGTTGGTTATACATCTGCACACTGGTACTGGAAAGCCGAGTATTAGTACTGAGAAGAGTGTCCCCTACTGTGTGTGCAACAGTAGCACTCAACCCAGTTTGGGCTTATTTTTTTCTAGGTGCTTTTTGCACCACTTTTTCTTTCCAAAATCGCTTTGGAAAGAACAAAATAGAGAGTATACTTCCGAGTCAGGGGCTTCCACTGCAAGCCTGTTGTAAACAACTGTGAGGTAGATTGTTTAGAAATGAGGAAGAACAGATGGATAGACAGATGGATGGAAGAAAGGATGGATAGTAGGATGACCTGTGACTGGAAGGGTGGGACAGGACCCATTCTAAAATCACCCTCCTACTAGTATGTAGCAGGGGATAATAATAAACACAATTATTTAAAAAAAAATCAAAACCAAACCAGAACCAATGTTTTTCCTCCTAAAATATCTCAAATTTAACCCCTGAGAAAGAGAAAATCACCCAGTCTCTAGTGGAAGGTATATGGTAATATAAGTGGTACAGTGGAGTCCACTTAATTGGATATCTCTTAACTTAAAAACCCTGTTATTGAATATAATATTCCAACACAAATCATTTACTATATCACCAGTAAAATTTGACCTGTTTAATGAATATAGGTTATAGAGTAAACTCCTGTTAATGGAATAAAAAATCTTGTAACCTGTTGGAAATTACCCTGACTTTCCCCAGTGTTTCTTTATAAAACCTATTTGGTCACAGTTCATTCAATACAGGTATTTAATCTATTAGCTCATGGAGCTCTGTCAAACAAGATATAATAGAATAAATGCTAAGTATATCTCTAGAATAGAGGAAAGTGACACAATCTCTGTTAACTGGTAGAGTGTTGGAAGCCCATATTTTGGCTCTATTCTGAAGTGCCGGAATCACAATTTAAAGGCTTCATATTCTGTGGAGTGCTTCACATTATCTTTGAGGTGATATTATTTTATCTGTTAGGATTTGCCTTGTTCCAATTTATGGGAGAGTGCCTACTGGCCTACTGGCACTCTCCCATAAATTGTAACAAGGCAAAGATGCACAAAGAAAGTTTAAGGACCAAAAATAATTTAGCACCCTACCAGTTAATTGAATACTTTTGTTAACTGAATAGTTTTATTGGCTATTCAATTAACAGGATTCCTCTGTATTTATACCTTGTGTATGGAAAGTGTCTCTCGTCATCATCGAAATCGGTAGGGAGATATATCATGAAAAATATGGTGAAGTGCTCATCTTGAACAGAACACAATATAAACAGAGTCCAAGAATGAGTCTACATTAAGCAATCCATTTCCATAGGATACACTGTCAATCCTTGAGCCCCGCAGGAGTGACAAAAATAATCCGGGCATCATGCATTTTCTTCAGTTGATCATAAGTAAAATGTAGAGCTCCCCTATGAAGCCCCTTGATACAACCTATGTGGATTAATCTTAGTTACACACCTCTAGAGGGTACTGAATACAAAATTTTCAATTCTTCAGCAACATGGCCAATTCTGGCTCCCATGGGGAGCCCAAATATTAACCCAGGCTCTCAATTTGAACATAGCTGAATCTGACTTCCCAGATGTTGTGTACCACATATGAAGGCATTCTGACTGTTGGATCAGAAGAAGAGAAATTTTAAAGAAATTTCTTCATGTTGCACTAAGTTAAAATTTGGGCTACCATAGCAAGCCCAAATATTAACCTATGGATCCGAATTTGAACAAACTTGAATCTGACCTCCCTAGAGATGCTGTATACCAAATATGACAGCATTCTGACTCGTGGGTCTAAAGAAGAAGATTTTTTAAGAAATTCCCTCATATTGTATTAGGTTAAATTTCAGGTTCCCATATGGAGCCCAAATATTAACCCAGGCACTTGATTTGAACAAACTTGAATCTGACCCCCTAGAGATGTTGTATACCAAATAAGAAAGCATTCCGACTGGTGGATCTGAAGAAGATTTTTAAAGAAATTTCCTCATATCGCACCAAGTAAAAATTTGGGCTACCTTAGAGAGCCTGAATATATACCTAGGGATCTGATTTGAACAAACTTGAATCTGACACCCATAGAGATGTTGCATACCAAATATGAAAGCATTCTGACTGGTGGATCTAAAGAAGATTTTTTAAAATTATCCCCCATATTGATCAAAGTTAAAACTTGGGTTTCCGTATGAAGCCCAAATATTAACCTAGGGACTTGGTTTGAACAATCTTGAATCTGACCCTCATAACAATGATGTATACCAAACAAGATTCTGACTGGTGGTTCTGAAGAAGATTTTTAAAGAATATTCCCCATATTAACCTATGTTAAAAATTCGGGCTCCTGTATTGATCCCAAATAAGAACGAGTGGGCTTTATTTTAGCAAACTTGTATCTGACCTGATGAATGCTATATACCGAATATCAAAAGAATGTGGAGAAAAGATTTTTTTTAAATTTTTGCAAATATGCTGACTCTGTTTTTTTTTTGCATGGGTCAAATACTTATGACCCAATAATACCACATACCAAATTTAGTTCAAACCAGACCATGGATGGGTTCAGAAAGTTAAAAAATTTATAGTAATTTATATATTTTTTATACTTACCAATGACCCAGACAAAGCTGGTGCTAATTCTCAAAAATCTAGGGCCAAACACAAATTTTGCCCCCAATCCCCAAAATTTGCATCTAAAACCGAAAAAATCATGTCCTAAATGGTCCTCCATACTTTTCCTCCACTGCCCATGCACAGTGTCAAGGAGGTCTCGAAATTGGCGCCAATTATCATTCTTACAAGCAGTGCCTGGTCAGCACTATGTACTCAGCGGGGAGGTATGAGTTCCCAACTCCTGGGAGGGCCATCCCCGTCTGGGTCATTGGTAAGTATAAAAAATATATAAATTACTATAAATTTTTTAACATTTTTATACTGTACCAATGACCCAGACATAGCTGAATAGTAAAAAGGCTGGAGGGCCTAGGACATAGAGGAAAATCCAATAAGCTCAACTATATATAATAGAGTTATCCCCTCGAGGAGAAAAGGAGTATTAGACTTTACATGTATCTTTCTTATTTATGATAAATTAGAAAGACACAACATCCTCCATAATTGAGCATAATAACATTCATGTTCTCTATTAACATCCAGTATAACCATTTATACTAATCATTTTTAAAGTAAGCCAATAAATAAAGTCAGTCCAGAGAATCGAGACTCTTTATACTCTTTAAAAGTGTCCGAGGATTGTATATTAACGCCCGTTTGACACGTGACATATACAAATGCTTCACACCGAGCTACACTTTAAAAATATGACATGAATGAATTTAAACATTAACTTTACACTTTAAAACCATCTCGGTACTGACTCAGAATTACTGACTCCGGAAGAGGTATCCCCTTGCTTTTCACTATAAAGCAGGTGACCTAAGGGAACACCCCCCCCCCCCCCCCCCCTTCCCCTTGCCCTGGGCCAAATAGCCCAGAGCGAAGAGGGCAGCAGGACAGAGTCACTGCCGGAACAGAAAGCCTGCATAACTATAGTTGCAACTGTTTAGTGGACGACATTCTGAGCAACAGATAACGGACCTAAACAATGCAGGTCTCCAGAAATGGACTCAATATTTCAAGATATAAAAATTCATGAATGTGGATGGCTGAGACCAATATGCAGCCTTCATTAAATCTGTAAAAGCAACACTATTTGCGTTAAGCCCAAGATGTAGAAAGAGCTCTTACTTCATGAGCCGAAATCTTAAGCACAGACTGCTGAGTTGAAGATAGATTATCATAAGCAGTACGGATAGTTAATTGAATCCATCTAGCAATAGAATGGACCGTAATGTCCTTTCTATTAGGCATCAGAGACAGAAAGAAGCGTTTTCGTCCCTTTCTGATAAACTGAGATCTTCGTTTATAAATACGTAAAGCTCTAACCGGACAGAGTAAAGGCCTATGCCCGTCTGAAGACGGACAGGCCTTAATAACAATAGGTTCTGGATATTTATTAGGAGCCTGATTCTTAGCCAAAAATCCAACATTAGTAGTAAAGGTAATAGTGTTCCCAACACTACGATAGTGAGAATCGTCCACAGATAGTTCATGAAGCTCACTGACTCTTCTAGCAGAAGAGAAAGCTAAGAGAAATGCTGTCTTATAAGATAGGAATTCGAAGTCCACTGTCTCAAGAGGCTCAAATGGCTTTTCTTTTAGTTTAAGAAGAACCCAAGCTAAATTCCATTTAGGAATTAATCTAAGGGTTCTAGGTCTATTTATCGAGAAGTTTTTAACTAATTTAGATAAAGAGACATTAGATCCAATTTGTAAACTATCATGGTGTGCATAGGTATCAGATAACATAGACCTATAACCTTTAATAGTAACAGGCTGCAGTTTGATCTCATCAAACAAGTATACTAGAAAGTTTGCAATGTTTGGAATGGAGGGATCAAAAATATCAACAGAATGATCCCTACACCAATGACAAAAGACCTTCCACTTAGCCGCATTATTTAGCAAAGAGGAGGTCCTCCTACAGTTAGAAATTGCGTCCACTGCTCGTCCTGTAAAATGCTTGCCATGCAAGAAGGACCGCACAACGGAAATACGTGAAGGTTGAGACCTTGCGGGTTGTGATGTAGTTGACGCGATTTCCCCTGCGAAAGAAGATCCTCTCGTGGAGGAAGCTTCCGCGGTAAGTTCCACAGCAGACACCAGAGTAGATTTATCCACGGTCTCTGTGGAGACAGAGATGCTACCAATAGAATTTTGCATTGAGATTGTTTTATCTTTAGCAATATCTGCTGAATCAACGGCGCTGGAGGATACGCATATCCTATCATTCCGTCCCACGAGATCGATAGAGCGTCTACTGCATATGCTCGGGGATCCGGACATAGAGACACATACATCTGCAACTGATTGTTGAGCTGTGTCGCAAATAAGTCTATCATTGGCCGCTCCCATTGGTAGCAAATCTGATTGAATACCTGTTTGTTGAGAGTCCATTCTGACGGCAACAAGCGACCCTTCCGTGAAAGGGAGTCTGCTAATACATTCAGACGACCCGAATATGACGGACCGAAAGTAGAACCTGGCGTTCTAGGACAAACAGAAGGATTCTTTCCGTTAAATTGAATACTGGAACGGAATGAGTGACTCCCTGGTTCCGAATATACGCTACTACTGTTGTATTGTTGGTCAGGATGTGGACATGTGCTTTCTGAATAATGTTCATCCAATGACGTAGTGCAAGCCAAATTGACATCATTTCCTTGATGTTTATGTGCTTGCCTAGAAACTGCGGATCCCAAAGACCCTGGCACTTCGAATCCGTTGGGATCAATGTTGCACCCCAACCTGTTTGACTGGCATCCGTCATAATCGTAAAACTCAGATCCGGCAACTGCAGTGGGACTCCCTGAGTCAACCACTGAATGTTTGCCCAAGTCTGAATCTCTTGTTTCACTTGATTTGACAAGAGAACGTCTATATCGAGCGAATGAATCTTTACACTCCAATTCTGAGTCAAGAAAATTTGGAGAGGACGAGTGCGTAACCGCCCCATCGGAATGAGATCTGCAGCGGCTCCGCACAGACCTATCAGTCTCATGAACTCTCTCTCTCTGTGACTTTGTCTGAGTGAAGACAATAGCGAGCGTAACAACTGATTAATTTCGCTCTGGTTAACGGCAGACGAACAAGATTGTTGTGCGTCTTGGAGCTCATTCCCAGATGAGTGAATGACTTGGACGGCACCAGATCTGACTTCTCCTCGTTTATTATAAAACCGAGACGTCTGAGTAATAGAAGCAGATTCTGCACATCGTTCTGAAGCGTTAACTCGTTGCCGTACCTCTGAAGAATGTCGTCCAGGTAGGCCGACGTTACTGCAGACGAATGAGCTCGGAAATATATCATTACCGAGTTCATTATTCGAGTGAAAGCCCAGGGCGCTAGGATCAAACCGACGCACATCGCTCGGAACTGATATACAACTCCTAGGACTGCGAAGCATAGATACTTTCTGAATGTCGGATGTACCATGACGTGAAAGTACGCATCCTTGAGATCTATGCTTGTAGCATAGTCGTTCACCCAAATACTCGCTCTGACTGATCGAATTGTCTCCATATAGAACTTCGGAGCGACGATCAGCTTGATTCTCCAGCTCAGATCTATGACTGGACGGAACGAGCCGTCTGGTTTCGGAACCAGAAACAGATGGCTGTAGAAACCCGGTGATTCCTGGTCTTCTACGACCTCAACCGCGTTCTTCTTCAGAAGAGACTGTACTTCTGATAAAAGAGCGTCTCTTTTCTGCGGATTTGACGGAAGCTGAGTCCATTTTGGACTTCGAATTAATGGAGGCTTTCGTTTGAAGGATATTCTTAGTCCTTCTGAAATTACCCCTCAAACCCAGGGGTCGTCCGTAATTGACGCCCAATCATTTATAAAACTCGATAATCTTCCGCCTACCGGAACACGATAGAGGTTCAAACCATCACCTCCTGGACCTGCGAGGCTTGCGGAAGGAGAAACTACGTCCTCCACGACCCGCACCTCGCCCCGTCAACTAGGGACGTCTGACCGGTTATCTTGGCCAGAATAACGTCCCCCACAAGAGTCGCTGCCTTGACGGTCTCTAGAATAAGACCTAGAGGACGCATAGGAACCTCTATAGGAACTTCTCTTGGGCGTACTTGTCCCAGAAGTGCCTGTCTTACTCTTTTCTGCTGTATCCGACTTTTTGGAAGCGGATTTGAATAGCAGAGAATCCGAAGCTTTCTTAGTTATCTTATCATAGATTGCTGAAAGCTTGCCATCGAAGAGAAGCTCTCCAGAGACCGAAGCGACTCTGAGAGAGTTCTTCACCTTACCATCCACACGCGTGGATGTAGCTAGGGCTGCGTCACGTCTAACCAACTCCAGGTTTGCCACTGAAAGGGCAGAGTTATACGTGGAATAAGCTACTGCCCTTGAAAGAAGTCTTAATGAGGATTGTATATCCTGAAATTCTTTCCCTTGAAATGCTAACGCCTTAGTAAGGTGATCTGCGTATGATAAAGCGTCTAAGTTAACTCTGTTAGACATTATTGTCGTTTCCAATGTCATGGTTGGAATTGACATAGACGACGGTATAGACAATTCCAAGTCTTTAGCCTCGTCGTCTAGACGCAGAGGAACTCTCGGTATGCCCTGTCCTGCCATTTCAAATTTATTCCTTGAACTGATGAAAGGCAGATTTAGAGCATTTGCGGATAAGAAACCAGACTTGCCCATTTTGGTAGCAAGCTTATAAATAGCGTTGTTCAATAATTCGAATGTTCTTGTGACCTTATTGGACTGTGTCGGAAACTCAGGGACGATGTCCCTGAACCGATAAAAAAATTCTGTGTCCAATGACGCTATCAGTCTCTTATCCGGCGTCGCAGCATTCTGGTCTGACGGAACAACCTCTGGAAGATAATGCCGGATAAAATCTATGGCAGCTTTATGTTGTTCCGAAAGGGAAAGCTCCAAACCCTCCGAATCCCTTTCGCCATCCTGTCGTTCCCTATGAAGTTCTCGGTCGTCCGTACCTGATGCATCAGCGGAGCGTACCGACCCAGCATCGTCGGATAATTCCTGATCCGACAGAGATTCTGTCGTTTGCTGGGATGCTGTGATAAGTTGTGCTATTTGAGATAGCACGTCCGTCACTGAGGCCTGTGGAGCAGCGGTCTTACGTTGCTTTGCCGCCGGAAGCTCTGTGTACGTTGACTCCTGCATACTTCTTTTATGCGAACGTCCGGAGTCTACAGGCCTCGTGTCCCTGGCTACCGGATGGCGTGACCTGGTCGCCGTGGAATCCCTGATCGGCGAAGCTGGCTGGATATCCGTGGTCACGTAGCCAAGGTGCGGTCGTGTGCGCTGCCGTGAGGATGAGGAAGCTTTAACGACAGTCTCTCCGGACTGTCTATATAACGGAGCGTCCCGAGCGGTGGACGTATGCTCCGAAAGCGAAACGTTTTGTACCACAACATCTGGTCCCAGATGTTGTTGTACGAGAGAGGGACCTCTCTCGCTCGCAGCCCGGATGGACCTGGACGAGCTAGGAACCGGACTAATAGGCTTCCTCCGTTCTCTCCTCTGATCCATCGTCACTGGGTGTACACTTTGTCTTATTATAGTGCTCGCATCACCCAAATCTCCTTCCTGGACTGCAACCGGACGAACCCGGCTGCCGAGCCATTCGATGAATGGTCGCTACACCAGGCGAGCTAGCGGACGCCAATGCCGTCGATCCTACTAAGGACCTCTTAGGCAATCGACGTATTTCCATGAGCACTTTTGCCGCTAGCTCTTCATTTAACTGTGACGTCGGAGGCACACTTTTGGAAGACATCACAGAAACATCACCCTGTTCTTGTTCCTCTGAAATAGAGATTGATAAACTAGAGTGACCCTGCGGAGAAAGAACCGGCATGGCCTTTTCCCCGCTAACAACATACCGTGACACACGTTTCCAATGTTTGTCATCCCAAATGACACATACTGAACAGGAGTTAGTGCGAGTACACTGACTACAATTAATACAATGATTATGAAAGTCAGAGGAAGATTTCCTCTTATTACAATTTGAACAATATCCTTTCATTGTGAAAAGAACACAAAAAGTCCTAGTACTCGCACCAACCCCTGAAAACAAAGATACATAATAACATGATACATTAACATAGAAAAAATAATTGAAATCAAAAAAAAAATTTTGAAAAAATATTTTTTCAGAAAAGCCCAAGTTTCTGAAAGTAACATTGAGCCCCAATGGATCCCAAAAAAGCCTAAGTGTGGACAAAATTTTTTAAAATATTACAAAAAAATTAATGCAACACTTACATATAATAATAATGTATCTTGTTATGATTAAGCTAATACAAAGACAAGAAATCCCTCTCAACAGAAACTGCTGTCAATGTAAACAAGAAGTGTATAAACACCAGAAACATGACTCCAGGCACTGATAAACATGGCCCGAAATCAGTTACCAATAACAACACTATCTGATGCAAAACAGAGACTTCCAGGGAAGAAACTGCAGAACATCAGATGGTAGATGCAGAACACTACGCCTAAACACCCATGGGTGAGGACGTAAACATGGGGAAAAGAACAGAATTCATTCTGTTACCCAGCTAAAACTACCAAGAAATTTTAGTAATAATATTACAAAAAAATATGCCAAAAGCATGGGAGAATAGCAAGGGGGGACTTAAAGGAAAGGGAGAGAGGAAACACTGAACAAGCAGTGTAACTTTATAGCAAGAATGACAACAACAGGCCCATGCCTCGAAATTAGGCAACATAACATAATTTCGTAAAAAAATTTTAAGTTCCAGCCCTGATTATTTCCTGCCGCTGATTATTTCCTCTCCTCCTTCTATTTCCTCTTTAGATCCACCATTTCTCTAATATTTATGTGTCTGGCATCATTTAAACTGAGATTTACAAGCACAAATATCAGTCAGATGGGAACTGATGAAGGGCCAAACAAAGAATGATAATTGGCGCCAATTTCGAGACCTCCTTGACAGTGCGCATGCGCAGTGGAGAAAAAGTATGGAGGACCATTTAGGACATGATTTTTTCGGTTTTAGATGCAAATTTGGGGGATTGGGGGGCAAAATTTGTGTTTGGCCCTAGATTTTTTAGAATTAGCACCAGCTATGTCTGGGTCATTGGTACAGTATAAAAATATAGAAATTTTGGGCGGGGTAAAAAATCATACCCCTCCCATTACTGATTACAAAGCCAAATATTGATTCACGAACTTTGCTTGAACAAATCTGATTCTCCACCTCAAAAGGAACCCCCGTAGCAAATATCAACACACTGGTTCATGAGAAGATTTTAAAAATATTTTGAAGCATTTTTCCCCACTTTCTCCCAATGGGGCTGGGCATGCCGAGTTGAACAAAAATGCAATGCCTTTTCGGGATCATCATTCATCACTCACAAAAACTTTCATTTGAATGTGGCCTAGTGGCTTTGGAGAAGACCAAAACATGGTGTTGACGGATGGATGGACGACAGACAGAGAGCGAAGGGATTAGCTCAGCTTGACTTTGTCAAGAGGAGCTAAAAACACAGGCATGTATGTCTGGATGGTGAAGCAACAGCTATGAGTTCACAATTCAGAACAGGAATATCGTCAACATCGAGCCAAAAGGTTTCACTGTTGATGAGGTAAAGGAAACTCATCTTTACATGATAGCTGAAGAAAAAACTTGCATGTGACTCTTCCATGGAAGACGTGTGTCGCCTGGCGTTTCAGACAGAATTCTAAGTGGAAAAGTGGCATAACTCTGGAAAAAATACAGCGGATCAAAAAATAGAATAGGAGGTGCACAATGCCATTATGTGATAAAGAATCACTGAAAGTTTCATCAAAATCCATTCATAGGTTAAAGAAGAGTGGCGGATAAGAGAAAGTGTGACGCGGACAACGTGGACGACAATGCGGACGAAGCAAGACGACAAAAGTAATCCCTGTATGTCGCTCCCCACTTCGTGGGGAGACGACACAAAAATTACATGTTGCTTATACTTCTGCACACTGGTACCGGAAAGAGAAAATCGCCCAGTCTCTAGTGGACGGTATATAATAATACAAGTGGTATTCATACCTTCTGCATAAAAAATGTCTCTCTCATCATCATCGTTGTCATCATCTTCATAAAATCTTGGATCTTCATCAGGATAATCATTTCTCCAGTTGTTTTCATCATTACTGTCATCTTCATCATACAAATAATCAACATCGTGATCATTGTCTCTCTCATCACAGATATAATCATCACCAGCCGCTTCTATCATCAAGTCATGCTCAAGTCGACGGAAGTCAATCTTTGTCTCATTCATATAATACAAATCATATACAAACTCATCGTTCTTCTCAACTGTCAACGGAATTCCATTACATGTGATTATAGGTTCGGTCTGAAAAGTGAAACAATTGTTATGGGAAATGTGATCGCATGTCCATACAAGTCATATACAAACTCATTGTCAATATTATTCTTCTCAACTGTCAACGGAATTCCATTACATGTGATTACAGGTTCGGTCTGAAAAGTGAAACAATTGTTATGGGAAATGTGATCGCATGTCCATACAAGTCATATACAAACTCATCGTCAATATTATTCTTCTCAACTGTCAACGGAATTCCATTACATGTGATTAAAGGTTCGGTCTGAAACGTGAAACAATTGTTATGAGAAATGTAGTGCTGCTGCGGTTAAGACTTTTTTCTGACCGGTTAACCAGCGTGTTTGACCGCGGTTAACCGTGGTTAACTGCATTTAAGGTACCTATATTTGTAGTGTGTTCTTGCTTCAACTGTAACTATTATATCGGGCCGGCCAATGTTATTTACATAGACCATAAATAATAATAAAGAAGTATTCTATTTAGTTGTTGTTGTTCAATCGCCCATGTGTTTACATCAGTGCGTGTACCGGAAATCAACAGGTTTGTGGGGCCAATATAGATGAAACCATAAAAAATACAAAATCATCAAAATAACGAAAAAATAAATAAGAACACATTAAATGTTTGCCAGCAATACCTGGAGAGACGTATTTATTTATTCCATGAACTCCAATTCACTGATTTGTAATGTCCGGTTATAAATTACACACACGTGCACCAGGTAAAGTTAGTTTCAATAGCACCAACAATGCTTACGTGGGACAACAATTTGAAAACAATTTGCGCTGTAACCTGCGCATTTGTTGTATTTTTATTGGTTTTTCCGGAACATTCTCACATTCCGGAAAAACCAACTTAATCACAACAACTGCGCAGGTTACAGCACAAATGGTGCTCTGATTCTGAAACTATGAGCTTTCGGTCACAAGCGAGCGTTGGATTTTCTTGACAGGGATGAAGAAAGACATTGGGGTGATAAACAAACAACGAAAAACAAATAAATGCGAGTATTTTTTAAATCTTTAATAATAATTTTCCTTTATTCTTTTATCTTATTCACCATGTGGTAACTCGTCAAAACTTACCTATTTCCGTTTCATCCCAAACTGCCCCAAATTGGCAAAACGTAACTTGCAATTAATTCTTTTTGACTGCATAAATTTAAAAATGGGGGGTGCAACTTATACATGAGCTTTAGGCAAAAGGGAGGAATTCCAGGTGTGAGTTTGGGGTGCGACTTATACACGGGGGCGACTTATACACGGACATATACGGTGAGTATAGTGAATGTAAGGTTAACCGGTTAAAACATTTTCTTGACCGGTCAAAGTTTTAACCACAGGTTAACCGGTTATCCGGATAACCGCGGCAGCACTAGAGAAATGTGATCACATGTCCATAAGTCATATATAAACTCATCTTCAATTTTATTCTTCTCAATCTTCAATGGAATTCCATTTCCCTTGTTCACATGTTCAATCTTAACAGCAGTAGGGAGGGTGAATGCACTTCTGGTAGAAGCCTTACCAACCAGAATAAATCCTCCCAACCCATCTTACAGCAAAATCTCAAGCCTTATAGGTACACTTATTTAGATGTATGTTATTCTTTAGTTAGGGACCAACCTAATAAGTAACCAATGTGAATTTGATTCCCAAAATTCTCATTCGGTTCCTGAAACGTAAAATATAGACTTTTAAGTTGGTTTGTAACCAACTAACCATAAGACCCCATTTCCTCCCCTGGTCACTTAGGCAGCCAAAACAGGACTAAGAAACGTTGAGAAAAAAGAATGGTTATTGTGGTGTAATAAAAATATCTTTCAGTCATATGAGAAACAATTTTAATTATGCTGAAAAAAGAATGTAATTAAATGCACAAATGTACGTTCCAAGCAGCTGAAAGCTATAGTTAACTGAACAAGATATTAATTGAAAATAGAAAATGTTTTCATTTTTGGAATTTACTTCAAACAAATTTCCACAATTCAGTGTATTTTCAGTTGTTCCTTAAATCCTACACCCAATCTAACAATAAGTAACCAACTAACCCTGTGCATTTTTACAGCTTTAGTCAGTATATATTTTCATGTAGCGTGTGATATGGCAGATACCAATTTTTTATAACCAGAAAGTGTGACTAACCCTGTGCATTGCACAGGATTAGTCACACTTTCCAGTCATAAAAATCTTTCACTTTTCAGGGCTCGATTTAACTGGATTAGCATAGCACTTTGCTCTCCAATTTCTGAATTTTGCTATTCAAGATTTATTAGTTTCAAGTGCTTTTGGATCAACTGCTAATCAATTTTCCAGGGTGAATAGTAAATTGCTATTCAAAATTTTCAGATTAAATCAAGCCCTGCTTTTAACTGAAGAATTAACTCTGTGCACTGTACAGACTTGGTGTAAATTAGGGCTGTCACAATTAATCCATTAATCGATTGTTGATCGGTCACGGCGAAATCGATTACAATTTTTCGTTGTCGAATAATCGGTAAATTATATCCCGTTTTAGACGTTTAATAATTAATTGAAAATATGTTGAAAAAATTATTTTTCTAAAGGTAAAGAGTTAAGAACATCGATGTTAAACCCCAAGAAGCTATTGGAAGCATTTGTCTTTCAGGTACATTCATCAAAGCTTTGATGTTCTGAACTTTTGAACCGTCAGTGTAATAATCAAGACCGGCCGGCAGTTGCGAACTTCGCAACTGCCGACCGATCTTAATTATTACACTGACGGTTCAAAAGTTCAGAACATCAAAGCTTTGAATGCAACTAAAAGAGGATCGTCTTCATTGTTTACTTGAGGTAGGTCAACTGACTTCAACTTCATTTTTACCGACTTCAATGAGAAGGAGATGGGGGTCATCTAGGTACAATCAATCGATTATGATCAATTAATTGAGACGATTAATCGATTCCTAAATTGAAAAATCGTGACAGCCCTAGTGTAAATCTCATCTATGTCAGTTCTTTGGCCTAAGATGATGGCCAAAACCAGCCAGTTCTATTCAAACTCAGCTTAAGACCCCTCATTGTTTTTTTTAGTGAATTCCAAAAATGAAAACATATTCTATTTTCAATTAATAGCCTGTTACTGGTAAAGGGCTTGAAGCCCATATTTTGGCTTTATGCTGGGTTGAAGGTGATGTAACTTGAAGGCTTCATTTTCTCTAAATAGACTTCATATTATCTTTCAAGTAAAATTATGCCATATGTGTGGATTTGCCATGTTACAATTTATGGGAGAGTGCCTACAGGAACTGTAGGTACTCTCCTACAGTACGTGGAGAGTGGATTGTAACTAAATCACCCACAGAGTGCATTTGTCACCCAAGCTATAACTTTCAAATTTTGTACATACAGTTAAAGCTAGAAGTCCTGTCATGAACTGTGCGCTTATCTAGGCTTAATTGCACGTTGGAATTGCGCACAATTGCCATATTGAATGGCATCCAAAGCACGACATGTTCTCCTGGTTACGCAGAGAAAACACAGGCAATGTTTCTGCCAATGGACCTCCGGGTTACCCGGAGGTCCACTGGCTGAAACGTTGCTTGTGCACAGGCCATATCTACAGAATTTGATAGCTTTACTATGGTCCTAACGGGTAGATTAACGTGCAGATCGACGTGCTATTTGTGCGCATTTCATGACAGGACTTCTAGTTTTAACTGTATCGACAAAAGACACAATCAGTGTTTCAGCCAATGGACCTCGAGGTTTAACCCAGCGGTCCATTGGCTGAAACTTGCTTGTACTGGTTATGCTCTGCAACAAATTTGCAATTATTGCTTGGGTGGAATCTCCACTCTGCAGGTGATTTAGTGATAATACACTCTCCACGTACTGTATATATTATAACAAGACACAATACAAAGTTTGACAATCAATAATACATTAGTACGCTACCAGTTAAGAAGTAGATCTGGTTTGTACATTTCAAAAGTTAGCTCCACATCTAGTTCTTATTTTTAAATGCTCAGGTCAGTCCCTGTCTTTATTATACCCAAGGTAAAATGAAAGGCACAAACAAATAAAACTGGCTTGTTCAACAGATCGATACAGCAAGGGTACATCGGCAAGGGTACAGGAACTATCGGTTGTTCTGAATGCAATACTGGAGTTGTAAATTGTTTGGCTCTTTGCCAGATATGCAGCTATTCCAAGCCTTGAAGGTGATCTTTAAACAAGGGTAATGAGTTGGCACAGTCAAAAATGCTTCCCAAATGCCAAGGGTGGGTATACCTGTACCCCCCAATGATAACATGAGTTTCTAGTCATTTGTCTTTGTTGATACTGAATTAATCAATATCTTATCGCCATTGAACAATAGCACGAATACAGCAGACCACCAAATGTGTCTTTGAGACACTAATGCCCCCTCTTTATAAAAAACTATATTTTTGTGGTTAACAAAGTCCAAAAAGGTGCCATAACTCAAATAAACAAGAGGCCCCAGGGGGCCTGAGGGCGCTCACCTGACATGGTAGCCTAAATATCAACCCAGAGAATTGATTTCCACAAGTTGCATCTGCTCCTCTTAAGAAAAGCTGAAACCAAATATCCAAATATTCTGACCAGTGGATCTAAAAAAAGATTTTTAAAGAATATTCCTCATATTGAACTAAGTCATAATTCGGGCTCCCACAGGGAGCCCATATATGAACCCAGGGACTTGGCTTTAACAAACCTGAATCTCACACCCCTAAGGATTCTGCACACCAAATATCAAAACATTCCGAATGCTGGATCTGAAGAAGAAGATTTTTAAAGAAAATTCCTCATTTTGAACCAAGTTACAATTCGAGCTCCCACAATCAGCCCAAATATGGACCTAGAGACATGGCTTGAACAAACTTGAATCTAACCCCCTAAGGATGCTGCATAAAAAATATCAAAAGCATTCATCTGCTGGATCTGAAGATTTATAAAGAAAATTCCTCATTTTGAACTAAGTTGTCATTCAGGCTCCCATAGTGAGCCCAAATATGAACCAAGGGACTTGGCTTGAACAAACTTGAATCTCAGCCCCCTAAGGTTGCTCCATGCCAAATATCAAAACATTCAACTGCTGAATCTGAAGAAGAAGATTTTTAAAGAAAAATTCCTCATATTGACTAAGTTATAATTTGGGCTCCCACAGGGAGCCCAAATATGGACTCATGGACTTGGCTTTAACACACTTGAATCCCCCCCCCCCCCCCCCCCCCTCCCAAGGATGCTACTCACCACATATCAAACCATTCCGGCTGCTGGATCTGAAGAAGAAGATTTTTTAAGAAAATTCCTCATTTCGAACAAAGTTACAATTCAAGCTCCCACAGTGAGCCCAAATATGGACCTAGGGACATGGCTTGAACAAACTTGAATCTCACCTCCCTAAGGATGCTGCATACCAAATATCGCAAGATTCTGCCTGCTGGATCTTGAGAAGAAGATTTTCAAAGAAATTTGCCTGAAATGCACTAAGTTCAAATTTGGGCTTCTATACTGAGCCCAAATATAAACCCAGGGGGCCGATTTGAACAAACTTGAATCAGATCCACCCCACAATGTTGCATCCCAAATATCACAAGATTCTGCCTGCTGGATCTGGAGAAGATTTTTGAAGAAATTTGCCTGAAATGCACTAAGTTCGAATTCGAGCTTCTATAGTGAGCCCAAATATGAATCTAGGGAGCCGATTTGAACAAAATAGAATCAGATCCACCCCACAATGTTGCATACCAAATATCAAAAGATTCTGCCTGCTGGATCTGGAGAAGATTTTTTAAGAAATTTGCCTGAAAAGCACTAAGTTCAAATTTGGGCTCCTATACTGAGCCCAAATATAAACCCAGGGAGCCGATTTGAACAAACTTGAATCAGATCCACCCCACAATGTTGCATACCCAATATCAAAAGATTCTGCCTGCTAGATCTTGAGAAGATTTTCAAAGAAATTTGCCTGAAATGCACTAAGTTCAAATTTGGGCTCCTATACTGAGCCCAAATATAAACCCAAGGGGCCGATTTGAACAAACTTGAATGAGATCCACCCCACAATGTTGCATACCAAATATCAAAAGATTCTGCCTGCTGGATCTGGAGAAGAAGATTTTCAAAGAAATTTGTCTGAAATGCAGTAAGTTCAAATTTGGGCGCCTATACTGAGCCCAAATATAAACCCAGGGGGTCGATTTGAACAAACTTGAATCAGATCCACCCCACAATGTTGCATACCAAATATCAGAAGATTCTGCCTGCTGGATCTGGAGAAGAAGATTTTTTAAGAAATTTGCCTGAAATGCACTAAGTTCGAAATCGGGCTCCTATACTGAGCCCAAAATAGAGAAAAAAAGCTTAAAAAAAACACAACAAAAATGGCTGCCATTCCGTCATCTTGGATTTTGAAAAAAAAACATTTGAGCGCGCATCATCCGCTCAGAACCATTTATCCATGTACCAAATATGAAAGGTGTAGCTTGAACCATGTTGGTGGGAGGGGTGGTAACATCAAAATAGAGAAAAAAAAGCTTAAAAAACAAAACAAAAATGGCCGCCATTCCGCCATCTTGGATTTTGAAAAAAAAAGTTTGAGTGTGCATCATCCCCTCAGAACCATTTATCCATGTACCAAATATGAAAGGTGTAGCTTGAACCATGTTGGTGGGAGGGGTGGTAACATCAAAATAGAGAAAAAAAAGCTTAAAAAACACAACAAAAATGGCTGCCATTCTGCCATCTTGGATTTTGAAAAAAAAATTTTGAGCGTGCATCATCCCCTCAGAACCATTTATCCATGTACCAAATATGAAAGGTGTAGCTTGAAGCATGTTGGAGGGAGAGGTGGTAACATAAAAAATGGACGGACGGACGGACGGACGGACGGACGGAGGACGGACGGACGGACGGACGGACGGACAGACAGACAGACAGACGGAGTGCAATCCTATAGTCCCCTTACGGTTCCCGTAGGGGACTAATAACAAGGGATACTCCAGATCTTGCATCTACGGTGGATCGGGCATCGTGGATTCGATTTTTAACTCGTAAATTCACTGGCGATGCCGCGAAACAGATTGCCTCGAACGCTCCCGAACTGGAAAGAAGACGGCGATGGATGCGGGTAAGAATGCGGCGATCGAAGCGAGCGGTAGAATAGCTTCGGAAGCTGGCAAGAGAGGTGCCGACGCGTTGATTAATAAATTGATAACTCCACCACAACCTGCCAAACGATCGAGAATCGAACCGAGATGTTGGCGAGACTTATATGACATCGTACTGATACAAAGAACATCTGTTAGAACAGATAGTCGAGAATACGGCTGCAAAGCAGTCCTTTCAAATCGTAGTGAGTCAAAACACGATTCACTACGAAATTCGAACCTTCCCAGGGCTTATATTTCGACGAGAATCCGAGAATCGATTCGCTCAAAGATTCGCGCAATAAAACTGGCGAGAATCCATGTAGATTCTCACTGCACCTCTGCTAGGATTCCCGTGAAAAAAAAATGAGTTAATTTAACCCTTTAACTAATACAGCATCAACACAATAGAAGGCTAAGATGACCTGAAACATCCTGACACTTTGTCAATAAAACCTTACAAATATGGCTGTCGTTGGAACCGGCTCATTGAGCCGGTTCCAACGACAGCCATATTTGTGAGATTTCATTGGTAAATATTGCTTATTTAATTATTTGATCATTTATTGATTATTTTTTGTTTAAAAATTATCAAACTTTGTTTTAAAAATTAAAAAAGTGTGTTGGGTAAAAGGTTAACATGTGTTATCAGTATACAACAATAGTTCAACCATGGTGGCGTCATGGGATCCTGGGACACTCAGTGGTAGGTGTGGATTCTCGCAACCATTTTCACGAGAATCCAAATGGATTCTCGCAAATTTAGGCGCAATATAGGCCCTGCTTCCATCGAATTGAAGAAGGAAAAGAGATATGAGATAGCGTTGGTAAATCTCGAGACTTACTCTTCATTTCCCAAAGTCACTGAACAGAATGCGTTCAAGTATCCCAACGGAGTGGATTGGTTCGAGATTGGATTTCCCAAAGGGAGTTGCGACACAAAAGATCTGAACCGTCACATCAAGATGAGTCTGAAGACCGACGGTCACAGAAGCAAGATGATAAGATTCGCTCCCAAGACGAGTACTCTACAGACGATATTAGACTTGGGAAATAATTTTCGAGTGATTGACATTCTCGTAGTCAATAGCATTTTAGTGAATGTTAATGTGATCAGGGGAAGTTACAGCCTACGATAGGCGCTCAGCCTACGATCTACTCATTCTTTCCAGATGTTTCACCGGGTTATAAGATCGTGGAGCGACTTCGAAATCTTGTCTATCTACCCGTGATTCTGAACACGTTGTATAGCATTGAAACCACGCTGACGGATCAGAACGGCGGTCTGTTAGGTCTTCGCAGAGAGAGAGTGACTATATGATTTCGCATCAGAGATATGAAAAAAAAAAATAATAAACAATTTGAAAATATCTGAAATAAAAAATATATATGTGGTAGTGACTAAATTATACTTTTTCAAATAACATTACTTTATTTTACTTACAGATTAAATGTATTTCCAGTTATTTATTTAATGTCTTTACAGGTTATTTGCGTGCGTTACTTTAATGCCTTCTGGCTTGGGTTAACGGTTTTCACTTCGATTCCACTGGTCGTTGTTTGCCTCTTTGTCATTTTTTTGCGGGAAGTTCTTTTGTTTGTCGAAATCTCGTTTTGGGATAAAAGTTTTGACAGGGTACCTGTTATGGAGGAAGTAATTTTTGATTTTGGAATGTTTTCTTGGAAAAACCTAAGTCTTCTCGAAATGGTAAGAACATTTTAAATACTTAATTGTCGTTTAGTATTGTTCATGTGCCCACAATACGATTGGCGTTAAAACCCCAATCGTCTTGCAGCCAGATCAACAATGAATCGCTTTGTTTACCTTTTTTTTCGTTAAAAGGGTTGAACCTCCATAACATGCATATTTATGGTACTTATGTCATTTTAATTCTATTTTTCAGGGTTTGATAAACGTTTGATTATTTGGATAACTGAGTGATAATTGTATGATAACTGTATATAACTATTGAGATGCCATTGATATTGGAGAGATATAAATATTGTAAATAAACATTGTTATTATCAACTATGGAGTTTGTGAGAGAACTTGTTTAGTTTAGAGTCCACATTCATATCGCAAGACTGCTCGACTTTCCAGAGAAGCACCCACACCCACTGCGATATATATATACATATTTTTTTATTTTTAAGAAGTTTTAGGTTTTTATTTGTATATTATGTAAGAAACAAGAGGCTCCAGGGGGCCTGAGGTCACTCATCTGACATGGTAGTCTAAATATCAAACCATTAGATATAATACCCACCTGGTGTGTTGTGTCTTCAGTATTCTGCACTACATCATACAAACAAAACATTAGATATAATACCCACCTGGTGTGTTGTGTCTTCAGTATTCTGTGCTGTATCATACAAACAGAATATTTGATATAATACCCACCTGGTGTGTTGTGTCTTCAGTATTCTGTGCCACATCATACAAACAAAACATTAGATATAATACCCACCTGGTGTGTTGTGTCTTCAGTATTCTGTGTTACATCATACAAACAAAACATTAGATATAATACCCACCTGGTGTGTTGTGTCTTCAGTATTCTGTGCCACATCATACAAACAAAACATTAGATATAATACCCACCTCGTGTGTTGTGTCCTCAGTATTCTGTGCCACATCATACAAACAAAACATTAGATATAATACCCACCAAGTGTGTTGTGTCTTCAGTATTCTGTGCCACATCATACAAACAAAACATTAGATATAATACCCACCTAGTGTGTTGTGTCTTCAGTATTCTGTGCTACATCATACAAACATAACATTAGAGATATAAAACCCATGCGGTGTGATGTGTCCTCAGTATTCTGCTCCACATCATACAAACATAACATCAGAGATATAACGCCCATGTGGTGTGATGTGTCCTCAGTATTCTGCTCCACATCATACAAACAGAACATTAGATATAATACCCACCTGGTGTGTTGTGTCTTCAGTATTCTGCACTACATCCTACAAACAAAACATGAGATATAATACCCACCTGGTGTGTTGTGGCCTCAGTATTCTGTGCTACATCATACAAACAGAACATTAGATATAATACCCACCTGATGTGTTGTGTCTTCAGTATTCTGTGCTACATCATACAAACAAAACATTAGATATAATACCCACCTGGTGTGTTGTGTCTTCAGTATTCTGTGCTACATCATACAAACAGAACATTAGATATAATACCCACCTGGCAGGCCTGGCCGTTTGAGGGGAGCTATTGCTCCGGCTCTCCTTGGCTCTCCTAAAGGCAAAATGAGAGCCATAATTGCTCTCCTTAAACTGTAATGGCTCCCCTCAATTTTCATATTAATAACCTTGCATAATTGATATTAGTGTAGAATAGCTCCCCTGAAACAGATTTAGGAGGGCCATAGTAGCCCCCCTGAATTTTTCAAAAGGCCAGGCCTGACCTGGTGTGTTGTGTCTTCAGTATTCTGTGCTACATCATACAAACATAACATTAGATATAATACCCACCTGGTGTGTTGTGTCTTCAGTATTCTGTGCTACATCATACAAACATAACATTAGAGATATAACACCCATGCAGTGTGATGTGTCCTCAGTATTCTGATCCACATCATACAAACAGAACATTAGATATAATACCCACCTGGTGTGTTGTGTCTTCAGTATTCTGCACTACATCATACAAACAAAACATTTTGTTGCTGTCACTGCACCTGACAGCGGAGTTACAGAGTTCACCATTATTACACGTGGCATTATCATCACAATTACAATGAGATGTTGGTTTGGTAGTCTCTGTCTCTTGTGACTTACTGTTACAGGAAAGCCTTCTATCACAATTACATTCAGATGTTGGTTTGGTCTGTATAACTGGAGAATTAGTGCTTTTACTGTTATTACAATTCACAGAGATTTCCTTGTCTGAATCTTGGGAATAAAAAGTGTCCGTTTTATTACACTCTAACTCTGGATTAATATCAGTGGACTGAGAACCAATACTATTAATACTAATATCACACTTGTAGTCTGAGGGTTCAGTCTTCACAGTCTGCAATTTAACAGATGGGTGAATGCATCCTGGAGAGAGTCTTTCATTTATCTCCTCATTATGTTTATCACATGAAATCTCTACTGTCTGTGATTTAACACAAGATGAGCTTAAGTCTATCTGTTCTTGAGACAATCTTCTATTCACTTCCTCAACATGTTCATCACGTGAATCTTCATTCAACACATCATCTTTGCCCAAGTGTTCCAATGCTAAATGTCTATGAGAAGCAAGGATTCTATACCTGTTAGTTTTTGATGCTATCCTCTGTTGTTGTCGTGATTTATATATTAGGTTTGGAGTGTGATGCTTATAACTTTTCTCCAGTTTTTCTTTCCGTATTGCATCTTGAATAGGTGCTTCTATGCTCACATCCTGAAATAGACAAAAAACAATAATGCCTGATTGGTACATGTATTGGTTTTTCAGGTGAGTGATTCCCCCTTGCCAGACCCGGTCACAGCCCAAATTTGATTCAGATTTGCGATAATACAAATGCGAATCCTGCTATGGATCACTAAGGGATGTTCAGCAGTTTGCAAGAATCCCGATGTGAATCAGATTCAAGATTTTGGCTGAATTTCAGGCCGTGCTGGCATTATCAAGATGCACATGAGTAATGCCCACATAGAATTTTCTGGCAGAGATTCAGGCCCTGCTGGCATTATCAAGGAGTACATGAGTAAAGCCCACCCAGAATTGTCTGGCTGTATTTTCCATCCCTGCAGACATTATCAAGGTGCACATCAGTAAAGCCCATCTAGAATTTTCTGGGTGAATTTTCCATCCCTGCTGACATTATCAATCAAGGTGCACATGGGTAAAGCCCACCTACAATTTTTCTCAGGTGGCCTGTAAATTAAGCACAACTGTTCATTTGAACAAAGTAGAAAGGGTATACTCCAAAGATGGTCTGTGCCATATATGTTTGAATTTGGCCCAATGGTTTTGAAAAAGTTTTAAAAATTCACGGATGACGGATGCCAATTGATGGCAATAGATCAACAAAAAAAACTCAAACTTGTTTCCAATTGCTGACCGCCCTGGAATAGTGCCGACTTAAGAACACTCATTAATGCAATTCCGCATCAATGTTTTTTTTACTTGTTTTTTTTTGTTTTTTTTTGGGGGGGGGGGGGGTTGTGGAGGGGAGGGAGAAGCTGGAGTGTGCACTGTTTTTGAGAAGAGAGAAGAAAACTGACCAATAGTGGAGTGGATTAATCTACTAAAATAATCGTCTTGAGCAAGCCTAAAAATAAGCAAATCTGTCATTTGCAGATTGCGGTCCCCAGAGGGTGAATTTGTTGATACTATCCCAAACAATGGTCCAATTTATTCCTTTGGGCACCTCTTTCTGTTTAGGTTTGGGACCCTGATTCTGAGGTTCACAGAGGGTAAATTTAGTGATGCTACCCTACCCTGCTATGCAGAGTAGCATCACCAAAATCACCCTCTGGGGACCTCATTTTGCAGATGACAATCTGCTTATTTTCTGGCTTGGTCTTCAGGACAACTGAAACCAAGAAGCACATGCATTATGTTTGGGATTTAGTGTAGTTAGACGTTTATGACACTGGATGTGATTGGTTGAAAATCAGAACAATATTGAGGTGTGATTATAGATGATTGATGAGCGATGTGTTGAAAGCGCCACATGCATTCTGACAGAAATAAAATTGAAGTACCAAATTTAACACATACTTCACTTAAATGCAATATCTACGCATCTGCTGGCCACTGTCAATAATTTCTATGTATACATTTGAATGGAATTTAAACAAGTGGCCCCAATTTCCTGAAGCACTCACCATGAACAGAACCCGATATAAACAAAGGCCAAGAATGAATCTACATTAAGCAATCAATCTCCACAGGATCCATTGTCAATCCTTGAACCCCTCAAGTGTGTCTAAAATAGTGCAAGCATCATGCCTTTTCTTCAGTACAGTACATGGAGAGTGGATTGTAACTAAATCACCCACAGAGTGGAGTTGTCACCCAAGCTATAACTTTCAAATTTTGTACATATCGACAAAAAACACAAGCAGTGTTTCCACCAATGGACCTCTGGGTTTAACACGTCCATTGGCTGAAACTTGCTTGTACTGGTTATGCTTTGCAACAAATTTGCAGTTAATGTCTGGGTGGAATCTCCACTCTGAGGGTGATTTAGTGATAATACACTCTCCACGTACTGTAAATCATAATGTAACAAGAGCGCACGTATCGCTGAAGCAATACAATGTCCACTACCAGACTAATGAGCATTAATAATTATACAAATGTTATAACCTAGATGTGATCAGCATGAATTCCGTTGAAGCGTTTCCAAAACAAGAGGCCCTGAGGGGTCTTAATCGCTCACCGGGCAAAGTGATTCAAACAAAGTGGTTCAAAGACGTATTTGGGGTCACATTCAGTTAGACATGGTTCATCAACACTACAAAGGAATGAAGTCATGAGATACAAATTTTATGGAGCTAGGGACATGGCTTGAACAAACTTGAATCTCACCCACCCACCCCCCCCCCCACCCCCCCATAAGGTTGCTGCATATCAAATATCAAAAGCATTCATCTGCTGGATCTGAAGAAGATTTTTAAACAAAATTCCTCATTTTGAACTAAGTTATCATTCAGGCTCCCACAGTGAGCCCAAATATGAACCCAGGGACTTGGCTTGAACAAACTTGAATCTCACCCCCCTAAGGATGGTACACACCACATATCAAAACATTCCGACTGCTGGATCTGAAGAAGAAGATTTTTAAAGAAAATTCCTCATTTCGAACTAAGTTACAATTCAAGCTCCCACAGTGAGCTCAAATATGGACCTAGGGATATGGCTTGAACAAACTTGAATCCCAACCCCTTAAGGATTAAGGATGCTGCATACCAAATATCAAATATCAAAACATTCCAACTGCTGGATCTGAAGAAGATTTTTAAAGAAAATTCCTCATTTTGAACTACGTTATCATTCGGGCTCCCACAGTGAGCCCAAATATGGACCTAGGGACATGGTTTGAACAAACTTGGATCTCACCCCCCTAAAGATGCTGCATACCAAATATCAAAACATTCTGACTGCTGGATCTGAAGAAGAAGATTTTTAAAGAAAATTCCTCATTTCGAACTAAGTTACAATTCAAGCTCCTACAGTGAGCTCAAATATGGACCTAGGGATATGGCTTGAACAAACTTGAATCTCACCCCCTTAAGGATTAAGGATGCTGCATACCAAATATCAAATATCAAAACATTCCAACTGCTGGATCTGAAGAAGATTTTTAAAGAAAATTCCTCATTTTGAACTACGTTATCATTCGGGCTCCCACAGTGAGCCCAAATATGGACCTAGGGACATGGTTTGAACAAACTTGGATCTCACCCCCCTAAAAATGCTGCATACCAAATATCAAAACATTCTGACTGCTGGATCTGAAGAAGAAGATTTTTAAAGAAAATTCCTCATTTTGAACTAAGTTATAATTCAGGCTACCACAGTGAGCCCAAATATGAACACAGGGACTTGGCTTGAACAAACTTGAATCTCACACCCCTAAGCATGCTGCATACCCAATATCAAACGATTCTGCCTGCTGGATCTTGAGAAGAAGATTTTTGAAGAAATTTGCCTGAAATGCACTAAGTTCAAATTTGGGCTCCTATACTGAGCTCAAATATGAACCCAGGGGACCGATTTGATCAAACTTGAATCAGATCCACCCCACAATGTCGCATACCAAATATCAAAAGATTCTGCCTGCTGGATCTGGAGAAGACGATTTTTAAAGAAATTTGCCTGAAATGTACTAAGTTTGAATTCGAGCTTTTATAGTGAGCCCAAATATGAATCCAGGGGGCCAATTTGAACAAACTTTTATCAGATCCACCCCACAATGTTGCATACCAAATATCAAAAGATTGTGCCTGCTGGATCTTGAGAAGAAGATTTTTGAAGAAATTTGCCTGAAATGCACTAAGTTTGAATTCGGGCTTCTATACTGAGCCCAAATATGAATCCAGGGAGACGATTTGAACAAACTTGAATCAGATCCACCCCACAATGTTGCATACCAAATATCAAAAGATTCTGCCTGCTGGATCTGGAGAAGATTTTTTAAGAAATTTGCCTGAAATGCATTAAGTTCGAATTTGGGCTTCTATAGTGAGCCCAAATATGAATCCAGGGAGCCAATTTAAACAAACTTGAATCAGACCTATACCAAGATGCTGCATGCCAAGTATCAAAAGATTCTGCCCCCTGGTTCTGGAGAAGAAGATTTTTTAATAATTTTTCTATAATTCATATGGTGCTATCAGAGTTATGCCCCATACAGAGCCCCCAAGGGACATGGCCATTTCATTTGAACAAACATGAATTGCCATATAGTAATGAACATCCACATGAAGTTTCGTGAAAATCAGACCAGTGGTTTCAGAGGAGAAGTCGTTTGAAAAATGTTCACGACGACGGGCTCCCCGTGGGAACCCTGGGAAGTAAGCAGCACTTGTTTACTGTGGTAAACCAGTTCCGCTTTACTAGTAAAATAGGACCCAGTCACCAATGCTTGGGGTGAAAGTCCTCTAAAATGGGCAACATGTTGATCAACGATTGACTAAACTTGACTTCATCTCCATGTTGTGTCACGATTAGCCATGGTGCATAAATATGTGACGTTAACCACCAACAAACAAACAAACACGACGACGGGCGACAGACGACAGACGGCCAGTGATAAGTTAAGCTCTCTTCGGTGAGCTAAAAAGTCCGGAAAACTGATATTCTGGCGCTTTTCCATATTTCCAAGGGCCATAACTCCCACAAGAATAATGCAATCAGCATGAAACTCAAACTTGATCAGTAAGTCATCGTTCTATAGTAGGTTACCAAGAATGAAATCATTTGGTTGAAGCATTTCCAAAAAAAAGTCCGGAAAACTAAAGTATGACTGACAGACTGACGGATGGACAGAGTGCAAATGAAACTTGATCTGTAAGTCATCGTTCTAATGTAGGTCACCAAAAATTAAATCATTCCACAGAAGCGTTTCCAAAAAAAAGTCCAGAAAACTGATATTTTGGCGCATTTCCACATTTCCAAGGGCCATAACTCAAACAAGAATAAGGCAATCAGCTTGAAACTCAAACTTGATCTGTAAGTCATCGTTCTATACTAGATTACCAAAAATGAAATCATTCCGTTGAAGCGTTTCCAAACAAAGTCTGGAAAACTGATATTTTGGCGCTTTTCCATATTTCCAAGGGCCATAACTCACACAAGAATAATGCAATCAGTATGAAACCCAAACCTGATCTGTAAGTCATTGTTCTATAGTAGGTTACCAAGAATGAAATCATTTGGTTGAAGCATTTCCAAAAAAAAGTCCGGAAAACTGAAGTATGACTGACAGACGAATGGACAGAGTGTAAATGAAACTTGATCTGTAAGTCATCGTTCTACAGTAGGTTACCAAAAATGAAATCATTCCGTTGAAGCGTTTCTAAAAACAAGAGGCCCCAAGGGGCCTTAATTGCCCACCGGGCAAAGTGATTCAAATAAAGTGGCTTATAGTCCAGGCACATTAGACATAAAAATGAGAAAGTAAGGAAAAAAATCGGAGAAAGCTGATTTTTTTATATGTTTCCGGGACACACATTGCGGATAAAGAGTGAAAAGTCCCCGCGAATCCGAGTTGAGCTTTTTTAGTTATAGCGTTTTTTTGATGAAAAAAAAAATTTTAAAAAAAATTGGACCCAGCTCCATATTTCTCATTGTAATTCGCCTTAGTAGGGTGAGAATCATAAATATCGTGCTGAATTATATTGAGAATACATATCCCCAACAGAAAATGCCAACTTTGTACCAATCCTCACACTCAATGGTGAAATATTCACGAAAATGTACAAAATTACGAAAAAAAATTTATTGTTTTCATACACACAACGGTACACAACGTCCACTAAACCAAATCTACGACTACTTTGGGAGTTAAATTATATATCAAAAATTGCAGAAAAGCAGTGGCTTTATAACGATATATAAAAATAGTCATTTATTCCATAATGAACTGGTGAACATGTGAAATATTAACCATACCCCCTAAACTCAAATTCAAACGGCATCGACTTTTCTCATTCAAATACCGTATTATAGCATCATTGTTTCAATTTTGCCACAGTTCTGTATAGGGCTGTCGTGACTATCAATTTTTGTAATTGACTAATCGTGACCAGTAATCGACGGTTAGTCGATTAACAGTCGCTTCCCATGATTTTTTAGAAAATCATTCTTTTGTTCGTAAAACTCTGAAAATGACAATGGCACCAGTGTGTTCAGACGAAGTGGGGTTGTGGGAACAACAAATTGGTCCCGACTGAAGCTTCATGTAGTCCAATCTTGGACCCACAGTCCGTAATATAATTTTTGGGGTTGGTACGTCCTGTAGGACGTACCAACCCCAAAAATAATATTTCTGACTGCGGGTCCAAGTTTGAACTAGATTGAAGCCGATGAATTAAAATGAATTTACCAAAGAACGTTCCTGCATATGTTTCCTTTCTGCAATAAGTTTCTCGAAATTTTGAACATTGAGATTTCTGCCTTCCCTCGTCAGTTGTTAACCCTTTACATAACATGAAAAGCAGACGCCACTTGCAAAAAAAATTCTTGAATAACTAAATTTTTTCATTTTTTGTCTCAAAAACATAGGTTATGACCCCTCGTTGGAACGAGCTCGTTCCAACGAGGGGTCATGACCTATGTTTTTGAGACAAAAAATGAAAATATTTTGAAAGTTAAAAAATTTATAGTAATTTATATATTTTTTATACTTACCAATGACCCAGACTTAGCTGGTGCTAACTCTAACAAAACCAGGGCCAAACACAAATTTTGCCCCCCAATCCCCCAAATTTGCATCCAAAACCAAAAGAAATCATGTCCTATAGGACCTCCATACTTTGCCCCTACTGCGCATGCGCAGTGTCAAGGACGTTCCGAAATTGGCGCCAATTATCATTCTTACTGGCAGTGCCTGGTCAGCGCTATGTACTCAGCGGGGAGGCAAGAGTTCCCAACTCCTGGGAGAGCCATCCCTGTCTGGGTCATTGGTAAGTATAAAAAATATATAAATTACTATAAATTTTTTAACATTTTTATACTGTACTAATGACCCAGACTTAGCTGAATAGTAAAAAGGCTGGAGGGCCTAGGACATAGAGGAAAATCCAATAAGCTCAACTATATAATATAGAGGTAACCCCTTAAGGAGAAAAGGAGTAAATTAGGCTTTACATGTATCTTTCTTATTTAATGTTAAATTAGAAAGATACAATACCCTTCATAATTGAGCACAATAACATTCATGTTCTCTATTAACATCCAGTATAACCCTTATACTAATTATTTTTAAAGTAAGCCAATAAATAAAGTTAGTCCAGAGAATTGAGACTCTTTATAATCTTTTAAAAGTGTCCGAGGATTGTATATTAACGCCCGTTTGACACTTGACATATACAAATGCTTCACACCGAGCTACACTTTAAAAATATGACATGAATGAATTTTAACATTAATATTACTCTTTAAAACCATCCCGGAAGTGACTCAGAAATACTGACTTTGGAGGAGGCATTCCCTTGCTTTTCACTATAAAGCAGGTGACCTAAGGGAACACCCTCCCCCCCCCCCCTTCCCCTTGCCCTGGGTCAAATAGCCCAGAGCGAAGAGGGCAGCCGGACGGAGTCACTGCCGGAACAGAAAGCCTGCATAACTATAGTTGCAACTGTTTAGTGGACGACATTCTGAGCAACAGATAACGGACCTAAACAATGCAGGTCTCCAGAAATGGACTCAATATTTCTGAGATAAAAATTTGTGAATGTGGATGGCTGAGACCAATAAGCAGCCTTCATTAAATCTGTAATAGCAATACTATTAGCGTAAGCCCAAGAAGTAGCAAGAGCTCTTACTTCATGAGCGGAAATATTAAGCACAGACTGCTGAGAAGAAGATAAACTCTCATAAGCAGTACGGATAGTTAATTGAATCCATCTAGCAATAGAATGGACCGAAATGTCCCTTCTATTAGGCATCAAAGACAGAAAGAAACGTTTTTGTCCCTTTCTGATAAACTGAGATCTCTGTTTATAGATACGTAACGCTCTAACAGGACAGAGTAAAGGCCTACGCCCGTCTGAAGACGGAAGAGCCTTAATGACAATAGGTTCCGGATATTTATTAGGAGCCTGATTCTTAGCTAAAAAACCCACATTAGTAGTGAAGGTGATAGAGTTCCCGACACTACGATTGTGAGAATCATCCACCGACAGTGCATGAAGCTCACTGACTCTTCTAGCAGAAGAGAAAGCTAAGAGAAAAGCTGTCTTATAAGATAAGAATTTGAAATCTACTGTCCCAAGAGGTTCAAATGGCTTTTCCTTCAATTTAAGAAGAACCCAAGCTAAATTCCATTTAGGAATTAACCTAAGAGTTCTGGGTCTATTTATCGAGAAGTTTCTAACCAACTTAGATAAAGAGACATTAGATCCAATTTGTAAATTATCATGATGTGCATAGGTATCAGATAACATAGACCTATAACCCTTAATAGTAACAGGCTGCAGTTTGATTTTGTCAAACAAGTATACTAGAAAGTTTGCAATGTCTGGTATAGAGGAATCGAAAATATCTACAGAATGATCCCTACACCAACGACGAAAAACCTTCCACTTAGCCGCATAGTTTAGCGAAGAGGAGGTCCTCCTACAGTTAGAAATCGCGTCCACTGCTCATCCTGTAAAGTGCTTGCTATGCAAGAAGGACCGCACAACGGAAAAACGTGAAGGTTGAGACCTTGCGGGTTGTGATGGAGTTGACGTGATTTTCCCTGCGAAAGAAGATCCTCCCGTGGAGGAAGCTTTCGCGGTAGGTCCCACAACAGACACCTGAGTAGATTTATCCACGGTCTCTGTGGAGACAGAGATGCTACCAACAGAATCTTGCATTGAGATTGTTTTATCTTTAGCAAAACTTGCTGAATTAACGGCGCTGGAGGATACTTATATCCTATCATTCCGTCCCAAGAGATCGACAGAGCGTCTACTGCAAATGCTCTTGGATCCGGACACGGAGACACATACGTCTGCAACAGATTGTTGAGATGTGTCGCAAATAAATCTATCATTGGCCGTTCCCATTGGTAGCAAATCTGATTGAATACTTGTTTGTTGAGAGTCCACTGCGACGGCAACAAGCGACCCTTTCGTGAAAGGGAGTCTGCTAGCACATTCAGACGACCCGGTATGTGACGGACCGAAAGTAGAACCTGATGTTCTAGCGCAAACAGAAGGATTCTTTCCGTTAGATTGAACAACGGAACTGAATGAGTGCCTCCCTGATTCCGTATATACGCCACTACTGTCGTATTGTCGGATAGGATTTGGACATGAGCATTGTGAATAATGTCCATCCAATGATGTAACGCAAGCCAAATTGACATCATTTCTTTGATGTTTATGTGCTTGCCCAGGAATTGCGGATCCCAAAGACCCTGGCATCTCGAATCTGTTGGGATTAATGATGCACCCCAACCTGTTTGACTGGCATCCGTCATAATGGTAAAACTCGGATCCGGCAACTGCAGCGGAACTCCCTGAGTTAACCACTGAATGTTTGCCCAAGTCTGAATCTCTTGTTTCACTTGATCTGACAAGAGAACGTCTATGTCGAGCGAATTAATTTTCACACTCCAATTCTGAGTCAAGAAAATTTGGAGAGGACGCGTGCATAACTGCCCCATCGGAATGAGATCCGCAGCGGCTCCGCACAGACCTATCAGTCTCATAAATTCTCTCGCTGTGACTTTGTCTGCGTGCAGACAATAGCAAGCGTAACAACTGACTAATTTCGCTCTGGTTAATGGCAGACGAACGAGATTGTTGTGCGTCTCGAAGCTCATTCCCAGATGTGTGAATGACTTGGACGGCACCAGATCCGACTTCTCCTCGTTTACTATAAAACCGAGACGTCGGAGCAATAGAAGTAGATTCTGAACATCGTTCTGAAGCATTAACTCGTTGCCGTACCTCTGAAGAATGTCGTCTTGGTAGGCCGTTACCGCAGACGAATGAGCTCGGAAATAGATCATTACCGAGTTCATTACCCGAGTGAAAGCCCAGGGTGCTAGATTCAATCCGAAGCACATCGCCCGGAATTGATACACCACTCCTAGGACTGCGAAGCGTAGATACTTTCTGAATGTCGGATGTACCATGACGTGAAAGTACGCATCTTTGAGATCTATGCTTGTTGCATAATCATTCACCCGAATACTCGCTCTGACCGACCGAATCGTCTCCATATAAAACTTCGGAGCGACGATCAGCTTGTTTATCCAGCTCAAATCTATGACTGGACAGAACGAGCCGTCTGGTTTCGGAAACAGAAACAGATGGCTGTAGAATCCCGGAGTCTCCTGGTTTTCTACGACCTCTACCGCGTTCTTCATTAAAAGAGACTGCACCTCTGATAATAGAGCGTCTCTTTTCTGAGGATTTGACGGAAGTTGAGTCCACTTTGGACTTCGAGTTAATGGAGGCTTTCGTTTGAAGGATATCTTTAGACCTTCCGAAGTCACTCCTCTCACCCAAGGGTCGTCCGTAATCGACGCCCATTCTTGTGAAAAGCTTGACAACCTTCCGCCAACCGGTACGCGATAGAGGTTTAAGCCATCACCTCCTGGACCTGCGAGGCCTGCGGTAGGAGAAACCACGTCCTCCACGACCTGCACCTCGTCCCGTCGACCTCGGGGCGTCCGACCGGTTGTCCCGGCCCGAAGGACGTCCCGAACGTGAGTCGCTACCTTGACGGTCTCTCGAATAAGACCAAGAGGACGCACCGGAACCTCTATAGGAACCTCTCTTGGGCGCATTAGACCCAGAAGTGCCTGTCTTATTCTTGTCTGCCGTATCCGACTTCTTAGAAGCAGATTTGAACAACAGAGAATCCGAAGCTTTCTTTGTAATTTTATCATAAATAGCAGAAAGCTTGCCGTCAAAGAGAAGTTCTCCGGAGACCGAAGCGACTCTGAGAGAGTTCTTCACCTTAGTATCCACGAGTGTGGATGTAGCTAGGGCTGCGTCACGTCTAACCAACTCCAGGTTTGCCACTGAAAGGGCGGAGTTACACGTGGAATAAGCTACTGCCCTTGAAAGAAGTCTTAAAGAGGATTGTATATCCTGAAATTCTTTCCCTTGAAGGCACAGTGATAACGCCTTAGTAAGGTGATCTGCGTAAGATAAGGCATCTTAACTGGCTCTGTTAGACGAAATAGCTGTTTCCAACACCGCGGTTGGAATAGAAGCCGACAACGGTAATGATAGCTCTAAGTCTTCCGCCTCGTCGTCCATACGCAGAGGAACTCTCGGAATACCCTGTCCTGCCGTGTCGAATTTATTCCTTGCATTAATGAAAGGCAGGTTGAGAGTATTGGCGGACAAGAAACCTGCTTTCCCCGTTTTGGAAGCAAGTTTAAATATAGCGTCGTTCAATAATTCAAATGTTCTTGCAACATTATTGGACTGCGACGGAAACTCGGGAGCGATGTCCCTGAACCGCTCAAAAAATTCAGAGTCCAATGACGCTATAATCCTCTTGTCCGGAACCGCAGCAGTCTGGCCCGACGGAACAACTTGAGGGAGAAAGTGCCGGATGAAGTCCATGGCAGTTTCATGTTGTTCCGAAAGGGATAGCTCCAAGTCATCCGTATCCCTTTCGCCATCCGGTCGGACCTCATGATGCTCCCGGTCGTCTGCCCCCGATGCTTCGGCGGAGCGTACCGACCCAGCGCCGTCGGATAATTCCCGATCCGACACCGTTTCTGTCGGCTGCTGGGATGCTGCGATAAGTTGTGCTATCTGCACAAGTACATCCGGCATAGAGACCTGCGGAGGCGCAGTCTTTCGCTGCTTCGCCGAGGGCAGCTCCGCATCTGATGGCTCCCGCATACTTTTTCTATGCGAACGTCCGGAGTCCATCGGCCTTGTGTCCCTGGCTGCCGGATGGTGTGACCTGGTCGCCGAAGAATCCCTGATCGGCGAAGCTGGTAAGATATCGGCGGTCACGCAGCCAAGGTGCGGTCGTGTGCGCTGACGAGAAGAAGAAGCCTGAGCAGTCTCCGCGGACTGCCTATACAACGGAGCATCCCGAGCGACGGACGTATGCTCCGCTTGCGACACATTTTGTACCACAACATCTGGTCCCAGATGTTGTTGTACGAGAGAGGGGCCTCTCTCGCTTGCGGCCCGGCTGGACCTGGACGAGCTAGGAACCGGACTCAAAGGCTTCCTCCGATCTCGCCTACTATCCGCCGTCACTGGGTGTGCACGTTGAATGTTTATAGTGCTCGCATCACCCAACATTTCCTCCTGGACCGCATCGGACGAACCCGGCTGCCGAACCATCCGGTGAATGGACGCTACACCGGGCGAGCTAGCGGACGACATTTGTTTAATCTCCATGAGCACTTTTGCCGCTAGCTCTGTATTCATTTGTGACGACGGAAGCGCACTTGCGGAAGATAACATGGAAACATCACCCTGTTCTTGTTCCTCTGAAATAGAAACTGAGAGAGTAGAGTGACCTTGCGGAGAAAGAGCCGGCATAGCCCTTTCTCCAGTAACAACATACCTTGACACACGTTTCCAATGTTTGTCATCCCAATATTGACATATAGAACAGGGATTAGTGCGAGAACACCGACTACAATTAATACAATGATCATGAAAGTCAGAGGAAGATTTCTTCCTATTACAATTTGAACAATATCCTTTCATTGTGAAAAGTCAACAAGTCCTAGTTACTCGCACAAACCCCTGACACAAAGATACATAACAACATGATCCATTAATAATGAAAAACCAATTGCAAATCAAAATAATTTTTGAAAAATATTTTTTCAGCGAAGCCCAAGTTTCTGAAAAGTAACGTTGAGCCCCGATGGATCCGACGGCTAAGTGTGGTCAAAAATTTTAAATTTATATTAAATAATTAATGCAACACTTACGGATAATAAAAATGTATCTTATAGTGAGATAAACTACACCAAAGGCAAACAGCCCCCCTCAAAAGAGACTGTTGCCAATGTAAACAAACAGTGTAAAACACCAGAAAACATGACTCCAGGCACTGAAAAAACTGGCCCGAAATCAGTCATCAAAATTACACTCTATCTGATGCAAGACAGAGACTCCCAGGGGAGAATCTGCAGAACATCAGATGGAAGATGCAGAACACAACGTTTATACACCCATGGGTGAAAACGTAACTATGGGGAAAATAACAGAAAACCTTCTGTAACCAAGCAACTCTCCCAAGAGAATTTTAGAAATGAACTTTCTCAAAAATATGCCAAAAGCATGGGAGAATTGCAAGGGGGGACTTAGAAGGCCAGGGGAGAGGAAACACTGAATAAGCAGTGCAACTTTTTAGCAAGAATGACAACAAGAGGCCCATGCCTCGAAAATAGGCAACTTAACATAATTTCATAAAAAATTTTAAGTACAGCCCTGATTATTTTTTGTCACTCCTTTTTCCTCTCCTCCTTCTATATCCTCCTTAGAATCACCTTTCTCCAATAATTACGTGTCTGGCATTCTTTAAACTGAGATTTACAAGCACAAAGATCAGTGAGATGTTGACTGATGAAGGGCCAAACAGAGAATGATAATTGGCGCCAATTTCGGAACGTCCTTGACTCTGCGCATGCGCAGTAGGGGCGAAGTATGGAGGTCCTATAGGTAGGGTATTTGCATTTCGGTTCGGTTTCGGTTTTGTACAAAAACTCGGTTTTCGGTTCGGTTTTCGGTTTTTCATAATATATTGTAGAAATCCACATTTTAGAGGGTAATGTACACATAAAATCTGTCTGTATTTGTCATCCAAGTCATGAGGCTCATATAGCGAGTTGAGTCATTCGGGTTAATCAGTGTTCACCACTCTTCTCAGCAAATGGACATAATGTGTTGGGCTGCTGTAGTGGGCAACAGTGGTGGAGCGGTGGAGCCATGAGGTATCTAGGGAGACCAGCCCCCCCCCCCCCCCCCCCCACCCTCCACTCAAAATCCCACTTGCTTCTCCCATCCCCAAATTTGAAAAAATTATTTTTGATTTCCTGCCCTCAGTACAAGTACAGTACCCTCAGTCCTGAGATCCCCCCCCCCCCCCCCCCAAAAAAAAATCTCCACTAGCATGGTCCACAGGATTTCAAACCATGGCTCCACCACTGGTGGGAGCTGCCTTGTTCTGTCAGTGAGATTTGGGACCTTGTCAAGACAAGATGCAGAAATTCACAAGAAAAGCTACATTTTAGCAAAAATCAACATTTCCTTATTTTTTATGGAGTCGCAATGCTCTCATCCTGGTTTTGGTGGATAATGTGCAATTGTTGTGCTTATTTCGGTAATTATCACATCGCTTGAAAATAGACGTGCCCCGTGTTTCTTGATGGTTCCTGCTTCAAATGACAGTGGAATAAGAGGAACACAAATCATATTTTTTCTGATTTTGATAACTATTGTTGAAGTAAGTCGTGATATACGAATCACTTTTATTGGTAACTCACTCCAATGCTTTCACAATATCTCTCTTAATTTCGACTGTAGATGTTCGTTTTTTACTTTGATTCTGCCCAAACATAGAAATTGGGCGAAATGGGCGGTGCCAAGGCAAAGATATTACCAACTTTACTTTGCCCTCTTGGCTTATCCCTGCGTTGATTTCATCTTATTCAAGACAGGCAATTGATGATTTTGAAGGGAGGGGAGACTGCTGCATAATGGGGGTTGAAAGAAAGTTTGCAATATTGCATCTTGGGATTTGTTGTGTTTACAAAATACACATGGTCATGACACGTGCTGATTATAACATCGTATTGGGAATGCAGCATGTGTACCTGACAGACCTGCAGTACTGCGCGATTCCTTAAAGTAAGTTCAAATAGTATACAAACAATTCCCAATAAGTTTTAAAAAAACTTTCAATAGTTACCTGCCATCCATTTAATTGGATGTGTTCTATTTTAATTTAACCATTTTATTGTTGACAAAAAACATAACTGCCAATGTGCAGCGTTATCTCTGAGCATGTGACTTCAGAGAACGTGCCAGTGGTCGGTTAATTAACATAATTTACTCGTCATTTTTCCCATGTGAACTTTGAGGTTTTAAAACTCAATAAATTTTATGTTTACCACCAATCTAATTTACGACGTGCTGTACGCAGATGATTTTAGGTCAAAGGTAATTTATAATACTTTTACACCACATATTATCAGGTAACTTGCAATACCTCTTTGGTCGAATATGCCCGGTTCAGTAAATTTACTTAACAATTCTTGAATTGCATGTTTGGATTTTTACGTACGACTTTTTAATTTTTCATATTCCATCTGCTGGTGGTTCTGTAGATATTGTTTAAGATACAAGAAATTTGCTACCACTATTTGTGGGGGGAGGGTGGGGGGGATTTGTTGTCAGTCCTCTCGAAGTAAGCATAAATGGCACAGCATTTACCTTTGCCTGACATTTAAGCCCTTGGCGTGCGGAAAGCAAGTGATTGAGTGGTCATAAACTTAACCAATTCTGGGAAATTTGTTGAAACCGAAAGTCTCGGTTTTTTGTTAAGGCGGCGGTTCGGTTTCGATTTAAAAAAAAAAAAACGAACCGAACCGAAAAACCGATAAACCGCCCAGCCCTACCTATAGAACATGATTTCTTTTGGTTTTGGATGCAAATTTTGGGGGGTTGGGGGGCAAAATTTGTGTTTGGCCCTGGTTTTGTTAGAGTTAGCACCAGCTAAGTCTGGGTCATTGGTACAGTATAAAAATATTAATTGGCGATTTTTGAGAATAGCGCTGGTCGGTTTTGGCCGTTACGTTGGGTAAAGGGTTAAAATTGGATCTTAGTCTGAAGTTCCGAACTTTGAGAAGTGATCTGATGTTCTGACTTTCGTCATAATTTTGTCACTTCCGCGCTTTGGGTTTCCAATGGGTGCATTCGTGTGTACAAGACTGGAGAAATTCAGAAGAATCTATTCTTCTCGAGTAACTGTGAGTGTTCTTTCTTACACGGTCAGTGACAGTCGTACAGTCTTCCGGATATGAATGTTAACTATGGTTAGATATTTAAAGTTATTCACCTTCATTGATCATTCACCTCACAAAACAATGCAATTTAGCCCCGACGTGTAGTAGACATGTACAACCTTGAAAATGAACGACGATCGACTAAAAATAAAAAACATTGACTACTTCAATAGTCGACGGTTAGTCGACTAATCAAATAATCGCGACAGCCCTAGTTCTGTAACATGTTCATGGGAAATTTACCGTTATTATTTGGAGTATTTTCTACATGAAATATACGCTGCTTCTCTACTCGTAAAAAGGTCTGTCATTGGTCAAATCACCACATCGACAAACAGGCACAGTGTTAAGGTCTATAGGAACTGGCAAATTTTCCCAAAATAGACAAAAACAAATGGTTCCAAAACACGATAATTGAACAATTTTCATACAAGCAATGACTGGCAATGGTACTGTTTTGATATAAAGAATATTTGGAGTGCTAAGTTTCAAACTAAAAAGTGATTTTATTGATGAAAATCAACTTTTAAATTGCAAATTGCACTAACAACAGAACTAAAAATTCACGTTTGGAACACTTAAATTACTGAAACCGAAATTAACCTGAACCATGTATCTGCAGCACTTTACCGACAAATGAACTTTGAGGTGCTTTTTGAATTATTTAAAACACATTTTTAATCTCCAATCTGAAAGATTTTTTTAGTATCAATATAAAGATGTGTAACCTTAAGAATGCATGCTTAGGATTCATTGGAGCTTTACACTTTCCATTAGTTCTGTTTTCCATCAATTGAACAATGAGTGTCCATCTAGTGTTAGAGAAAAAATAATTAGTGTATTTTATCCTTGACCAGTCAGCTGTATTGTGTTTTGCCATTTCATAAGAAGGTTCAACATTGTACAACTCTGTCAGTGTTAGATGTTTGGATTTAGCAATCAATGCCAACAAACATCCATGCATATCTGTACCAATTACATCAGCCAAGGTGTTATGTACATCTTGCATGTGCCATTTGTCACTTAAGGTGTCTCGTCTTGGTGTCATTACTGGAAAAATATTTTGGAATGGACATTAAAAACATGTTTCAATTAATTTTAAAATCACCTCAGAGTTCATTTCTCGGTAAAGTGCTATAGATATATGTTTCGGATTAATTTTGGTTTAATTAATTTTAGAGTGCCATGTGTGAATTTTCCGTGCTGTTGTTAGTAGCGAGTGCCCCCAGAATGGACGAAGCCCGTTCGCAAGCGAGCTCTATAGGTTAACACGTGTAATTGAGTCAATTCTTCTGAAACTCCTCTACAGCTTTGATTTCAAAATTTGTGTCTCCGTGCCGGCTGCCATTTTGAAATCAACAGGATTTTTTTTTATTCACCGGAAGGAAAGCCTGAGTACCCAATCTACTGAGAAACCGGCAGAACCCAGAATCAGTACAAGCCACAACACGTTACGCTGTCAGCAACTGCTCCGATCAATAATTCATTCTCAAGACATGAAAATTGAAATTAACGATTTTGTTGACTTGAAGTTGAATGAGACTACTTGCACTCGCTTTTAGGTAGCACCTATTTCATATTACGATCTACATTTAAAAAATTGATTTTCGACAATAAAGTTACTTTTTAGTTTAAAACTTCAGCAAACAAATTATTCTTTAGATCAAAGCAGTATCATTGCTTGTCGCCATTTGTATGAAAATCATTTAATTTACTTGTTTTAGAACTCTTTTGTTTTTGACCATTTAGGGAAATTCACTGGTTCCTATAGACCTTAACATTTGGAAATGATTCTTATAAGGCTTCCACGTTTACACATGTAAACATGAACGTTTCGTTTATGGGCATTAAACGTTTACAGTTCTGGTAAACGTGTACACAGAATTAAGTTTTAATAGAGTAATTTCCCTTGAGTCCCTTCACAATACGAATTTCATGTTTTCCATTTTTAATATGGCATCTCAAGTAACCGACGATAAAAAGCTGAAAAGCGATGTGTGGAGGACCAACCACCCCTTGACACGTAGCCCAGTAGCCCACGGCCCCATTTATTCGCGAAGATGGTGAGATGGGTTGCGAATATCTGCACTCTGCAGTCTGCAATTCTGTGCAAGGAAATCGCATCTTTTTGGATTGATGTTAAATTGGATCGGCACTACAGTACACAGTGTAAAGTATGCCAGGGCTACAATCGGCACAATCAACACTTGCAAAATTTGCAGATTAATGCAGAAAGTCAAAGAAACAAAAAAAAAATTTCCAACTTTGCAATGCAATATTTTGGTAATGCTTCAGAAAAACTGTGTACTGGTTCCGACTTGCGCCGCCGCCTCAGTAACCAAACGAAATCACCTTCAAATCATGTGATATCATATGTGACACAGTCACGTGAGCCACATGGCACGTGCTTATCTTTGGTGTTTCCTTCGAAACATGTGTGGGATGTTTTAGTTTATTCGGATTTACATGTATATTCCCAAAGTGACACATAATTGTTCTCGATGATTTCATTCACCTGACATAGATTATTAATTTATTATTCACACATGGAATGATCTTAGGATCGATTTATGGAGTTTGACAGACAGACTGGCACTTGCGGTGTTTGAAAATTTGGATTCCCCTGTTTGGTTTGTAGACTTTGTTTATTTTTGCGACATTGCATTCCACTCTCAAGTCCGGTATTGTCACTATTGTGTGCCATGGCAACTCGCTCCAACATTACTGTTTGAAAAAACACAAGGAATTTCACCCCGAACCCACCAGAATGAGCTCAGAGACCCCCATAAATTTCAAAATTTACCTGGGGGAGAATCCCCCCACCCAAATAGACCGAGCGACTTTGCCTTCGGCATCTGCATGCTGTGATCGTTCGTCTACGGCGTTTTTGGACGAACTGTAAATCGGCTGCCTCAATAACATGAATTGTAGGCCCTGTATGCAAAGATATGATGAACTTACTGTGTATTATTAGACACTTCTATCAAATATTGACTACTTGCATTGTTAGTACCTGTAAACGTTTCCGTTTCGTTTACAGACAGTCGTTTAAACGTTTACAATTTTGTCTAAACGTGGAAGCCTTAGATTCTTATGCCTGTCATTGTTTATCTAGTCTTCCAATAGTCTTCAATTATTAGAATCTGAAACCAAAATTGTGTTCATTTGAAAACGTTTGCACTTGATTGATGCAAACTGGTGGGTTACTGGACAAATGACTGTACTCCGATTTGTTTCGACCAAATATAGAATTCGAAACGACCGGTGGCGAGTGGGAATTTGGGGAAAACTGGAGCGGGTCTTTTCGGCCTCGGGAGCATTCGGCCTCGGGAACATTCGGCCTCCGTTTTCTACAAGGGAGACTAAGAGAGACGCGGTTTAATATGAGTTTAAATACCTTTATTACAACTCACAACAAAAATAAATACCGCGTAATATAAAATATACACAATATAAAATACATTTACACTTGATATATACTGGCACACAACCTCAAAAAAATATGATGCAGTTATATCATTCTCTTTATATTTCTCAAATGCTTCCTCTAACTTCTTGGATACCTTTGGACAAGCAAGTAAGCGAGCAAGATTGATATTGGAGTCGAATGAATGAAAAGTTTCAGCACGCCAACTGCGCACAGGGACGATGTGGGGTTTAAACCCCTTGCGACACGAAGAACTTTGTTTTATAATTTTATTTCCTTATGAATACTGAAATCGCAGTTTGTTGGTTGTTTTAGAAAAACAGAAAAAGAAACCCAAACAGTCGCTGGTTTGGGAGTAGCCCCAGCATGTTATCCCTAACGGTTACAAAAAGGAAAAAATCCACCGATATGTGTTTCTGAAAGCTGAAGCAATGAATGAAATGAAAGCTTTCAGTGCGCAGAAGGCGCACAGGGACGATGTTGGATTTAAATCCCTTGCGACCCGAACAACTTTATTTGCTTTATAACTTTATTTGCTTAAATCCAAGAGAGTCTTTTTAAAGCTGGGAGTTATCCATCAACCTATAAGGGAGAGGGCTATAGTTACAGTCTACATAAAAAGGTTTAAGTGTTCAAAGAAACTGTAAAAACAGTATATATGATCGCCTAATCAAGTGCGATTAAATCAATCAAACTTCAGTCATACTGTAAAAACGCTGTATGAGTATCTCATCAGAGGCCAGAAGTTTGATCACAACTTCAGAAGAACTTATAAAAACAAACTTTTAAAGCTGAGTTGTGCCAAACAACACCCAAGAAGAAGTATATCATTTCGGGTTTGCATATCGGCGTTGGAGCACACATATTGTTATTCTGTTATTCAATACAGTGGATTTTGTACAATGGATTTTATATTTCATTATTCATTATGGATTGGTCTCGTGCTCAATATATTTCGACTTTAGGAATAAAGATAGATCGTGTATATTATTCTTTAAAAAAAATATTCTGGAAAAACTCCTAATATACAAAAAAACATAACAAAATGACCTAAAAAATTATTTTTTAAAGTTATTTCTCAACTCCCAAGCTAAGAAATTTTTTACCAAAAGTGGAAACATTCGGCCTCGACCGAGGCCGTATGTTCCCGGAAAAATACCTGGGGCCGAATGTTCCCGAGGCCGAAAAGACCCGGACCCGGGAAAACGACCGACACCGGAGAAGGGAAACATTTGTACTGTCGCCAATGGAAAAAAACAGTGTATTGCAGCAACATGGCAAATATCGAACTTCGAAGGCTCGAAAATAGGAAATGTTACACACTCGTTTTCTTCCGTTACCTTTGAAGAAACCGTAAAGGCAAATTTTACAACTTCGAATTCTTTGCTGTTTTCGGTAATGTCGTACTTCGTTTTTTTATGAGAAATTATAAGCGTCGCTGCGGGGTCTTCGTTTCTTTTGCGTTTCACGCGAAACACTGTTGCCATTTTGTAATTGGTAGCGATCGATTGGGTGCACCAGTGTCCAGTTTCTGTCAAATCGTTTTGGCGCTAAATCGTTTTCTGGTGTATGGACGATTCAGACCATGTACGATTCGGACCAGATTTTTTTTTGACGATTCGGACTAGATCTATGGACGATTCGGACCAGATTTCTGGACGATTCGGACCATGCTTATGGACGATTTGGACCGATTAACTATGTGTTGAATACCCAGGTTCTGGCATTATTTTTTGGAAAGCACTCTGTATGATATCTTTCCAAAAAATAATGCCAGAAAGTGGTGTTAACGGTGTTAACAATGCAGGAAAGCTGAACACTTATATTATAGTGGTTCTCTTTCAACTTATATTTTGACTTGTACTGTATATTATATTATTTTTTACTTTGTATTTAGTGACTGCTTTCAATGAACTGTGATATGTTTACTACTTCCAAGATGTGCTATATATGTGTGCGCTAAAAATGTGCAACCTTATACATTGTAACTCTCTCTCAAACCTCTCACCCAGCATTTAGATATAAATTGTTTAATAATGTCCTTTATACCTGCAGAAAATTTTGTTCTTCGATGCATATAGGGCCGCCAAATGCGTGGAGACCCGGTGTAAAAAGAATGCAAGTCCGTGCGAAGAGTAGTACCTCCGAACTACAATTCCGCGAAATAATAGTCCGTGGTCTAACATTTCTAGGAATAGATGTCCCGTGTCCCGTGGACACACACCTGCCGCAAAGAAGATACCCGAGTTAATGCTGTCAATGTGTATTGTTTAAATATGGCAGTCAAACTGAAAAGCTCTACATGAGAAATGTGCATACCCCCTCCCCAACCAAAAACAACAGAAACAGACAAAGAAAAACCCCAAACAAACAAACAAAAAAGAACAAAACTCTCAAGAAAGAATTGACTCAACACTATACAGTGTTTGCTTTCAACAAGAAGTGAGTATATTAGATGATGCAGGTCTGTTTCCGATGACGGGTAAGATTCCAATTATGGAACAACCTAAGACAGGGACAGCTGGCACCATTAAGTGATCACTACACAGTGTCCCCTTATATAAAAAAGAAGTGCGTGCAGGTGCTTGAACTGGTGTTTCTTCAGTGGTGAGCGGCGTTTCAGCCGTCTCCATAGGAATGTCAGGACGAGTTTCTCTGTAACGAGAGAAAACATTGTTTTAATAAAAATATTTAGAAGTAAAGAAAAAAAAAACATGAAATTAAAAAAAAATCCGACCCTTCACCCCCCCCCCCCCCCCAAAAAAAAAAAAAAATCCCCCCCCCCCAAGTTCAACCGCCGAAAGTAAAAGCAACAAAAATGTATATCTAGTATATCTACCTTTCATCTTGGATGAAATCAGCTGCGGTGTGACCAGTTGGCTCATCTTAAATGTAAACTGCTGAACAGACTCCTGACTCATTGCAATTTTTGCAATTAAAAATATTGTACATTCAGACCTTCTCGCTTCATTGTACATTCCTGCAACACAAAATATGATCTCATATTAAACTCATAGAAATGGAAATGAGGTTCAGTCAAAGTCAGATGAAACTGTCAGATTCACGTTAATTCTAGTTACAGGTTTTATTTCTATTGAAAATTAATTAATTAATAAATAATTATTACATTGAATTGAATTAATTGAAAAAAAAGTATGAACGTAAAACTATTTACTCTGTGGAATGTTAGTCTTGCAGGTGCGACGCTGCCAGCGTCCACACGTGTCACAATCCACTGCCTGCTGTCGCGGTCTTACATTTCTCCCACAGTCTATGCATGGAAATTCGTTCTCAGTTGATGGTGCTCTCAGGTTGTAGGACATCTTGAACAGTTGATCAATGCTCGATTGATTATGATGAAAGGTTTGTGACTGAACCCCCTAATATACTCCTGTGAGCTTGATGAAGCCATGATGAGTTTTCTCAAGTCGGCACTTTCCAGTGTAAAGAAACAATGCGGCGAATTTATCCACTGAAACAACATAGTAGTATCTCACTCACTCTAGTTAAATTATAAAAACAGCGGCACTGATATATATTCTAATTTGTTGAAAAAACATCTTGCCCTGCCGGGGACGAATATTCCCGGGGACGAATATTCTCAAAAACCCGGGGACGAATATTCCCGGGGACGAATCTTCCCTGACCCTGCATGACAAAAGAACAAACAATTTTAAACCAGCCAAGTCTACATGTATGCCTTGCAGGTCCAAAGTCCTGGTAAACGGTGATGGGAATTTGGTGTATAGGCGCCAAAAGAACAGACAATCTTCAACTAGCCAAGTCTATGACTTGCAGGTCCAAAGCCCTGGTAAATGGTGATGGGAATTGTGTTTCTATATTTTAAAAAACAACTTTAAAGTCTATGTGATGGGAATTATTTATTAATTTTGTATTTACACCGAGAACAGACTACTTACCGAGAACAAATGAAACTGCATGCAGTCATTGTCAATTAACAGTCACAATCTTGTTCTCGGCGAGTAGTCTCTTCTCGGTTCGGCGGCGAATGCGAAATTGATAAATAATCCCCATCACCACAGACTGAGTCGGTTTAAAAGCTCTAAATTTGACTTTTCTTATTTTTTTATACAACATAGACTGTCATAGAGTACCTATATGCTAACAATTAATATTTATTTTTGCCTTTATTTATTATTTTAATTTGTGCTCGGTTGTTCCCGGTTATTCTCGGTAAGCAGTCTTACCCGAAATAATTGGCAAACTCAAAATTCTGATTTTAATGAAGGAGGGGTGTATGGGAGCCCCCCCTCAACAGGTACAATTCACCTAACCGTAGTTTGTCTTTGGCATCAATAAATTATGAGGCTTCTCGGTCAAACCAGGTTCCAAATATAAATTATGAAACTTTGAGAAGCCAGGATCATTTGCCTAGACAACCTGATGTCCAATTGTTAACTACATATACAAATATGTGTAATCAGTCGCCTGTGCCTGGATTTGCGTTGCCAACACGGCAGGGTGAGTTCATGTGTAGCCGAGATAGTCAACTGATTAGGTTTCACACTCATATCAACCACCACAGCCTTTATCATCTGCAATACCGTTTATGCAGATTCCATTAAATCAGGTACACATGGAGCCGTTACTATCCCGACTAGAACGGAACGGATTGAGTCAACGAGTGAGATTGGACTTGCAATACCCGACTGAACGGGAGGGGTGCAAATGTCCCAGTCTCAGCAGCCTGGCAGTACTATTCCACGAAAATTAATTGTACCTCAAGGGTTAAAATTTGAAGGCGCTGAATCGTGGACAGGTTTCAAAATTAAATTTAAGCGTTATGCTGTTATGGAGCAATGGACCCCATCAGAACAAAAATATTTTATATTTATGTCTTGGTGGTAAGGCTAGTGAAGTGTACTTGTTATGGTGTGAAAGAAACCAAAATATGACCATAGAGGAGCAATTGGCGCGGCTATCAAGAGGCCCGTTTCGGTGAACATAGTACACAAGAGACTACCCAGTTAAAATTCCAAAATGCTAAACAAACACAAGGTCAATCGTTGGAAGACTGGGCCGAAACGGTACTTTCTTTAGCTATACATGCTTTTAAAGGTTGTCCAAAGCAATTTGTTAACCAATAGGCTTTATTTAGATTCTGCCATGGGTGTACCGACATAATTGCAGCTTAATATGTCATAAACAGTCGCCCAACCAGCATTGAAGAGGCGATTAACCCTTTACCCAACGCAGACGATTTCAAAATTTATTATTTTAAATATCATTTTTTTTAAAATTTCAAAGAATTTCAACAAAACCATATCGTGTGACCCCTCATTGGAACGAGCTCGACGAGCTCGTTCCAAAGAGGGGTCACATGATATGGTTTTGTTGAAATTTTTTGAAAAATAATATTTTTTCAGCCGCTGAATTTTCATATTACGCGGGCGGATGCGGCCGATTCGTTGGATAAAGGGTTAAAATGCTAAAATGACAACAGTACAATAGATTAGCAATGCATAGAGACACATCACCAGGTACTAGTAGTGGTGAACGTCCAAGAAAATTAGGGAAGTGCGAAATGATAATCGTGGTGGTTCTGGCTGTGGAGCCAGAAATAAATCTAAAAAAAATAGAAATAAGGGAGGTAAGTCATCTCCTAGAGGTGATTCACCAAAGGGATCAGGGAATGATTATCAGTCTTTGAAATCAAAAAACATTTGCTTCAGAGGCAAAGACAGAAGATTTTGATTTGAAATTAAAACAACTTTGGATAAACTGAATTCCTTGATTCAAAACAAAACTTCCTCTGACCTGACAGATACTCGAGGGGCAAAGGGAGTGCCCTGATCCAGTTCGACTTCTCCTAAGAAGAAAAATGTGCAAAGCTTTCTGTGTAAAGGTTTTGGCCATTTCAAGTCACAGTGCCCCTCGAAAAATGCAAACAATATAAAGAATAAGGGGCTCAATGTGCACTTTGAGGACCAAACAAACTAAAAAGGGGCGAATCACGAGGTCTGATTTTGTCCCCAACACCCTCAGTGAATGACCTCAAGAATAAAGCTAATAGTTTTCTGACTGAGGAGGAAAATTTAGTTGTCCGTAGAGTTAAATCCCCATCTGCAATTCACCTAGAAGTTGCAATTGCAGGTTTGAGAACACATGTAGTAGTTGATACTGCAGCAGATGTTACTGTGTTGTCCGACAGATTTTTTAAACGCATAAAACCGGCACAGTCAATTCTTATATCTGTTCGCTTCAATACAGCTGCCAGAGACGGACAGATGTTAGGGAATTACGTTGGTCCCATACCGGTACGGATTGGTGATCGTACATATAATGAGTGCCTATATGTGGCACCAATTGAAGACGAAATTTTACTCGGTATTTATTTCTTGGGAAAACATAAAGTTGTAATTGATACGGAAAAAGACTTGATTACTATTGACCATGTTGTAATCCCTACTATTACCAAAAATAGTAAATCTATGAAAATTGCAATAATTAGTTTACTCGATGACACGGTGATTCCGCCAAATTCTGCAGCATTATTAAAATGTGATTTAGTTCATTTTCTCACGAATTTTGTTGCAGAACCATCTGAACCTTTACCTCTTTTAGGTTTACGTTCGGTGTATACCGACCAGAGGGATCCACATATTTGTCTGATTAATGTTAATAATCATCAGGTCTTTTTACCGAGAAATCAATTGATTGGTCATGTGTATAAGATTGACTGGGTTTTAGAAAATTTTCCTCATCAATCTGATCGAGGTATCCTTGACAATCTATTAGCTGATAACAAGTCAAGTACAGGTATTTGTAAAGTTAAAGTTGCCTTACCAGACCGAACGGTAACTAACAAAATGACAAAGATTCAAATAAAATACCTGATCATATAACTGACTTGTTTATTCGTTCATCGAAATATTTGAACGAAAAACAGGCCAAACAGGCGGCAAAGCTTTTGAGTGAATACGAAGACGTATTTACCAAAAATGAGTTCGATATGGGCAATTTTAAGGAAATTGAGCATTCAATTGACAGAGGAGACCATCCACCAATTCGCCAGCCCATGATGCGTACACCTCTTTGCTTTGTTGAGGAGGGAAAAGACCACCTTCAGAAATTGCTTGAAACTGGAGTCATCCAGCCTTGTTTGAGTGAGTGAGCCTCTCCCCCAGTTTTGGTTAGAAAACGGGATAAATCTTTGAGGTGGTGCATAGATTACAGAAAAATTAACGCAGTTACAAAAAATGAAGTATATCCGTTGCCGCGGATTGAAGAAAGTTTGGACTGGTTAACGGATAATCTATGGTATGGTAAAGCAGATTGCATGAGTGCCTATCATCAGGTGAATGTAAAAAAAGAAGATAGGTCCAGGGTAATTAATCTAATCCTGCAAGGCCTGACCTGGACCAGTGCACTTTGTTACCTTGATGATGTAGTGTTTGGTGGTTGCTCTTTTGAAAATCATATGGCAAATCTTGAAGAGTTACTGGATAAATTTCGCCAGTATGGCTTTAAATTGAAGCTCAAGAAATGTGAATTTTGCCAACATAGGATTGAATTCCTCGGTAGCCGGATAGTTAATAAAGGGGGCATTGAACATAACGAGGAATCCAAGGAAACTGTAAAAAAACTGGCCTGTTCCTTGTAATACCCGAGAGGTGGAAAGTTTTTGTGGTTTGGTAAATTACCCTAGAATGTTTATAAAAGATTTTGCCAAGAATGCTGAACCCCTCTATGACCTAATGGGTAAAAGACCTTTTAAATGGGGAGAGGAGTAACAACAGGCTTTTGAAGTACTCAATACTTGTTTGGTTTCTACTCCTCTTCTTACTCTCCCGAATAATACAGATAATTTCATTTTGGACACAGATGCCAGCAACAGGGCTCTGGGGGCGGAACTGATTCAGGTTCAAAATGGGATGGAAAGAGTTATAGCCTATGGTAGCTTTATATTATCCCCCAACAAATTCGATATTATACTACTGGAAAAGAGCTTCTTGTGGTTGTTCGGTTCACCAGGCAATTTAGGCACTACTTATTAGGCCGTCCTTTCATTTTGAGGACCGATCATAACAGTCTTCGGTGGCTTATGAATTTTAAAGATCCTCGAGGCCAAATTGCCAGGTGGATTGAGGAACTAACTCAGTACAATATCGTCCAGATAAATTGCATACCAACGCAGACGCCATGTCTCGAATTTCTGTTGCTAACGTCTGTAATGAATACAGGGACGGTTGTGATACTTCCAAGTTGCCTTGTGGCGGGTGCAAGTACTGCACTCGTTTACAGGCACATTGGGCTACATTTGCGAAGGAAGTGGACTATGTAGTACCCCTGGCCCAGGTCTCATGTGAGTTTGTTGGCACGGAAAAACCGTAGGTTGCTGCTTTTTCGACATTCAGTTAGTGGGGTACCAGGCTGGAGATCATTTGGGTTCTCAACTGCTGTTTGAGGTCGCAGGAGCACCCTGGGGCTTCAGCAGTGGTTGGATTGATGCTAGATCTTGCTCTGGAAGTATTTGTCCAGATTCCGGTTGGGTTCATACTCAAATGGAAATTTGTTCCGCAGGTTATGGCTTACAAGTAAGAAAAATAGCAACCGATGATGATTCTTTGTCATTGGCCTCAATATGCTCTCAAAAAGAAATGGCAGAGGCTCAACGGGCAGATTCAGATTTGTCTGCCATTATTACATGGCTTGAAACCGGAAACGAACCCACTGAGGGTGAATTTTTTATTTGTAGTAAAGCTACCAAGTATATGTGGCTAAACCGAAAAAGATTTTTAATGAAAGATAATCTGTTATATAAATTTAAGAAAAATGCCTCGGACCAAGTCTTGGTGGTTTCGAGTAAATTCTCAACTGAAATTTTAACATTGGCACATGATATTCCAGCATCCGGACACCAAGGTGAGGCGCGCACTAGATATCGTGTGCGCAATAATTTCTATTGGTTTGGTATGAGTGAAGACCTCAGATCCTTTGTAAGGTCATGTTCACACTGTTCTGTTGGGATTAAACCAAACCGTAAAGCAAAATGAAATATGAATATTTTCCTAGCGGGTAACCCGATGGAAAAGGTTCATATTGACTTCCTTGGTCCCCTGACCGCCGCGGAGAGAGGAAACAAGTATATTATGATGATCACCGACCAATTTACCAAATGGGTCGAGTGCATACGTTAACCTGATCAAACTGCTGAAGCTGCAGCATATGCTGCTGTAAATGAATTGTTTGCAAGGTTTGGGTGCCCTTTTCAAATCATAACGGACCAAGTCCTTGTTTTAAAAGCACACTTTTCGTTGCAGTCTGTGAGATTTTGCATATTCTCAAGACACGAACAACACCTTACCGTCCATCTGCTAATGGGCAGGTGGAACGCCAGAACCGAACTTTAATGAATGCTGTTCAGTGTTTTGTTGACAAAAATCAAAAGAATTGGGATAAATTTATAACTCAGTTGACCGGTGCACTACGGTCATCAGTACATCGGTTAACGGGTTATACTCCCAATAACTCCCAATAAATTGATGTTAGGAAGAGAAGCAAACCACCCAAGTGATTTGATTTTTAATTTTAAAACAGAAACTCCCAAACAGAATGTTCTTGAATATGTTCGTGATCTTGAGTATTTCTCAAAAGTTCTGTAAGCGTGGTAAATTATGACAGGTTGAAAAGGTGTCATGATAGAGTTTTGCCCACTTGGTTGAATAAATGTTTGAAAAAATGTAAAGAAACCCGCGAAGTTTTTGTTCTCAAGTCGTTGACAGTATTCTGCATCTGCCGAAAACCATACAGTAGTTAATTCATGATTCAGTGTGACTATAGTATGGAGTGGTTCCATGGAAAATGTGTCGGTGTAACAGCCAAACAAGGTGAGGGGATCGATGAATACAAGACTTAGTGCCCTAAATGTTAAATTCATCTATTTTTCCTGATAATATCTACAACACAAATATCCCTCTTGTGTCATCCTAGAGCAGTTTCCCAAGGTCACTCAATTGGTTTTGACGGTTAGAAAAATCGGCGCTTGAACACAAAAACCTGAATGAATGAACTGATAATATGACGTCATCAGAAAGTAATGCAATGACGCTAGTTTTCAAATGGAAGTTCAAATGACGGGAGATATGAACTCATGAAGGAAATCAACACATTTTAAATAAATAATTCAATCAATCACCATGAATGAGTAGTCATGTTCAGCTTCTTATAACTGTGTGTGGATGTGTACATAGTTATTGTTCGCTGTCAGTTGGAATATCAAGAAGAATATTTGTCGAAGTGAACTGGGTATTATTGCTGGATTTCGAGGCGGAACAACTGCAATGGTTGATCACAATGTTTATGGTCGGATTGTTTATTGTGCTCATTCCGAATATATTCCCAAGACGTTGTTGGATCATAGAATTTGAGGTGTTCGATAGTTGGTTGGTAGTTATGGCATTCATAGAAGATTGTGCAGTTGTACTTTGGGAATAGCTTGAAGTTGACGTCGTTGACAAACTCGATACAGTTGTTATCGGAATTTGTGGCTGAATCTGTAAATTCGATTCGCGCGAAGTTGATTCATTTGAAAGAATAGATGAGGTGTTTCTTTCCTGGTGAGTATTTATTCTTGAGTAGTTGTTTATACTGTTGATATTTGTGGTTTCCATCTGAGTCTCCCAATTTCTGAATAAGATGCTTACGAGAACTATGATTTGTCAATCGCTTTTCAAAAGGCAACCCACCGTCAGTTTTCATATTAGACATGGACTTGTAGATTTGGTTTATACCGAGGCATTGGTTTTTGAACCATTTTTGTCCCTTCTCAAAAAAAGAATTTTCATTGATTTGTTTCTGCGTTTCAGCCATAATTGAAATGTAAAATGGAGAGCCTGGCTCTCGCATTTCCGGTGGACGTTTCTCCCTGTACAATTCATAAATACGTACTGGATTTATTCCGGCACTGAAGTTTCAGATGCTTTAGGTTTTATCGTTCGCGTATTTTGAGGATTTTCGTCGTTGTGGGTTTTTGTGTGTCTCTCGTCCACCACTAGATATTTTCGCCCTATTTCGCCTTGACCAACGCTAACGTCTCCCCATGCTAGATCATACTGCTCCTTCCCTCCACGCACACCACAATGCATAGTAAATGTTAGCCATAATGAGTTCAATATAGATTTCGGTGAGTACGATCACAAAACTTTCTTCTCATACAGCGTATCAATTTCAGGGTCAGTTATTTCTTCGGCAGCATTTGGTTTATTCCCCTTGCCCAGCGATTTCAACTGCTTCTGTTTCATTTTAGGGGCTTCTCTGGCCTTTGCAAATTTTGAGTCTGAAATAATACATTTGCTGTAATTGGTATTTTTCAAGCGACGACTGATAATTAAATACAAAGCTCCAAGTGTGGAAGGTTCGTACTCCCTCCCATCCTTGCGCCGTCTTGATACGAAAAAGTGAGAAATGTAATCGCACAAATCACTGAGGTCAATGTCCGTTATTTCTCCTGTGTAACTGCACTTTGCTTTAAGAAATTGCTGGAACATACAGATTATCACCACAGTGTGTGTCTCCGGGAATTCAGATCAAGTCGAGTTGCAGGAACAGAACAGTATTTCGACGAGCCCGTTAGGGCGAGTCGAAATGCGATTCTGTGTCTACAACAAGACTTGATCAGAATTTCCGGAGACACACACTGTGGTGATAATCTGTATGTTCCAGCAATTTCTTAAAGCAAAGTGCAGTTACACAGGAGAAATAACGCTATCGTCCATCATTTCAAATCAACCAAATTCCACTGACGCGCCCTTGGTTGAAGAAATAATGTCACTACCGGTTGCTCCAATAACATCATCTCCCCCAGTGGAATAAGGTTGAAATAATTCCAAAAGAAACTAATCATCTATCGTATCTAGAAGTTTCACATTCGATGCAAGTGCGGCCATTTCTGAACCACTCGCCAGTCGGTATGTACACGAAGCAGACATAAACTCGCAACAGCGTAACTTGTCGTAGGGGGAATAATCCAACATGCTGACGTCATTGACTGGGAGTATGATATCGCCGTGGGAGTTGAATAACACTTTTGAGGTCGTGGGGGTAGGATATGGTTTTTATTTACAAAGGAAAAAGCTGTAGAAATATAATAAATAAAGGTATAACACAAATAATATAAATCTTCTTAAGGTCATCAATATCAAGCTTATTATATGTGGTTGTTGTGATCTGGAATGGGACGCCACTGAAGGAAAGTTGGGTTTTATAGCTGTTCAGAACATGACCTAATTGGTTGTCCAGTTCCGAACAGGAGTACTGGGTACTAAGAACGACCTCACCACAATATATAGTTCAGCAGCACAGATCTATTCAGGACATTCAAAGTTTCTGTGAGATGTTTTCGACGAGGTCATTTCGGTCCCATATGATTACCTTTTAATCGATCTAAAGCAAGACACCGTTGCTCATATGAGACTGAGAACTCATTTTTGTTCCTTGGGAAATCCAGTATGTGTACCTCCTAAAGGTATGAAATGGGCAGCATGTCTGTTGTTGAGTCAGAATCGTACCCCACTGTCTCAAGCGTAACATCACAAGTCGCAAACTCTTGTTTAAATTGAAACCAGTGTTGGTCACATCCATACTGAAACATGCTAACATGGATCTAATCCCCTGTGGGCATAACCGTGCCTTGAATATTGTGAAAGGGGCAGTACCGCTCACAGAAACTCAGAGAGCCTAACCCATCCATCAGAAACAGTTACTGACAGAAGTGGCAAACAAAAGAACGTCTGACAAAGATTTTACAAAAAGGGGGATTCGTGGGTGCTCTTCGTCCTCTCGTGCTATCGTGCTCCTGAGTGTGACAATATAGTAGAGAAAGACTAGAGGATTCACTTAAGGTTAATGAAGTGTAACATGGTCTAAAGACGCAATATAATTCAAGGGAGATAATTTCAGAGATTGTTTACACTGAAAACATTTCAATATCAATCTGAAACGTGCCATTAAAAGTAAATTATTCAATCTTTATCAGCGTAAACCTACTGACTTTTGTTTTGCAATACCTTGGAATATGCCTCCGTGGATAAATATGATCTAACCCTGGAAATGAACACGGACTAGGCTGATTTTCATCAGACAAAACAGATGCAAAACATGTGAGCAGTATGTAACTTTACCGTCCCACAATTTGTAGTGGTATAAGTTAAAATATTCAAGTGAAAGCCCATTGAAATTGGTCGACTATAATGAGTTTTCTTTCTTTCATCTGGAAGGTCTGATAAATCTGAAGTCGAATCAACAAGACGACACTGTATTTGATTTGCATGTAAGTGGGTCATCTGGCACTCCAAATGAGACGCAAGAAGAACAAGTATATATGCAATGTGGAAATTCACTGTAAATATTTCCGATAAACTTCATTATGATCTAACAAGATTAATTTAGTCAGGCTTATTCGTGTTTGTCTGTTTTATTTCAGAACAATGTTGGATGATGAGGATGATTTAGAAGAAGTTGTTGAAAGAAACAAAGCACAAACATTTGAGATCATTGAAGGTGTATCACAGAGGGGAAGAAAAAAGTGGTAGCGACGGCTATACAAATATGATCAAGATGCTTATATATATTTATTTCACAATTGTATTTTATTCAGTTTTCATTATATAGCAGAAAAATAATTAGTAACTCGGGCGAGAGAAGAGTACCCGTACGTGCCTATGTGCTAGGGCACATTGTATCACATTGTGCCTTTTCACATAAGCACATATAAGCACATAAAGCATGTGCATTTGTGCTAGGGCACATTGTGTCACATTGTGCCTTTTCACATAAGCACATATGACAAAAAAGGGATTCTCCAGTAGGTATCCTCGAATAAAACAATACCAGGACATAGGTATCCTCAAATACCCGTATGTGCCTATGTGCTAGGGCACATTGTGTCACGTTGTGCCTTTTCACATAAGCACATATCGGCACATAAAGCATGTGCCTTTGTGCTAGGGCACATTGTGTCACATTGTGCCTTTTCACATAAGCACATATGACAGAAAAGGGATTCTATAGCCACGGGTGTTTCCCCAAAATGGGATTCCATGGGATATGGCCATTGGAGATAGTCTTTTATTATACAGAAGGGAGATAACTCTGTATACAGATTATGGGAAATCAAGCAATCTGATTGGTTAGTTATAATTTAGATATATGAAACAACAAGAGTACTTGGAATAGGGTCAGAACTAACAAGAATAGACCAGAAATTGCTAAATATAGTAATAATAAGATAAACTGTTCCAAATAATAGGCTCTTCTACGCTACTGGAGTATACTCTAGAATAAAGGAACATGGTCAGGTAGACGTATAAACTATTGCATATATAGATAGAAGCAGAGAATTCTGAAAGAATTCGAAATAGTAAAAGTTGGGATAGATTTCGGTGATTTGGAGGGATTGTCGGGTTGTTTGTGGTAATTAGATTTACTCTTCTACAATCGAACATACCCTCCGAACATACCCCGTCTTATTGCAGAAAAAATGGGTAACATAGCAATCGCGTGCTACCATAGAAACCAAGATGGCGGCCTCCAGTATTCAAAATGGACGACGGAAACACGTATCACCTTAACAACACGCGCTGCGCATGCGCACTCACACCACGTATCACTATGGAAATGACGTCACAAGATGGCCGCTCACGCGGGTTACCATGACAACACAACATGGCGCCACTAGGTCACGTGACATGACGTCACTTTCGGGGTCCTGCACCGGGGTCCTGCCAATGTGGGGTGTCCGGGTACATGACATACTACTGTCTTGTCCAAGGACACAACGCGGTTGCCGCAGGTGGGATTCGAACCGAGAACCTCTCAGCTTGCAGCCTGCACCTCTACCTACTGAACCATCGCGCCCCAACCAACGAAGTAAAAAATAAAGATGCAATACAATTTTTTAATGCTTTATTTACTTACCATGAGTGTACTGAACTATATAATCCACTTTTGATGACGTCGGATGTATAAAGGTTCCGAAATACCGCCTAACGTGTAACGATCCAGAAAATTAATTCTTGGTCTGTAGACGGTAAGCACTGCAGCTTGGTTTATCATTGGCAGTGTTATGGAACAGTGTTAATTGGCTTATCAGTTGTGTCACACTTCATATAAGGTGTCCCACCACTCGCTCCATCAATAGCAACAACCACACAGCTGTCACAGTTTACAATAGCAGTTCCCAATCTCTCTCTACCTATAACTTTTCTAATTGAACACTCTTAAATTTTCTTGAACCACTCTTATCAAGAAGACGCCTAGAAAAGTAGACGAAGCGTAGGAGGAATTGGAACAGCCTACCTTTCTGTTAACATAAACAATCCCACATCGTCCCTATGCACTTCCGGTGCACTGAAACTTTTCATTCATCGGGTGTCAGTAAATATCCTAAATAAAGCTTAGAGCAGAATTATTGTAGTTATGCACAATCCCTAGTCACCTCCCAGTTAGAGGTTCTCGGGGGTCTGACCCCAGTACCTTACAGCTAGTGCGCACACTCAAACCAAATAGGAATATTGACCCTCACTTCCGACCTTCGTGAATTCAGAAGCAAATAAAGTTATTCGGGTCGCAGTTTAAGGGATTTCAAATACCACATCGTCCCTGTGTTATAAATTGGTTTGTTGGGTGTGGGTGTGGTCTCTGTCTACCTCAATGTTTACTTGGGGAACTCGCGTGCCTGACACATTACCATGGACTTATGGGGATCTGAAGAAAGATATAAATTCCGCATTTAGAATTTATTTACATGACTGAACGAATAACTTCCTTCAGTCAAGTAAAGCTTTATATACTTTCTTCAATGTATTGTTGTTGTCAAACGTTACCTTGCAAATACGCTAATTCACAACTCACTCAGCTTGTTTGTTGACTAAAAACAAACCCTGATTACTTCCCAGTTGAATTAAATACCCAATTGTACTATTTCACCCAGAAAGACTGATATTTACCTAAGACTTTCTCCTTTTCCACCCTATAACACATGCATGTTCGGCGTGCCGACACTTTCCAATCATTCATAAAAGAGCAACCAGAGATGTTGCAAATAAATAAATAAATAAATAAATAAATAAATAAATAAATAAATAAGCAGTCGTCACGTACACTGCGGGAAAGCAACAAAAAAGAAATAGTAATAATGAGCTGTAGTCACAGCAGTGGCGGCACCACTGAGGATTTCTATGGGGGCTATGTTAGATATGGGGCTCCAAGATCGAGATGCCGAAGGCATCTCCCGGAGGCCGCAGGGCTGAGCTGGAGGGGGTAGTGGAGGAGGTTGTCCCCCCTCCAGTTTTGGGGGGGTCTGGGGAATTTTCACCAGGAAAAGAATTCATATCTGCGCGCCCTGAGCGATATCTGAGCGTTTCGAGAACACCTGGGATGATGTGTATTGTTGTGTGTCGTTTGCGGGTGTGAGATATTGAGCGAGAAAACCACGGTCAGATAGCAATTTGAAGTTTGATTTTTTCGGAGGGGGCGAGGGAAAAGTGTGGGCAGGGGTCCCGGGGCCCTAGGCCCCCCTGTGGCGCCGCCACTGAGTCACAGACATTGCAAGAAACTCTCTATGCTGCCAGAGATTGTTTGCCGAACCCAACTTGATCCCGAATAAAAGCCGAGAGGAGTTAGAACTCTAATGCTGCGAGATATTGTCTGAGATATTGTCTGCCGGTCCCAGGCCAGATGAAGACAGAGGGAAGTTTCTATTGACAGCCAGGTGAGACACCAACTTAAGCTGCTTATAATGTAACCTACTAAACACCAAGAAGTAAACAACCATGCTGCAGATCTAACCTACTGAAGACAAAGAAGTAATTTTCTGGATCGCGCGTGACATGCTAGGCGGCATTTCGAGACTTTTATGCAGCAAATCTCGTTAAATGTGAATTATATAGTTCAATACACACCCGCAGTAAGTAAATAAAGCATTAAAAATGGTATGGTGTCTTTCTTTATCTGCTCTTGGTTCTTGTTGGTCTTTAGTAGGACCCTGGAAAATGTCATTTTGACGGTCAAAAAAAAATTATCCCCAGCCCCCAAGCCCCCCCCCCCCCACCTCCCACCATCGCTCGTACTTTGGAACTCGCGACACTTTCGAACGGGGCCCGTCACAGTATTAACCCCAGGGGCCGGAATTTCCTCTTCCCGGTCATGTATGCCATATCTCTACACTGCTGAAAAAGTGAATGCAATTTGAAATTTAATGAAACCCTGTCTGAAGCTGTGCAAATTCTTTTTAACGGAAAAGGTCATTGGCTGTGTTCTTTATTCACAAGTGAGAAATGTCCTCCTTCAAAAATTATCTTTAACGTTTCACAGGGTAATTCACATTTCTACCCTTGAAAACTTTTGTTGGCGTTGGTGTACACGTTGCAGTAACACCCTGAAAATGGCGACTCCTATGAAACGAGTTTGCCTCGGGATGACCAGATTTCATAGATTTTCGACCCAAAGACTTGGGTCATTATTCAAGAAACGGGTATTTGAATTTATACTACACACACATTTTTCCACTGCATTTTTTCATAATAGTAACGCGCACATTTTTTACAATAATCAGTTGACACCAAGTGATTTTTGTTTATTATCTAATTTCGAGGTAAAGGAAACGGTCCTCCTAAACTGAAGCGAACTAGACGAAACACCGTGGTCTTTCCAGGCCCAAAGAAGATTCGGCCTCTAATGACCGGCTCAGTATTTGACCTGGTAGGAAGACTGCTACCAAGAAATCTTTGGCAGTTTTCTTGATTTAAGGTGCTATATACAGTACGTGGAAAGTGTATTATCACTAAATCACCCGCAGAGTGGAGATTTCACCCGAGAAATAATTGCAAATTTGTTGCAAAGCATAACCAGCACTAGTCTTTGTAAGACTGTGACCCGGGGCCCTTCTGGCCCTCACAGTCTTTGAGAGACCTGTTCATATTTCATCTGACTAAAACTGAAAGAAACTGGCCGCATTCGGGTCGACTCAGTTCATGCTTCATATCGAAGACAAAAATCATATAATCAACATTCTACTTGTTGTACTCCGCCCAAATATAATTTATTTACGTGTCTGCATCATTTTTTAACGCAAACACAGCATCAAATTCAAGAAATGTTGAAAAATATCCGACTTCACCACGTTAAAAAACATCATGTTTCAAAGATAAACAAATTGTACTACGCATGCGCACAGATACTTGCGCATGTGTAGTACAATTTGTTTATCTTTGAAACATGATGTTTTTTAACGTGGTGAAGTCGGATATTTTTCAACATTTCTTGAATTTGATGCTGTGTTTGCGTTAAAAAATGATGCAGACACATAAATAAATTATATTTGGGCTGAGTACGACAAGTAGAATGTTGATTATGTGATTTTTGTCTTCGATATGAAGTGTGAACTGAGTCGACCCAAATGCGGCCAGTTTCTTTCAGTTTTAGTCAGATGAAATTTGAACGGGTCTCTCAAAGACTGTGAGGGCCAGGAGGGCCCCGGGTCACAGTCTTACAAAGACTAAACCAGCACCAGCAAAATTTCAGCCAATGGACCTCCGGGTTAAACCTGGAGGTCCATTGGCTGAAGCATTGCTTGTGTTTTTGTCGATATGTACAAAATTTGAGAGTTACAGTTAAAAGTAGAAATCCTGTCACGAACTGTGCACTTATCTAGGCTTAATTGCGCGTATGAATTGCATGCAATTGCCATATCGAATGGCATCCAAAGCAAGGCAGGTTCTCCTGATTATTCATAGCAAACACGGGCAATGTTTCTGCCAATGGACCTCCGGGTTACCCGGAGGTCCATTGGCTGAAACATTGCTTGTGCACAGGCCATAATTATAGAATTTGATAGCCTTACTATGGTCATATCGCGTAGATTAACGCGCATATCGATGTGCTATTTGTGCGCATTTCAGGACAGGACATTTAGTGTTAACTGTATAGCTTGGATGATAACTCCATTCTGCGGGTGATTTAGTTACAATCCACTCTCCAGGTACTGTAAGTAATGAAATTTTGTAATTCCCACCTCTGATATTCCTCAAATTTCTACATACAGTTAAAACTAAAAGTCCTGTGCACAAATAGCACGTCGATATGCGCATTAATCTGTGCGATATGACCATAGTACAGTTAAAACTAGAAGTCCTGTCCTGAAATGCGCACAAATAGCACGTCGATTTGCGCGTTAGTCTACGCGTTATGACGATGGAAAGGCTATCAAATTCTGCACATACGGCCTGTGCACAAGCAAAGTTTCAGCCAATGGACCTCCAGGTAACCCAGAGGTCCAATGGCTGAAACTTTGTTTGTGTTTGCTATGGGTAACAAGGAGAACCTGCCATGCTTTTGGTGTCATTCGATATAGCAATTGCGCGCAATTCCTACGTGCAATTAAGCCTAGATAAGCGCACAGTTCGTGACAGGACTTCTAGTTTTAACTGTAAGGCTATCAAATTCTGTAATTATGGCCTGTGCACAAGCAATGTTTCAGCCAATGGACTTCCGGGTAACTCGGAGGTCCATTGGCAGAAACATTGCCCGTGTTTGCTAAGAGTAACCATGAGAACCTTCCATGCTTTGGATGCCATTCGATATGGCAATTGCGCGTAATTAAGCCTAGATAAGTGCACAGTTCATGACAGGACTTCTACTTTTAACTGTACATGTAAGTAGCATAATTTTGTTTATTTTGAAATTTCCACATCTCTTATTCCTTATACAGGCCAGAACATTTCAGGAATAATGGGTAGTCAGTTTTCGTTTCCGTCATTTTCAAGTATGGGTAACGATCGGTAATGCAATTTCGTTTCCGTCGATTTCTTTCATGGGTAACGATTTATAAAATAATCACTTCCATTGCGGGAAACAGTAACTTTTGTTAAATGGAAACTGAGCTCATTTTTGTACGTAACTGAAAGTGGTCATTAATGGCAAATAAGGGTTGCTGGGTTGTGAAATCCTGTATCGGATTCGATATGAATTTGGATTTTTTTCTATGGAGTGATCCCTTAGTGGGAAAATGCCACCGTTGAACGAAATCCTGAAACCAAACAGAATCAAAACCAAACAGTTTTATTGAAGTGCAGGGCTGTGCCTCGGAGGTCGAACTTAAAAAAAATATCAAACATATTAATTTTTAAAAAGAGGCACAATACTTATTATTATCTGCAGTGTACCCGACAAAGCAAACAATGGAGACCTGTCAGTCTCACAGTGTATCCGCCCCATCCATGTTACGTCAAACTCTCAGCTTCGGAAGTACATTGTAACACTTAGACCCAATTTACATTCAGTTTATCATGGGTACTCTGTACCAGACGGGAAATTAGAACAGCCAGCTTCACCGGCAAATTTCGTCCATGTGGTGACAACTGAGGAGGTCATATATCATGATATGGTGTTGTTAAAAAAAATAATGATTAAATATTGAGAACTGTAATCATATGGAAGCACCTTTCCGACCGCCACATTTATGGACACCACAGACAGGGGGTCCCTGTCTTCGTGTCCCGAAAAGTGGCGAGAGCGATTTTGGGATTTCATCAGAAGGCACATTTGGGGGGTTACATGTGACGAAATTCGCACTCACTGATACACGCCACCGTCATGACACCCACAGTGTAGCAAACTCTGACTGTGTGCATCAAACCTGGTGTCGAAACACTGTTTCATGTTTTGGAATTCTTTGAAGTCACACGTGTTTGTTAAAGCTGACAAGATTCGTATTACAGTTTGCGCGGAAGTAAAGTAATACTGATTTAATGACTGTTCTGTGTCGCCAAGCTTACAATATCAGGCTTGAAATTTTGATCGTTAGAACATTGGCAAATTGAATTTTACGTGTCTAAAATGTGGGAAACGACAAATCGGTGCCGTCTTTTTGCTCTGACGGTAACGACACGGAAACAGAACGATCGTTACCGTGAAATATCCTGGCCTGCTTATATTCATATTAAATATACACAAATTATACATCAAAATGAAGGTTGAGATGTACATGTACAGAATACAAAACACATTTGTAATCAACTCATAGAGTTGACAACAGGCTCCACTGGTTCCTGGAAGTCTGCAACCGTATTTGTACCAAAACTGATAATAAAATAATATTTCACGAGAACAACTTGTGGCCAAATGTGCTTCAGATATACAATAACAAACCTAGGCAATCAAAACACTTCCAAATGCTGTGATAGGACTGCATTTGGGAAAAGGACAACACTGTCTGCGTTTTTTATTGAAGATGGTTTCCATGTTCGACAGACATGCGCAAATCACTTGATACCACGAATTTCCATCGAAAAAGAGAGTCGTAATTCTAAGAAATTTCAACAGGTGTCATGATACCTTGCATATAATATGGCAACTGTGCAGAATCTAAATAATAATGGTATGCTGCATTAAGGCGATCTTTCTCATTATTTGATTTTAGACTTCGTTTTTCGATTTGATTTTCCACCCGATGACATTGACCGAAAATCGAAAGTATGGATATACATGTATGTAAACAAAGTTGTCACTTTTGGAATTTACCCCCATGCAGCTCTGTCGCTATGTTTTGAAGGATTTTGATGCCCAAGCTTTGTTCTTGGATATGTGAACAGGCCTGGACTTTTGAAAAATCTAGGGGAGCTACTGTTGCTCTCCTAAACCAGTGCCAGGCGAGCTATTCTATAGTATACTTAAGTCCATTATTAGTAAGGGAATCGATCTTTCTCATTATTTGATTTTAGACGGCGTTGTATGTCGATGCTTTTTCCGTCAGTGTTGTTCTTTTCTCAAATGCAGTCATATCGCTGCACTCTAAAGTGTTTTGAATGCCTAGCTTTGTCCTTGGATATCTAAAGCACATTTGACCACAAGTTGCTCTCATGAAATATTATTACCAGCTTGCCTGAATTTCAGTCAGGGGAGCAACATGTACACTTAAAACTACAGTTAAAACTAGAAGTCCTATTACTAACTTTGCGCTTATCTAGGCTTAATTGCGCGTAGGAATTGCGCGCAATTGCCATATCGAATGGCATCCAAAGCACGGCAGGTTCTCCTGGTTACTCATAGCAAACACGGGTAATGTTTCTGCCAATGGACCTCCGGGTTACCCGGAGGTCCATTGGCTGAAACATTACTTGTGCACAGGCCATATTTACAGAATTTGATAGCTTTACTATCATATCGCATCATATCGCATAGATTAACGCGCATATCGACGTGCTATTTGTGTGCATTTCAGGACAGGACTTTTAGTTTTAACTGTAGAAGTCCCGTCATGAAATGCGCACAAATAGCACGTCGATCTGCGCGTTAATATATGCGTTATGGCCATGATAAGGCTATCAAATTCTGTAAATATGGCCTGTGCACAAGCAATGTTTTAGCCAATGGACCTCCGGGTTACCCGGAGGTCCATTGGCAGAAACATTTCCTGTGTTTGCTATAAGTAACCAGGAGAACCTGTCGTGCTTTGGATGCCATTCGATATGGCAATTGCGCGCAATCCCAATGCGCAATTAAGCCTAGATAAGCGCACAGTTCATGACAGGACTTCTAGTTTTAACTGTAAGTGATCACTCACCGTCCATCGTCCGTGAACATGGTGTTTGGATCTTCTCCAAAACCGCTGAACCGATTTAATTGAAATTTGAGATAACTGTTTGTTATGACATCCCATTTTGATTTTGTCCAGATCAAGTTGCCTTGCCCCAAATAGTGTGCTTAAATCTTAAAAAATCTTCTCGTGAACCAGCAGTAGCAGAGACTTGATATTTGGTGTGCGGCTTCCTTTTGAGGTGTGGACTCAGATTTGTTCAAGAGAAGTGCGATGAGCTATATTTGCCTTTGTTATGGGAAGGTCCGCCCCAAATTTCTATTTTCCAATCCGAGAGGCTGATTTGAACCAAATTTGATATGAGGGCTTATTGGGTCATAAGTACTCAAGTTATGGCAAAAACAATTTTCCTGTCGCCCCATGGGAACCTCAGAAGCTGAAAATAGAAAAACATTTAAACGCCACTATCTCCAAAACTACATGTCACTGAGAATTCTTATTTGGTGTGAAGGTTCCTTAGGACCAACAGAATGGAATGGTCCAAAACACATTGCTATCAGTTTTATCATAGGGTACTTTTTCAGGACTTTGAAAAAGTGCTGAGTCAGCATTTTTTAACACTGTGGGTAATGGGAAAAACATTTAAGACTACTCTTCTCCCAAACCATTGCTCCAAAAGTTTTCAAATTTCACATATAACATCTTTGGAAGATTGTTTCATGCGTTCATTGAAATCAAATCCCTAGGTCCATATTTGGGCTCTCCATGGGAGCCCAAATTTTTAAATTAGTGCAGTACCTGAATGAGGAATATTCTTTAAAAATCCTCTTCTTCAGATCCACCAATCGGCAATCAGAATCTTTTGATATTTGGTATGCAGCATCCTTGGGGGAGAGATTCAAGTTTGTTCATGCCAAATCCCTGGGTTCATATTTGGGCTCCCTATGGGAGCCCAAATTATAACTTAGTTGAATATGAGGAATTTTTCTTTAAAAATCTTCTTCTTCACATCCACCAGTTAGAATCTTTTGATATTTGGTATACAGTATCCTTAGGGAGGTGAAATATAAGTTTGTTAAAGCCAAGTCCCTGGGTTCATATTTGGGCTTCCTGTGGGAGCCCGAATTGTACCAACATTTTTGTTTTCCAAACAGAGAGGCCGATTTGAACCAAATTGGATATGAGGGCTTATTGGGTCATAAGTACCTGATTTATGCCGAAACAAATTTTCCCGTCGCTCAGTGGGAACTGCAGCATCTAAGAATAGAAAAAAAATTGAATGCCCATATCTTCAAAACTATACGGCACTGAGAATTTTCAGCTTTTAAATTTCACATATAACATTTTTGGAAGATTGTTTCACATGTTTATTGGAATCAAATCCCTGGGTCCTTATTTGGGCTCTCTATGGGAGCCCAAATGTTTAAATTAGTGCAGTGCGAGGAATATTCTTTAGAAATCTTCTTCAGATACAACAGTCAGAATGTTTTGATATTTGGTATGCAGCATCCTTAGGGGGATGAGATTCAAGTTTGTTCAAACCAAGTCCCTGGGTTCATATTTGGGCTCCCTGTGGGAGCCTGAATTATAACTTAGTTCAAAAAGAGGAATATTCTTCAAAAATCTTCACATCCACCAGTCTGATGAATCTTTTGATATTTGGTATACAACATCCTTACTGAGGTGAGATTCAAGTTTGTTCAAACCAAGTCCCTGGTTCATATGTGGGAGCCTGAATTATTACTTAGTTCAATATGAGGAATATTCTTTACATGTAAAACTCTATTTTTTTACATCCACTGGTCAGAATCTTTGGATATTTGGTATGAGCTTCTCTTAGGAAGGGCAGATGCAACTTGTTCAAATCAATTCCCTGGGTTGATATTTAGGCCACCATGTCAGGTGAGCTCTCTCAGGCACCCTGGGGCCTCTTGTATTATCAATTTTTGTACGAATACAGTAGCAGACTTGCAGGAACCAGTGGTGCCTGCTGTCAACTCTGTGAGTTGATTACATATGTGTTTTGTGTTCTATAACATCTCCGCCTTCATTTTGATGTCTAATTTGTGATATTTAATTTAAATTTAAGGAATATCAGAGGTGGGAATTTCAAAATAAACAAAATTCTATTACTCATATAGCACCTTATTTCCCACCTCTGATATTCCTTAAGGGGCTATATAAGTAATATAAGTTTGTTTATTTTGAAATTTCCACCTCTCATATTCCTTAAATGCAAATTAAATATACACTAGCGATGAACCGATAATCGGAATTGGCAATCGGAACCTGCCAGTTATGGGGCATCGGCCGATTATGACAACCGGCAGTTAAAAGCCAGCAATATCCAGTTATTCAATATTTTACACTTTCTATTAAAAATCCCTTTGATATCTGACCATTTCAATAAAGTTTCCCCATTAAAAACGTGTGTAGTGCATAGCAGAAAATTTGGGAAATTGCAGAGCAGAGATATTACAGAATTTACCAACTGCAATCGGTACGAGATCGCCACCATTTCCCGAAGATTGTAGAGTTCATGTAAACTTTGGAGAAAGAAGGTAAAATGTTGAAAAAAGAATAGTGAATAATACGTTCTGAAAAATGTGTAAACCATGCGTCATACGACTACACAACACACATTAACATCAAAATTATTATTCATTTAAGACACAAAGTATATGTGCGCAGTATATTCCTGGTTAATACAGCCAAGTGTATTGTATCCTTACACAAAACCGTATTAACACTATTTACCAGAATAAAACATGATCTTCACGAGAACAATATCATGTGAAACAGTGTGATTGTATCGTTAATAACAATCTTTTCCCCACACCCCAACCAAAATGCAAATATTATTTTGGCTAATATTGCCCAGCGCTAAATATGCATACTCTGAGAACTTATGTGGTATTAAGTTTTCGAAATTGATGATTTATCAATGAAATTTCTGTAATATAACGGGCACCAACAGATTTTCTTCAGTGTCCTACTCAGCCATCAGAATCGGCATAATCGGCAGAGAAATAACCGGTAATCGGTTGATCGCAGGTTTTGATAATTGGATCATCACTAATATACACAAATTAAACATCAAAATGAAGGATGGGATGTACAATGTATAGAACACGAAACACATAGGTAATCAATTCATAGAGTTGACAGCAGGTACCACTGGTTCCTGGAAGTCTACTACCGTATTCATACAGAACTGATAATTAAATAATATTTCATGAGTACAACTTGTGGCCAAATGTGATTCACATATCCAAGAACAAAGCTTGGTCATCAAAATTCTTCAAAACACAGAGCTTTCTTTACATTTTTAAATTATTTTTGATTTCCGGTCGGCGTCATCGGACAGAGAAAGCATCGATATACAATACTGTCTAAAATTAAATAATGCGAAAAATCACCTTAATACTGCATACTATTATTATATAGAGACTGGCTTGTGACTTTGTTATTATCAGAATTGCAGGAGGGCCATAATTGTCTGCCTAAAATGGGTCCAGGAGGGCCATTTTTGGTCCACCTTATTTCATCAAAGGAGGGCGACTGGGGTCGTGCCTATTCTTGAGTTGTCACAAAGTAAGATGAGCTTTGACGATCCAGTTTGACCAGTGATTGTTGTCAACTCTATGAGTTGATTACATATGTGTTTAGAGTTCTACATGTATACAGTTGAAACTAGAAGTCCTGTCGCAATTAGCGCAGAAAATCCTCGTTAGTTAACGCACTTCTTACTGCAGAAGAATGAAGTAGTCTGAAATTAACAAGAGCGTTAGCATTATGCAATGCAAAATATAATGTGCTGTTAACGATGTTGGTAGTGAACTGATCAAACAGAAGAAAGTATTGAGATTACAGTACAGTTAAAACTAGAAGTCCTGTCATGAACTGTGCGCTTATCTAGATTTAGTTGCGCATAGGAATTGCACGCAGTTGCCACATAGAATGGCCTCGAAAGCATGGCAGGTTCTCCTGATTACTCATAGCAAACACAGGTAATGTTTCTGCCAATGGACCTCCGGTGAACCCAGAGGTCCATTGGCTGAAACATTGCTTGTGCACAGGCCATATGTACAGAATTTGATAGCCTTACTATGGTCACAATGCGTAGATTAACACGCAAATCGATGTGCTATTTGTGCGCATTTCATGACAGGACTTCTAGTTTTAACTGTATGTGAAGGGAGGATCACTAATAAATCACTTTGGGATAGATTTTCACTAAGTAATTATTTACATTTTCCGAAGACGAAACGCAAGAAGCACTTACAAACATTTACCACATGGACCACTGGTTAGCAAGAGTTTCTTGTGCTGTTATGAACATTTACATGTATGAATACTTTCGAATTGAGAATAAATGGTGATCCGATTAAGTAGTAATGCACTCTTTTCATTCTGTATATGTAGTCAAATTTTAATATCTACTTACATCATTACATATACAGTACGTGTAGCTCAGTAGGTAGAGGTACAGGCTGCAAGCCGAGAGGTCCTCGGTTCGAATCCCACCTGTGGCAACCACGTTGTGTCCTTGGGCAAGACACTTCACCCCCATTGCCCGTGTGGGGGCACGGTGACGCTGTACACTAAGGCGTACTGCAAGTCAATGGTGCACCTGTCTTCAGCCAATGCTAACCCTGCTTGTGTGGAATTAGTATGTTGGGGAGCTGACAGTTGCTCGGTGGTTCTCTCCGGGTACTCCGGCTTCCTCCACCCGTAAAACTGTCATGGTCATGATCAGCCATTGTGCAGAAATATGTGACCTTCAATACCAATAAATAAATAAATAAATATACAGTACGTGGAAAGTGGATTGTAAATAAATCACCCGCAGAATTTATCACCCAAGCTATTACTTTCAAATCGACAAAAAACACAAGCAATGTTTCAGCCAATGGACCTCCGGGTTAAACCCGGAGGTCCATTGGCTGAAACTTTGCTGGTGCTGGTTATGCTTTGCAACAAATTTGCAATTATTGCTTGGGTGGAATCTCCACTCTGTGGGTGATTTAGTGATAATACACTCTCCACGTACAGTGCATGCATTCCAGTAGAGGTTAGGAATGATGTTAATGATCTCTATGTACTAGTATAGAATTGTTGGACACATTGTTTTTCTATCGGAATTGAGTTACGCAAATGGGGCAGTTTGAGTTTGATAGGGACAAAAAGTGCACCCACCCAGCGCACCATTTCTTCACAATAGTGCACAATACAGTGACAGGACTTCTCGTTTCAGCTGTACCTCCCAACCTTCATTTTAATGCATAATTTGTGTATATTTAATTTGAATTTTAGGAATATCAGAGGAGGGAATTTAAAAAAAACATTCTATAACCTATATAGCACCTTAAATTGAAATTAAATATACACAAATTACAGTTAAAACTAGAAGTCCTGTCACGAATAGTGCGCTTATCTAGGCTTAATTGCGCGTTCGAATTGCGCGCAATTGCCATATCAAATGGCATCCAAAGCATGGCAAGTTCTCTTAGTTACTCATAGCAAACACATGCAATGTTTCTGCCAATGGACCTCCGAGTTACCCGGAGGTCCATTGGCTGAAACATTGCTTGTGCACAGGCCATATGTACAGAATTTGATACTGCTGAATTTGTACAGTTAAAACTAGAAGTCCTGTCACGAACTGTGCGCTTATCTAGGCTTAATTGCACGCAAAATTACATGTCTGTGCCCTAAATTTAGTGAATGACTGGAATGCCAGAAGAAAATTACATGTCCAGGCCCTGAATTTAGTGAATAAATGGAATCCTGAAGTAAATTACATATCTGTGCCCTGAATTTAATGAATAACTGGAATCCAGAAGTAAATTACATATCTGTGCCGTGAATTTAGTGAATAACTGGAATCCAGAAGTAAATTACATATCTGTGCCCTTAATTTAATAAATAATTGGAATCCAGGAGTAAATTATTTGTCTGTGCCCTGAATTTAGTGAATAACTGGAATCTAAAAGTACATTACATTTCTGTGCCCTGAATTTAATGAATAACTAGAAGCCAGAAGTAAATTACATGTCTGTGCCCTGAATTTAATGAATAACTGGAAGCCAGAAGTAAATTACATGTCTGTGCCCTTAATTTAATGATTAACTGGAATCCAGAAGTAAATTACATATCTGTGCCCTAAATTTAGTGAATGACTGGAATGCAGAAGAAAATTACATGTCCAGGCCCTGAATTTAGTGAATAAATGGAATCCTGAAGTAAATTACATATCTGTGCCCTGAATTTAATGAATAACTGGAATCCAGAAGTAAATTACATATCTGTGCCGTGAATTTAGTGAATAACTGGAATCCAGAAGTAAATTACATATCTGTGCCCTTAATTTAATAAATAATTGGAATCCAGGAGTAAATTATTTGTCTGTGCCCTGAATTTAGTGAATAACTAGAAGCCAGAAGTAAATTACATGTCTGTGCCCTGAATTTAATGAATAACTGGAAGCCAGAAGTAATTCACATGTCTAGGCCCGGAATTTAGTGAATAACTGGAATCCAGAAGTAATTCACATGTCTAGGCCCGGAATTTAGTGAATAACTGGAATCCAGAAGTAAATTACATATCTGTGCCGTGAATTTAATGAATAACTGGAATCCAAAAGTAAATTACATGTCCAGGCCCTGAATTTAGTGAATAACTGGAATCCAGAAGTAATTCACATGTCTGGACCCAGAATTTAGTGAATAACTGGAATCCAAAAGTAAATTACATGTCTTTGCCCTGAATTTAGTGAATAACTGGAATCCAGAAGTAATTCACATGTCTAGGCCCTGAACTTAGTGAATAACTGGAATCCAAAAGTAAATTACATGTCTGTGCCCTGAATTTAGTGAATAACTGGAACCCAGAAGTAATTCACATGTCTAGGCCCGGAATTTAGTGAATAACTGGAATCCAGAAGTAAATTACATATCTGTGCTGTGAATTTAATGAATAACTGGAATCCAAAAGTAAATTACATGTCCAGGCCCTGAATTTAGTGAATAATGTGGTAAATTTGGTAGATAATTTATCCTGTCGGCGACGCCAGTGTGGTAAATTTGGTAGATAATTTACCAATGATCCATTAAAGAGACAGTGCTCAACACTACGATCAGATAAAAGAATTACCATTGATGTTTCAGAATCTAATATGACACGTCTGGTCGGTACGAAATAACTTTAATGAATGTCAAGAATAGAGTCAATCTCAAACAAGAGCATATCAAGGGAGATAATCATACCACTGGAAGTGTTTACCTCGAGAAATACCCACCTCCAGCAGTCGTTCTCACTACTCTCCTCCCCATTTTGTGAAACTAAACTATAATTTCCTTTCTAACAAGACCAGTAATGGTTCAAAGTAACTTTTAAAATTCAAATGAATCTTGCTAGAATAAATTATCAAGTTTTGTGCATAAAATTCCGTTGAGAGAGGAGTACAAATATTCTCCATTATGTAGGTTGTTTCGTTATAATCTTATCAATAGTAAAACGTTATGTATGTACACAAATATAACTTCTCTTGTCCGATAATGACAATTAACTTGAACCTGATTAGCAAATTCAGAAGAATAGTCCTTAGACTATCAGATTGGGCGGTGACCGAAAGCTGTAACCTTCTGATCCCCGTCACTAGTTTATACAGGCGTTCACATAACCTGACTGCTTCAACTAACGGCACATAGAGACCAAAAGCAGTGACATCTTAAACTCAGTTGTTGGCAATTACATGTATGTACATATAAAGTAGGTTTTTCTTCTCTTATGAAAATAAACAAGAGAAGAAAGTAACATGTTGCAGGCAATTGTAAAATTAATAATGCTAAGTTTTGAAAGAAAAAGTGTGTGGGTGCAACTTGCTAAAAGAAAGAAGTGGTTAAAATCTAAGTGTCATTATGACTCATGACAACGCAACTACTTTTAGTGTTCGTGCAAGCACAATGAATGCAAACATGCTGTGTAACACGTGTATTACATGTACTCTTTCCATGAGCATACACACAATATATACAATTATTGTGATCTTGCCAATGGATATAAGATAAATTGTGATATAAAGTACATAACCTCCAATCACAACTGACTCAAATATTTTTTAAGTATCATTTTACTGTAACAATACTGGAAGCAGAATGATATGTTTGAAAGGAGTTATTGCAAATTTTTAATAATGTGAACACAGGACATATTGCCATTATTTCTGTACAGTATGTCAAAAGGTGACTTGTTTTCTGATTATTGTTATCAGAACACAAGCAGACATCTTTCGACACAGATTCGGGCTTTGAGAGTATTAAACTGACAGTATTTTTTAAAATCGTGAAACTGACGAAATGGTGCTGCCGATTTGAATGTCAGTAACATTTATTCTGCAAATTCAGCGACAATGGGTGCTTCGGTGTGGAACAATTATTGTGTCAGCTATAACCGACAACAAAGGTTTTTCCATGTAATTTGAGACATCCACTGTCACCACATCTGCGGAATCAGTACAGGAACTTGCAGGCTGTTAATCTCTGAATTCCCCACACTTTGAGCTGTCAGATAACTTCTTGCAGGAATCCATAGCTGTCAGTTTTAAACATCAAACCACTACGGGGTTCACTGCCGATACCATCACTCCAAGCCATATAAGGAAGTGTACTTTCCAAATGAGAAGACCACAGTTCTTGCCGTCCGTCTTTCAATTCGGTATGTCTGTTTTTAACAGACATTGAATTGTCTTCGCATGAGACTCCACTAAAATCTCCCCTGACCTGTCTTCTCAGAGAAGCAGAACAGACGTTTTGAAACCTCTTCGGTTGAATCTGTTGCTTTGGTGAAGTGAACATACTCACTGACGAGATATCTTGAGTAATGCCTTTAACATTATTAAAAACTTCATTAAATTCAAACTCATTTGATAAAAGTGTTGATGGTTTAATGATTGTGCCCATGTAGGAACGGTCCGAAGGTTGAGAAGTCCAACGCTTGGCCACTTCGTCGATCTCCATTGTAGGATTTGCCTTTTTGTGCTGGATTCTGCTTTACCTCCTCTTTTGTAGCAGAGATAATTTCAGCTTTTCAAATTCTTTATTTTCTGAAGGAGAAGCGCCATCAAGCTGGGGAGTTTTCAAGAAGTTCTCTGAAAAGTCTTCAGGTGAATCAAACCTTTTACTTTTTCTTGAATTTTGGCACATAGTTTTTGTCCTCTGGTGATTTGTGCATCTTCGCTTTGTTTTAGATGAGCTAGGTTTGTTCCCTGTGTCCAGTGTGGTTGGATTTGGATTATACACACCACCTGGTGGTATAACAGCTAACACGCGAACAAAAAATGCATCATCAGAAGACTCAACCGTGATTCGTTGGGATTTTCTATTCTCCTGTCGAGATCGTTGATCTGTGATATGGGGGTTAAAATTGTTTTTCGGTTCCACTTCCCTGTTTTTGTTGACTCTTTCTCGACGTTTTTCTTGGCTTTTTATTACTGGCAGCAGGAGATTCTTTGTTGATGGTTCTGCCAGACCTGCCCCTGCCTTTGCTTGATAAAACATTGCCTTTATTGCTGTTGTTGATAGTGTTGTTTTCGGTCTTGTTGCAGCTTGCTTGTTTATTTATTAAAAAATCAAACACTGTTTGCAACATTTTATGTAAAGTATTAATCTTCTCCAAAATATTTGCTTGAAAATCGTCTTTCTCACACTGTGACCTGATGGAATGTATCTGGCTGCTCGAGTGTTTGAGTTTGAGCTGTTCGATGTGTGACTTTGACCTGACCACTCTCCCAAGAGGATGATTTATCTTCCCTCAGATCAGTATAACTTGATTTGGGTGGTACTTTTTTGGTTGAAGATGCGTCGTCATTTTCAATGCAGTCCGATCTCAGAGTAAGTTTCTTCTCTAATATTAAATCCATCAGTGTTGATAAACTCAGACCAGTAAGTTCCAGCAAATCACGGGCTCCCAAACAGCCATGGGCTCTTCTGAAATTCACCAGTTTCTGAGCCTGATGCTGATTAATATATTCCAGTTCTTGTAACTGCTCAGAAGTGGCAGTTTGAACGTTAAGACGTACCATGATAAAATATTTGTAGTTATTTTTACAACACGAAAATGTTTGATTAAATGATGGCAAAAATACGAACAAGAAGCAATGACCTCTCTGTTCAGCTTTGTACAGTGATCATTCACTCAAACAAGACTTCACGAAAAACTCCGTGAAATCATCTCATGAAATTCCGAGTGAGAAAATAAAACAAAAAAGAAAGAATACACTTTCCTTGCTTCCTTCTTTTTACGGCGACGCCAGTGTGGTAAATTTGGTATATAATTTATCCTGTCGGCGACCCCAGTATGGTAAATTTGGTAGATAATTTATCCTGTCGGCGATGCCAGTGTGGTAAATTTGGTAGATAATTTATCCTGTCGGCGATGTCAGTGTGGTAAATTTGGTAGATAATTTATCCTGTCGGCGACGCCAGTGTGGTAAATTTGGTATATAATTTATCCTGTCGGCGACGCCAGTGTGGTAAATTTGGTAGATAATTTACCAGTGATCCATTAAAGAGACAGTGCTCAACACTACGATCAGATAAAAGAATTACCAATGTTTCGGAATCTGATATGACACGTCTGGTCGGTACGAAATAACTTTAATGAATGTCAAGAATAGAGTTAATCTCAAACAAGAGCATATCAAGGGAGACAATCATACCACGTGAAGTGTTTACCTCGAGAACTACCCACCTCCAGCAGTCGTTCTCACTACAATAACTGGAATCCAGAAGTAATTCACATGTCTGGACCCAGAATTTAGTGAATAACTGGAATCCAAAAGTAAATTACATGTCTAGGCCCTGAATTGAGTGAATAACTGGAATCCAGAAGTACATGTAATTCACATGTCTGGGCCCTGAATTTAGTGAATAACTGGAATCCAAAAGTAAATTACATGTCTGTGCCCTGAATTTAGTGAATAACTGGAATCCAGAAGTAATTCACATGTTTAGGCCCAGAATTTAGTGAATAACTGTAATCCAGAAGTAATTCACATGTCTAGGCCCAGAATTTAGTGAATAACTGGAATCCAAAAGTAAATTACATGTCTGTGCCCTGAGTTTAGTGAATAACTGGAATCCAGAAGTAATTCACATGTCTAGGCCCGGAATTTAGTGAATAACTGGAATCCAGAAGTAATTCACATGTCTAGACCCAGAATTTAGTGAAAGCTCTCATACTTTAGAAAAATCTCAAAGACCTTTCCAAGGGGTTAAATCTTTGTTTCCTGATATTGCTAACAGATTATAGGTATTTGTTAATAAAGGTAAAATAAATAACCCAGCTCAGTGATCTTACAGCTCTATTTGTCCATATGGCAGGTGGAACTTAAGTACATTGTAAGTGTTAACCCTTTACCCAGCGCAGACAATATCAAAATTTATTATTTTAAATATCATTTTTTAAAATTTTTCAAAAAATTTCAACAAAACCATATCATGTGACCCCTTGTTGATTTTGTTGAAATTTTTTGAAATATAATCTTTTCTCAACTGCTGAATTTACATTTTACGAGGGCGGATGCGGCCGATTCATTACGTAAAGGGTTAATAAACTTTCAAAGGTTTTATATATTTCAGTTCCACCTACAGTTAAAACTAGAAGTCCTGTCATGAAATGCGCACAAATAGCACGTTGATATGTGCGTTAATGTACGCGTTATGGCCCAAGTAAAGCTATCAGGTTCTGTACATATGGCCTGTGCACAAGCAATGTTTCAGCCAATGGACCTCCGGGTAACCCGGAGGTCCATTGGCAGAAACATTGCATGTGTCTGCTACATGTATGAGTAACCAGGAGAACCTGCCGGGCTTTGTATGCCATTCGATATGGCAATAGCGCGCAATTCCAATGCGCAATTAAGCCTAGATAAGCGCACCATTCGTGACAGGACTTCTAGTTTTAACTGTACTATACATATAGGTTAATGATCAAGAGTTTTTGTGTAACTGGACGTTCAGTTGGCCATCTCCAAACTACGTCAATAATCAATCAGGACAATTTCTGAATTTTACACACTGACTTAGGTGACTAAAACATTTTTAAATTTACAGGTTTTTTCTGTCCTGAGTGAACTCTTTTGAGAAATTTAGAACATGTTACAGAATTTTACATGAACCTCCAAAATATGATTATTTTCAGGTAATACATCAAAAGTTTGTGGAGTACAAGAATTTTTCAACGGCATTGTTTGTGGTTCACAAATACAAAGCACACCGATGTTTATGTATGCAAAGAACTGTAATTGCTCTTTCAGTCCTACCGAATGTTCGTCACAGCAGCCAGGAAGTGAACATATCTGAACCTATTAGTCAGGCAGTATCTCATGTGAGTATTCTTGCTAAATTTTATTAGCTCAACACTACAACATCAAGTATGTGCTATTGCCCGTATATATGTCCATATGTATGTCTGTAATCTGTCCATCTACATGTACTTTCCTCTGTCCACCCACAATTTCTTTGGCACATCCTACAGGCTGCTGTGCTCACGTGATCAGTTCCAAATTTTATACATGGCTTTGAGGCAATGCCTAGATGGGTGTTGTCAAATTTTTCTGAATTTCGTTGAAAAACATGCCTTCAAAGATTTGGCATATACATTGTCAACAATTCTGTTAGCACACTCTACAGACCGCATCTCTCACCCGATTTTTTTCAGATTTCATATGTATGTTTCGTGTGATATATAGATGGGAGCTATATGATTTTTCTGAATTTTGTTGAAAAACATGGCCATTGGCCACCAGCAACCATCTTGGAGTTGGATATAAATTGTCAACAATTCCATTAACACACTCTGCAGACCACATCTCTCACCCAATCATGTTTGAATTTCATATATAGCTTTGGTGTGATGTCGAGATGGGAGCTATCAAATATTTCTGAATTTCATTGAAAAACATGGCTGCTAGTGGCCATCTTGGATTTCGCATATGAATTGTCAACAATTCCATTAGCACACCCTTCTGGCCACAACTCTCACCCAATATTTTTCGAATTTTATATCTTGCTTTAGTGTGATGTAATATTCCAGAGAATATATACATGTAACAATCTCAGCTGCTATCTAAAATAATGCACTGTCCTATAATAATAAGCCCTAGTGTTCAATGAATGCTAAAATCAATTGTCACTAGCGTCCAGCCGATTACCAAAAATGGTCGCTGACCGATTACCAGTTATTTGAGCCCACAATTGGCCAATTCTGATGCTGATTCCGATTGTAATACTGTGCACTACAAGACAAGTCGAGGCTTGAAAGAACTACATTAAACTGAACATTTTTCAAAGTGTTAAACTTCGTTGACTGGGGTTCCAGTAAAATTACCAGTCACGCACACTTGGGTGGTAAACGTGGCTCTCAGAGCCACATATACCACCCAAGTGCGCGCGACTGATAATTTTACTGCGACCTGAGTCAATGGAGTGCATCCTTCACTTTTCCGGTATGGACTGGCGATTGCTGCAAGTGTGCTCAGTTGTAAGCTTTACATTTGTTTAACACGTATATCCCGTAAAGGGGCATCTAGAGAGATTAGGAATACACATTGTGGTTGTTTCTCAACTTTATTGAATGGTATCATGATCATCGACACCATTTTACATTAACAATTGAACAATTGCAGAAGATAATAAAATGCTATTCAGAAAAATCACAAATTGCTTGGCAACAATCGGTTGAACCGATGTTCCAGGAACCGTTGCCGTTGTCATCCGATTGCCCATAATCGGTCGGTTCCGATCATCGGTTGAACACTAATTGTCACTTCTCAATGAGTTGAATGAGATAAAACCATCAAATGAATGAGGTGAAAGATTGTCAGAAGTTTGAGAATGAAAAATATCTGCAATATTCTTTTGTTTCATTAATTGCTGATTGGCAGATTTAAATCACCTCATTAAGTTTCTAGATGATTCTGTGTGATTTCACGTAAATAAGTGTGACCCAAATAAACAATTAACGAGCTAAAAAATAAATCCTGTTTGAAAGTATTTGTAAACATGTTGTTGATAGGTACATGTACATTCAGAGGTCACTCAGTGCAAACAACTGATCACCCCAGCCAAAGACTGCTTCTTCTGATTAAAAAATAATTTCAGAAAATATTGATTTTTTATAGTTATGAACCAAAAACATATCAATTTTGATATCAAAATAGGTGCCTATGGCCAAGGTTTCTACCATTGTAACTAACATCATCAAAGCTGTTCAGAAGATGAAATTTGCCACATAATCAACGTCAGATTGGTTGCTGGTAGGCACACTCTGTCCTTAAACACTGCTTGTTGCGTATTTCAAACTCACACAGGAACATTCTGTTAGGGTAATACATGTATATGGTTTGGGGGAAAAATTGTCAGGGGCATGGGACCCTAAAGGGATCCCAGCCTCTCTAGCAGAAACCCTGCTATAGCACCATCCATCAATTATGAAATTCATGCTATGAAATAAATAAATAAATTTAATAAATATTGGTAACAAGACTGGAACATATGTACACTTTCATCTAATTGACTGATAAAAATTTGGCTGAAAAAACTGAGCTTGCCATAAAATTCCAAACAATTACCCCCCTCCCCACTCCTCAAACACATCATAAAATTCAAGTTAGAAGAATGAAGGAAAACAACTAGCACATGAGCACAGTTTGAGCTAAGGGAGCACTTGGATAAGGAAAAATACACTGGAAAATTTTACATAATAAAATTCAGCACAAAAACAATCCCACCCTAAACACCCTGCTTCCCCCCCCCCCCCCCCCCCCCCTCAATCAAATTTGAGTTAAGAGTAGAAAAAAAAAGAAAAATTGAATTTTAAAAATGTACGAAAGTTGCTGAAGGTAGCTGGAACAAAGAGTTCCAACTAATGGACTACAGTTATGAAAATTACGCTGGTTAAATGGGTAGAAAAACTGCAGAACATTGTTTTAAGTCTGTGACCAACTTACTGCAGGCAAACCTCATTTAGTTCAGCTATAATTAATAAAGACCATTGCTTTGTTAGCTTTGTCAGAACAGCCTGTTATATGGAGAAGCAAGGTATCAGGATTAATTACTGTCTAAACGCACTCCAAATCAAATGACCAAGATTTATTTACATGTATCCACCCTGTTTCAACTGTTAAATCAAAATATTCTTTCAACATAATTAGGATAATTAGGGGAATCCCCTCTCTCTGTCAAGTCTCACCATGAAGTCATGTTTTAGTGTGACTTGTTAAAAGCACAGTTGCCTACTTACAGTTAAAACTAGAAGCCCTGTGCACTTACATGTAGCTAGGCTTAATTGCGCGTATGACTTGCACGCAATAGCCATATCATATGGCATCCAAGGCACGGCAGGTTCTCCTGGTTACACATAGCAAATGCAGGCAATGTTTCAGCCAGTGGACCTCTGGGTTACCCAGAGGTCCATTGGCTAAAACATTGCTTGTGCACAGGCCATACAGTTAAAACTAGAAGTCCTGTCATGAAATGCGCACAAATAGCACGTCGATTAGCACGTTGATTAATCAACGCGCTATGACCATACTAAGGCTATCAAATTCTGTACATACATGTACGTGTATGGCCTGTGCACCAGCAATGTTTCTGTCAATGGACCTCCGGGTAACCCGGAGGTCCATTGGCAGAAACATTGCCGGTGTTTGCTATGAGTAACCAGAAGAACCTGTCGGGCTTTGGATGCCATTCGACATGGCAATTGCGCGCAATTCCAATGCGCAATTAAGCCTAGATAAGCGCACAGTTCGTGACAGGACTTCTAGTTTTAACTGTATGTACAGAATTCAATAGCCTTACTATGGTCCTAATGCGTACAGTTAAAACTAAAAGTCCTGTCCTGAAATGCGCACAAATAGTACGTCGATATGCACGTTAATCTACGCGATATGACCATAGTAAGGCTATCAAATTCTGTAAATATGGCCTGTGCACAAGCAATGTTTCAGCCAGTGGACCTCCGGGTAACCCGGAGGTCCATTGGCAGAAACATTGCCTGTGTTTGCTATGAGTAACCAGGAGAACCTGCCGTGCTTTGGATGCCATTCGATATGGCAATTGCACGCAATTCCTACGCACAATTAAGCCTAGATAAGCGCACAGTTTGTGACAGGACTTCTAGTTTTAACTGTAGATTAATGTGGAGATCGACATGCTATTTTTGCGCATTTCATTACAAGACTTCCAGTTTTAACTGTACTTCCTGAAGATTTCTTCATTTGACTTTACTTGGAGACTAATTAACTCAGTTTTAATTGTTGTAACCAGATTTTATTGTCCAACTTGCACAGAGTAGTTACTTTTTCACACATCTGAATTATTACCAGACAATTAAATGTAAGTGAATTTGTTTGAGATACTTTTCTACAGGCCTTTAAATTCTTCCCAATTTATAATGATGATAAACGCTGTGCCCAAATAATATAATTGCTCCCAAATTATGCGGAGTTTGAAACTCGTTCTACAGTTTTTCAGTGTTTCAGCAATATATAGTTTGGACAGGTTTCCCTGATGCTTGCCATATAGCTTAGAGCTTACCTTTGAAGCAAACAATGCAACAGATAAATAATTTTTTTTAAAAACCCACAGAGTTAGACATAGGAAAGCAATCAGTGGTGACAGTGTCGTATACGACACTGTCAACAGCAATTGCTTTTCGGTGACGAATTCTATATGATCATGCTCTTAAAGCTTGAGATCTATTATATTCATGTTTGTGGCATTTCTCAGTAAACACCATGCGTAATTTACATTCAGATAGGACTTTGGCTCGACACTGGGATAGTAAGAAGTCTCCTCGAGTTAGTCAAGTAAACTTACGTCAAAGGAAGGTGGGAACCAGTGATACAAGTAATAGTGAAGACCTATAACAAAGGGTTGGAAACTATTATTTTAAGACAGGGACAAAAAGTTAAAACTAGAAGTCCTGTCATGAAATGTGCACAAATAGCATGTCAATCTGCGCGTTAATCGACGCGTTATGACCATGGTAAGGCTATCAAATTCTGTACATATGGCCTTCACAAGCAATGTGTCAGCCAATGGACCTCCGGGGTAACCCGGAGGTCCATTGGCCGAAACATTGGCTGTGTTTGCTATGTGTAACCAGGAGAACCTGCCGTGTTTTGGATGCCATTCGATATGGCAATTGCTACGTGCAATTAAGCCTTGATAAGCGCACTGTTCGCGACAGGACTTCTAGTTTTAACTGTAAATCCTAAACCAGATGCCAAGAAGATGAAAATACCAGTGCCTTTTCTTCAGCCATGCAGGCTGCATCCATATTTGCTGTTGTGCCCAAAGTAGGCTGATCTTAAGGTCATCTTTTCTATTTTCATTGTTTTACTCAGATTATTTAACCGTTTAAACCCTGATGGTTTCTTCCATGTCAGTTCAATGGCAATAGTTGCAGTCCATATTCCTTATTTGGGGCTCGACCAATTAATATTTTCAACCTGCAGCCTTGGGGGCTGCACGTTAAAAATATTGATTGGCCTACACCCATATTCACCCAGAAGCCATCCTACTTAATGAAATTATGAAGTATCATGTTCCTGAGATAAAAATACGAGTTTCTCAGATTCTAAGGGTTAAAGGTATGTAAATTGTAAACTCAGGACTCGAGTTAAAAAATCGTGAGAATTTGTTCTCCGATCATGAGATGGGGAGATGGCATAAAAATTCAGGTGACAATCACCAAAATCTTGAAACTTAACTTGTCTGGGTAGGGAACGCTGACTCAGTGGTTACTACATTGGACTTGAAACTAAAAGGTCCATGGTTTGATCCCCGCCAGGGATAAATGCTTTTTGTCCTTTGTCAAGGCACTTACATGTAATCCTTGCTGCCCACATCGGTGCTTGGTGGCACTGTGTACCAAGGCATACTACATGTCTATGATGCACTTGTCTTCAACCACTGCTAACCTTGCTTGTGTGGAGTGAATACGATGGGGTGTCTCAAAGTTGCTTGCATATGCTCAGTGGTTCTCCCTGGGTACTCCTGCTTCCTGCCCCTGTAAAACTGTCTGACATGAAATGACCTTGGTTGTTGAGAATGTTGGTAACATGCATCCACTTTGGTTCATTAGGTTGAGAGAACATTAGCTTGTTGGGAATGTAATGATTGGTTAGTCAGTTGAGGTGGTGGCTTGTTAGCTCAACAATCAGGGTAGGTTGGTGCAAGGTTATCTAATATGAATTCTTGTTGTGTTTCATGTTATAAGAGGTTATATAATATGATTTCTTTTCATATTTTTAGTTGCAGTACGGCTCATGTGGACTGGTCAGATTCCATGGGTGGTCAATATTTCCACGGATGCAATAATATTAGATTCCAGACACTAATTATAGGAATAATCATCAAAAATGTAAATAATGAAGCACTGGGTACAACCCAGTGCTTCATTAATTAAAATTTTACTGATGATTTTTAGCTTAACTTGACGAAGTCAAGATAAGCTATTGCCACCACACGTGCGGAAGTCTGTTAGTCAGTTCACATTTTCCTTTAGCCAATCATCACTAAATTTTAAATGCAGGCTTGAGGTCATGTCTAGATGAGAACGTCCCATTTTGGTCATGATCGGTCAACTGTGATGGCTGCCAGAGCCAAAAACCCGAAAACCTTAAGCACAGTCTACGGGTCGTATTTATGAAGGGATTTCATTGTAACTTGGTAGGATGACTCTGTATAATGTCTAGATGAGACTGTCCCCTTTTGATCATGAGCTGTCAACCGAGATGGCTGCCCAAGCCCAAAACACAAAAACTTTTAGCACTGTCTACATGTACAGGTCATATTTAATATGGAGGGGTTTCATTGTAAGTTGATAGGATGACTCTGTATGATGTCTAGATGAGAACTCCCCCATTTGGCAGTGATCTGTCAACCGTGACGGCTGCCTGAGCTCAAAACCTGAAAACCTTTAGCACAGTCTACAGTTGTATTTATGGAGAGATGTCATAGTAACTTGTCCATATAAGAACATCCCCTTTTGTTGCTACTGGTCAACTGTGATGGCTACAGGGGCCCAAAACCTTTAGCACAGTCAACAGGTCGTATTTATGAAGGGATTTTATTGTAACAAGGTAGGATGACTCCAGACAAATTCTAGATGAGCACGGACAACAGGTCATATTTATGAAGAGGTTTCATTTGTAAGGTGGTTGGTTGTAATGTCTAGATGAGGATGTCGCCTTTTGGTTGCGATCGGTCAACCGTAATGGCTCTACAAGCCTGAAGCTCAAAAACCTTTTCATCAAACACAACACACAGTCAAGTTAAGCTACAGTGTCATTGACACTTTCATTTTTACCTGGTAAACGCATGCGTGGACATCACTGCCCTCATGTGGATTATGTCCATGGCAACTGTACTGAATGACTATCATGCCTGTCAGCTGGTCTATGACCAATAATTTTTTAAACTCAATAACGTTTAAAATACTGGGTGGAATGAAATCATATCCAGTATGTAAGCATATCGTAGTGTCAAGGCCCATATTCTATGCAGATGATATTGAGATAATTGTGGCAAAGTTATTGCTCTTGACTCCCCGTGGGAGCCCCGGGAAGTGAAGCAGTGCCTGTTCACTGCGGTAAACAGGCTCTGTTTTACTGGTAAATGCTTGGGAGGTGCAAACCCTCTCTAAAATGGGTGACATGGCTTATTAACGCTCACCCCTGGTCTTGAGTTGATACTCATTTTGTGTTCATGATTAGACATTGTGCAGAAATATGTGACCTTAAACACCAATAAATAAATAAATTGCCCTTGATGGACTTGGAATTTGTTTCATTTTATCCATCCATTGTAGCTAAGCTGCAAACTCGCAATTTTTATGTTACAGAAGATTATATAATATGAGTTCTAGTCTTGTATTTATGTTGCCGAAGATTATATATAATATGAATTCTTGTGATATTTGTATGTCATATAAGCGGTAATAAGTGAATTATTGTCAAAGTTACAGGGGATATATATGAATTTTTAGTTCACCTGACTTTCAGTCAGGAGAGCTATAGTGATCACTCACCGTCCGTCGTCCGTGAACATGGTGTTTGTGTCTTCTCCTTCCTAACCGCTGAACAAATTTAATTGATATTTAAGATAATAGTTTGTTATGACATCGCAATTTGATTTTGTTAAAAACAAAGTTGCCTCGCCCCCTGGTAGGGCCACGCCCAAAAAGTGTGCTTAAATCTTAAAAAATCTTCTCATGAACCAGCAGTAGCAGAGACTTGATATTTGGGGTGCAGGCAGCTTCCTTTTGAGGTGTAGACTCAGATTTGTTCAAGATCAAGAGAAGTTTGTGGGGCTATGTTTGCTGTCATTATGGGAGGGGCAAGAATTTTTGCCCCTCCCAAAATTTCTATTTTCCAAACCGAGAGGCAGATTTGGACCAAATTTGATATGAGGGCTTATTGTGCCATAAATACTTAATTTATGCCCAGATTGTTTTCCTGTCGCCCCATGGGAACCGCAGGAGCTAAAAATCGAAAAAAATTAAAATGCCCATACCTCCAAAACTACACGGCACTGAGAATTCTTATTTGGTGTGAAGCTTCCTTAGGACCAACAGAATGGAATGGTAAAAAAAAAATGCTGTCGGTTTTATCGTGGGGTGCTTTTCTGGGACTTTGAAAAAGTGCGGAGTCAACATTTTTTAACACTGTGGGTAATGGGAAAAACATGTAAGACTACTTTTCTCCCAAACCACTGCTCCAAAAGCTTTCAAATTTCACATATAACATCTTTGGAAGATTGTTTCACATGTTTATTGAAATCAAATCCCTGGGTCTATATTTGGGCTTTCTATGGGAACCCAAATGTTTAAATTAGTGCAGTATGAGAAATTTTCTTTAAAAATCTTCCTCTTCAGAATCTTTATTTGGTATGCAGCATCCTTAGGGGAGTGAGATTCAAGTTTGTTAAAGCCAAGTCCCTGGGTTCATATTTAGGCTGAAAATTTGGGGTCCTGTTCCGGACTTGGAAATTTTGGGCCAAAATCCTGAATTAGTTTTTTGGTTTTTTATGCGTTTTGGTCAATTTTAAGACAAATTTTTTTTTTTTTACACTGAAAATTTGGGGTCTGCTTGGGACTTAGAAAATTTTGGACTAAAATCCAGAAATTAGTTTTTTGGGGTTTTTTTGTGTTTTGGTCAATTTTAAGACAAAATTTTTTTTTTTTACACTGAAAATTTGGGGTCTGCATGGGACTTAGAAAATTTTGGACTAAAATCCAGAAATTAGTTTTTTTGGTTTTTTATGTGTTTTGGTCAATTTTAAGACAAAATTTTTTTTTTTTTCCACTCTGAAAATTTGGGGTTCAGGTGGGACCAAAACCCGGAAATTTTTGTTGTTTTTTTATGCGTTTGCCCAGGTTTTTTTTATGCGTTTGCCCAGGGTGGGACTTAGAAATTTTGGACTAAAATCCAGAAATTAGTTTTTTGTTTTTTTATGTGTTTAGGTCGATTTTAAGACAAATTTTTTTTTGTTTTTTTCCACTCTGAAAATTTGGGGTTCAGCTGGGACCAAAATCCGGACATTTTTGTTGTTTTTTTATGCGTTTCAGCCAATATTAAGACAAAAAAATTTTTTTTTTTACACTGAAAATTTGGGGCCCAGGTGAAATTTTGGGCCACAATCTAGCACAATCTGGAAATTAGTTTTTTTGGTTTTTTATGCATTTTGGTCAATTTTAAGACAAAAATTTTTTTTTTTTACACTGAAAATTTGGGGTGCGCGTGGAATTTTGGGCCACAATCCAGAAATTAGTTTTTAGCTCACCTGACTGAAAGTCAGGGTGAGCTTTTCTGATCACTTTTCGTCCGTCGTCCGTCGTCCGTCGTCCGGCGTGAAGGTGGTGTTTGGGTCTTTTTCTTCCAAACCACTGGCCGCATGTTAATGAAATTTCATGTGAGTAGGGGTTATATAGCGGCATTTTGATTTTTGGGCAAATTAGGTTTCGGCTCATATTGAGCAGAGGGGTGGGGCAAAAATGCTCCAATTCTTAAAAAATCTTCTTCTCAAGAACCAGCAATAGCAGAGACTTGATATTTGGTATGCAGCTTCCTTTTGAGGTGTAGACTCAAGTTTGTTCAAGAGAAGTTTGTAGGTCTATACTTGGCGATGTTATGGGAGGAGCAAAAATTTTGGCCCCACCCCAAATTTCTATTTTTTAAACCGAGAGGCCAATTTGAACCAAATTTTATGTGAGGGCTTATTGGGTCATAAGTACCTAATTTATGCAGAAATTTTTTTTCCTGTAGCCCCGTGGGAACCACAGGAGCTAAAAATAGAAAAAAATTAAAACGCCTATATCTCAAAAACTGCACGGCAGTGAGAATTTTTATTTGGTGTGAAGCTTTCTTGGGACCAACAGAAAGGATTGGTAAAAAAAAATTGCTATCGGTTTTATCATAGGGTACTTTTTCGGGACTCTGAAAAAGTGCTGAGTCAGTATTTTTTAACACAGTAGGCAATGGGAAAAAAATAAAGAATTGTTTTCTTCCAAACCACTGCTCTAAAAGCTTTCATATTTTACATATAACATCTTTGGAACATTGATTCACATATTTGTAGAAATCAAATTCCTCGGTCCATATTTGGGTTCCCTATGGGAACCCAAATGTTCAAATTAGTGCAATATGAGGGATATATTTTAAAAATCTTCTTCTTCGGATCCACAAATCAGAATCTTTTGATATTTGCTATGCATCATCCTTAGGGGGGTGAGATTGATGTTTGTTCAAGCCAAGTCCCTGAGTTCATATTTGGACTCCCTTTGGGAACCCAAATTGTAACTTAGTGCAATACGAGGTATATTCTTTTAAAATCTTCTTCTTCGCATCCACCGGTCAGAATCTTTTGATATTTGGTATACAGTATGCTTAGGGAGGTGAGATTCAAGTTTGTTCAAGTCAAGTCCTTCGGCTCATATTTGGTCTCCCTGTGGGAGCCCAAATTATAACTTAGTTCAATATGAGGAATATTCTTTAAAAAAAATTTTTTTTTCAGATCCACCAGTCAAAATGTTTTGATATTTGATGTACAGCATTCTTAGGGGCTGAGAGTGAAGTTTGGTAAAGCCAAGTACCTGGGTTCATATTTGGGCTCACTGTAGGAGCCCAAATTATACCAAAATTTTTATTTTCCAAACCAAAAAGTCGATTTGAACCAAATTTGATATGAGGGCTTATTGGGTCATAAGTACCTAATTTATGCCGAAAATTGTTTTCCTGTCCCCCACGGGAACTGCAGGAGCTAAAAAATTTTTTTCTTTTTAAATGCCCATATCTCCAGAACTACATGGCACTGAGAATTTTTATATGGTGTGAAGCTTCCTTAGGACCGGAAGAAAAAAATGGTAAAAATTTTATCATAAGGTTCTTTTCTAGGACTAAAAGTGCCGAGTCATCATTTTTTAACAGTGTAGCTAATGGGAATAACGTTGAAGAATCTTCTTCTCCCAAAACACTGCTTCAGAAGCTTTTATTTTTGGGCTCCCTATGGGAGCCCATGTATAACTTAGTTCAGTATGAGAAATATTCTTAAAAAATCTTTTTTTTCTGTTACTCCTGTCAGAATCTTTTGATATTTGATTTTTGATTTTCTTAGAAGTGGCAAATTGAAGTTTGTTCAAGTTCTGCTTTATTGATAAAATTGGGCCCAGTAGTAACCAATTCCTGCATTGAAAGCCCTGTAAAGTGGGCAGTGATAGGCATAAACGATTGACCAAACTTGATATTATAATTACGCCTCTGTAAGATGTAGCCTTAGATGCTGAAAGTGACCTTAAATTCCAATAAATAAATAGATAAATTATTGAGTACCCAATATGGGTATCTAACATATGAACACTTTGGGTTACTAAGTAGGGTAAACAATTTTATGTTGAAAAACTGATAATAACCACAAGGCAGAATCCCTTGCTATTTTGGTGATATGACTCGGCCAGTATCAGGTGAACGCCCTCAGGCCCCGTGGGGCCTCTTGTTTGTTTTTTTATGCGTTTTGGTCAATTTTAAAAAGAAAAAAAATTTTTAGGCTGAAAATATTTTGTTTGGGACTTCAAAAATGTCTGAACAAAAATAAAAAAAAGTCTGTTTTTTATGCATTTATCTTAATTTTGGCGCGTAAAAGTGCAGGAACTTAAAATAGAAGGAAAATCCTGTGTATTGTGTGGGCACAACTGCTTCATCTAGTTGGTATATACTTTTTTAGAGGGGCGTATGCTGCTTATTCAAGTCAAGTCCCTGGTTTGATATTTAGACTACCATGTCAGGTGAGTGCCCTAAGGCCCCCTGGGGCCTCTTGTTTTCACTTCCCAGGATTAAGACAGGGTTTGAAATATGAATTCTTTTCCTGTTTTTATATTGCAGGAGTTTATATAATATAAATTTTTGTCATGTTTTTATATTGCAGGTATCTGAGTATATTCCACCTCCACCTGATATTCCTGATCCACAAGTGTTTGTTGAAACACTTAACACTTTGGGAGAACCAACATTTCAAAGTCTCGGTTTGGGAGGATTCTGGCCTTCTGGACTAGTGCAATCTGGACTGGAATTTTTGCATGTTTCTTGTGGTTTGCCATGGATTGGTGCTATTGTTTTTGGTAAGAATTTCTTGTTATTGCATAGAATATTGTAATAGGAAAGTATTTGATGTTATTATGCAGACTTTTGTAACCTATTTTAGAGTAGAGCCCAGTGAAGCTTTGAGTTTTGATTCGATTTTGAATCTTAACTCATTGAACTCTAGTGGTATCTTCCATGCCAGTTCAATGGCAGCAATTAGAAGAGTCCATATTCATTATTTGGGGTAGAGGGGGCGCGGTGGCTCAGTTGGTAGAGGTGCAGGCTGCAAGCCGAGAGGTCCTCGGTTCGAATCCCACCTGCGGCAACCGCGTTGTGTCCTTGGGCAAGACACTTCACCCCGATTGCCTACATGGGGGCACGATGACGCTGTGTACTGAGGCGTACTGCACGTCGATGGTGCGCATGTCTTCAACCAATCTAACCCTGCCTGTGCTGCGGTGCAGAGTTCAGAGTTACGATGTTGGAGAGCTGACAGCTGCTCGTCGTTGCTCGGTGGTTCTCTCCGGGTACTCCGGCTTCCTCCACCCGTAAAACTGTCATGGTCACGATTAGCCATTGTGCATAAGTATGTGACCTTAAACACCAATAAATAATAATAAATAATATTTGGGGTAGACCAATCCGTATTTTCAACATTGAAAATACTGATTTGTCTAACCCACAATATTTACTGAACAGCCATCCTATATGATGATGTATCATGTTCCCGGCCAGAAAGGGGCTGCTGGAGTTGAAAGGGTTAAGTTGCATTTCGATAGGATTCAAAACATGCGGCCCAATTTATTTCATGTCGAATCTTTTCACAGTTCATGTCAATTCATTTAATTTCACAACATACAAGTGCAAGTACAGATAGTAAAAAAAAATATAAGTTTGGTATCAGTCATCGTCTTTTCGCGGAAGCGGAATGCATAGTTCAGATGGTAATTGTAAATAAATAAAGGTATCCATTGTTTGTCATCTCACAAAATATATAGTTCTTCAGATGAGGCCGGGGAAAATAATTAATTTGTTCAGGTAACATGCTGAAAAAAAATAGGGTCGGTCGGTCGGGATTTTTTTTTTTTTCACAATTATTTTTTACAATGAATGCCTTTCAAGTGTCTCAGAAATCAACCTGTATATCCCTATATATCCCTCATGTCCTATTTGTTTGGTTATTTTATACGATTTGCATCAGTAAATAAAACTATAAACCATTTTTCTATGCGTTTTCATTTCTTAAATTGAAACCTGTAACGAGACTCCAGAATTCGAAGATCGCGGCTACGCACGATTGTTCCATTGTTTCTTTGTCAGGTCAAGAACGTGATCACACTTTGCGGTCATGTTTTAGGTGTGGAAGATGGAGAGAATTTAGGTGTGAAAATAAAATTCCATGCCCTTTCATAGCCGAACAAACATGTCGGTCAAGCTATATTGCAGTTCTTGGGGAAAATGGGCTATATTGTGAGTCAGGGGAAGAGGGAGGTCACTTGTGTACTGTAAAAAACTGCATGGTTTGACAAACGACCCTGCCAGCGTGCTAGTTGATTCTATATCGGGCCGATGTCGGTGCAACAGAAATCCTGTCATACCGACATCGGTCCAATATGGAATTAAGTAGAATGCTATGTGAGGATATAGTTTATGTTCACATTGGACTCTTTTCGCCGAGTTGTGAGTCGTTCTGAAACTTGTTGCTATGAGCGTCATCGGTCGACGTGCACGCGCCCTTTAACATGAGAAACGTTCCAGGGAGAGTCGTACCACGCAAAGTTGGTGCTATTATTTCGTTAGGCGATAGCGATTTCATTATTTTTTCTTTTTCTTAAAATTTTTTTTCTGTGCAAGGTAAAAAAATATTTAGGGTAGGCGGCAAAAATAGGGTCGGTCGGGTTACCTGAACAAATTAATTATTTTTTCACGGCCTGATAATTGTTAAAGAATTGAAAGGAATTTTTATAATCTTTATTGGAGTATGAACGTGTGGGAATGGGTACAAATTATGTATGAATCCCAAACGGATTCATACAATTTGTACCCATTCCCACACGTTCATACTCCAATAAAGAATATAAAAATTCCATTCAATTCTTATAATTACATTCCGTAACTGTTTAAACTACTTTTTACCAAACAACTAAGCAGAAGTACGAAATAAAACATGTACGAACGAACGAGGTGAAAAACCACCCTCACATAAAAGACTCTAACAAAACCAGGGCCAAACACAAATTTTGCCCCCCAATCCCCAAAATTTGCATCCAAAACAAAAAGAAATCATGTCCTAAAGGACCTCCATACTACGCCTCTACTGCGCATGCGCAGTGACGCAGACGTCCCGCCAATTATCATTCTCTGTTTGGCCCTTCATCAGTCAACATCTCACTGATCTTTGTGCTTGTAAATCTCAGTTTAAAGGATGCCAGACACGTAATTTTTGGAGAAAATGTGATTCTAAGGAGGATAGAAGGAGGAGAGGAAAAAGAAGTGACAAAAAATAATCAGGGCTGTACTTAAAATTTTTTGATGAAATTATGTTAAGTTGCCTATTTTCGAGGCATGGGCCTCTTGTTGTCATTCTTGCTAAATGTTGCACTGCTTATTCAGTGTTTCCTCTCCCCTAGCCTTCTAAAGTCCCCCCTTGCAATTCTCCCATGCTTTTGGCATATTTTTGAGATAGTTCATTTCTAAAATTTCTTGGGAGAGTTGCTTGGTTACAGAATGTTTTCTGTTATTTCCCCATAGTTACGTTTTCACCCATGGGTGAATAACGTTGTGTTCTGCATCTTCCATCTGATGTTCTGCAGATTCTCCCCTGGGAGTCTCTGTTTTGCATCAGATAGAGTGTAATATTTTTATACTGTACCAATGACCCAGACTTAGCTGGTGCTAACTCTAACAAAACCAGGGCCAAACACAAATTTTGCCCCCCAATCCCCAAAATTTGCATCCAAAACAAAAAGAAATCATGTCCTAAAGGACCTCCATACTACACCTCTACTGCGCATGCGCAATGACGCAGACGTCCCGAAATTGGCGCCAATTATCATTCTCTGTTTGGCCCTTCATCAGTCAACATCTCACTGATCTTTGTGCTTGTAAATCTCAGTTTAAAGGATGCCAGACACGTAATTTTTGGAGAAAATGTGATTCTAAGGAGGATAGAAGGAGGAGAGGAAAAAGAAGTGACAAAAAATAATCAGGGCTGTACTTAAAATTTTTTGATGAAATTATGTTAAGTTGCCTATTTTCGAGGCATGGGCCTCTTGTTGTCATTCTTGCTAAATGTTGCACTGCTTATTCAGTGTTTCCTCTCTCCTAGCCTTCTAAAGTCCCCCCTTGCAATTCTCCCATGCTTTTGGCATATTTTTGAGAAATTTCATTTCTAAAATTTCCTGGGAGAGTTGCTTGGTTACAGAATGTTTTCTGTTATTTTCCCCATAGTTACGTTTTCACCCATGGGTGTATAATGTTTGTGTTCTGCATCTTCCATCTGATGTTCTGCAGATTCTCCCCTGGGAGTCTCTGTTTTGCATCAGATAGAGTGTAATTTGATGACTGATTCCGGGCCAGTTTTTTCAGTGCCTGGAGTCATGTTTTCTGGTGTTTTTACACTGTTTGTTTACATTGGCAACAGCCTTTTTTGAGGGGGGCTGTTTGCCTTTGCTGTAGTTTATCTCACTATAAGATACATTTATATTATCCGTAAGTGTCTCATTAATTATTTAATATAAATTTAAAATTTTTGACCACACTTTGCCATCAGATCCATCGGGGCTCAACGTTACTTTTCAGCAACTTGGGCTTCGCTGAAAAAAATATTTTTTCAAAATTATTTTGATTTGCAATTGTTTTTTCATTTATTAATGGATCATGTTATTATGTATCTTTGTGTCAGGGGTTTTTGCGAGTAACTAGGACTTATTGTTGTTCTTTCACAATGAAGGGACATTGTTCAAATTGTAATAGGAAGAAATCTTCCTCTGACTTTCATGATCATTGTATTAATTGTAGTCAGTGTTCTCGCATTAATCCCTGTCCTATATGTGAATATTGGGATGAGAAACATTGGAAACGTGTGTCACGATATGTTGTTTCTGGAGAAAGGGCTATGCCGGCTCTTTCGCCGCAAGGTCACTCTACTCTCTCAGTTTCTATTTCAGAGGAACCAGAACAGGGTGATGTTTCCATGTTATCTTCTACAAGTGTGCGTCCGTCGTCACAAATGAATTCAGAGCTAGCGGCAAAAATGCTCATGGAGATTAGACAAATGTCGTCCGCTAGCTCGCCCGGTGTAGCGTCCATTCACTGAATGGTTCGGCAGCCGGGTTCGTCCGATGCGGTCCAGGAGGAAATTTTGGGTGATGCGAGCACTATGAACATAATAGATGCACACCCAGTGACGGCGGATAGTAAGCGAGAACGGAGGAAGCCTTTGAGTCCGGTTCCTAGCTCGTCCAGGTCCAGCCGGGCCGCGAGCGAGAGAGGCCCCTCTCTCGTACAACAACATCTGGGACCAGATGTTGTGGTACAAAATGTGTCTTTAGCGGAGCATACGTCCGTCGCTCGGGACGCTCCGTTGTATAAGCAGTCCGCGGAGACTGTTAAGGCTTCCTCTTCTCGTCAGCGCACACGACCGCACCTTGGCTGCGTGACCGCCGATATATTACCAGCTTCGCCGATCAAGGATTCTTCGGCGACCAGGTCACACCATCCGGCAGCCAGGGATTCGAGACCGATGGACTCCGGACGTTCGCATAGGAAAAGTATGCGGGAGCCATCTGATGCGGAGCTGCCCTCGGCGAAGCAGCGAAAGACTGCGCCTCCGCAGGTCTCGACGCCGGACATTCTTGTGCAGATAGCACAGCTTATCGCAGCATCCCAGCAGCCGACAGAAACGGTGCCGGATCGAGAATTATCCGACGGCACTGGGTCGGTACGCTCCGCCGAAGCATCGGGGGCAGACGACCGGGAACATCATGAGGTCCGACCGGATGGTGAAAGGGATACGGATGACTTGGAGCTATCCCTTTCGGAACAACATAAAGCTGCCGTGGACTTCATCCGGCACTTTCTCCCTCAAGTTGTTCCGTCGGGCCAGACTGCTGCGGTTCCGGACAAGAGAATTATAGCGTCATTGGACTCTGAATTTTTTGAGCGGTTCAGGGACATCGCTCCCGAGTTTCCGTGGCAGTCCAATAATGTTGCAAGAACATTTGAATTATTGAACGACGCTATATTTAAACTTGCTTCCAGGACGGGGAAAGCAGGTTTCTTGTCCGCTAATACTCTCAACCTGCCTTTCATTAATGCAAGGATTAAATTCGATACGGCAGGACAGGGTATACCGAGAGTTCCTCTGCGTATGGACGACGAGGCGGAAGACTTAGAGCTATCATTACCGTCGTCGACTTCTATTCCAACCGCGGTGTTGGAAACAGCTATTGCGTCTAACAGAGCCAATTTAGATGCCTTATCTTACGCAGATCACCTTACTAAGGCGTTATCACTGCGCCTTCAGGGGAAAGAGTTTCAGGATATACAATCCTCTTTAAGACTTCTTTCAAGGGCAGTAGCTTATTCCACGTGTAACTCCACCCTTTCAGTGGCAAATCTGGAGTTGGTAAGACGTGACGCAGCCCTAGCTACATCCACACTAGTGGATACTAAGGTGAAGAACTCTCTTAGAGTCGCTTCGGTCTCAGGAGAACTTCTCTTTGACGGCAAGCTTTCTGCTATTTATGATAAAATTACAAAGAAAGCTAAGGATTCTCTGTTGTTCAAATCTGCTCCTAAGAAGTCGGATACAGCAGACACGAATAAGACAGGCACTTCTGGGTCTAATGCGCCCAAGAGAGGTTCCTATAGAGGTTCCGGTGCGTCCTCTTGGTCTTATTCGAGAGACCGTCAGGGTAGCGACTCTCGTTCGGGACGTCCTTCAGGCCGGGACAATCGGTCGGACGCCCCAAGGTCGACGGGGCGAGGTGCGGGCTGTGGAGGACGTGGTTTCTCCTACCGCAGGCCTCGCAGGTCCAGGAGGTGATGGCTTAAACCTCTATCGCGTACTGGTTGGCGGAAGGTTGTCGAGCTTTTCACAAGAATGGGCGTCGATTACGGACGACCCTTGGGTGAGAGGAGTGACTTCGGAAGGTCTAAAGATATCCTTCAAACGAAAGCCTCCATTAACTCGAAGTCCAAAGTGGACTCCTCTTCCGTCAAATCCGCAGAAAAGAGACGCTCTGTTATCAGAGGTGCAGTCTCTTTTAATGAAGAACGCGGTAGAGGTCGTAGAAAACCAGGAATCTCCGGGATTCTACAGCCATCTGTTTCTGGTTCCGAAACCAGACGGCTCGTTCCGTCCAGTCATAGATTTGAGCTGGATAAACAAGCTGATCGTCGCTCCGAAGTTTTATATGGAGACGATTCGATCGGTCAGAGCGAGTATTCGGGTGAACGATTATGCTACGAGCATAGATCTCAAAGATGCGTACTTTCACGTCATGGTACATCCGACATTCCGAAAGTACCTACGCTTCGCAGTCCTAGGAGTGGTGTATCAATTCCGGGCGATGTGCTTCGGATTGAATCTAGCACCCTGGGCTTTCACTCGGGTAATGAACTCGGTAATAATCTATTTCCGAGCTCATTCGTCTGCGGTAACGTCGGCCTACCTGGACGACATTCTTCAGAGGTACGGCAACGAGTTAACGCTTCAGAACGATGTTCAGAATCTTCTTCTATTGCTCCGACGTCTCGGTTTTATAGTAAACGAGGAGAAGTCGGATCTGGTGCCGTCCAAGTCATTCACTCATCTGGGAATGAGCTTCGAGACGCACAACAATCTCGTTCGTCTGCCGTTAACCAGAGCGAAATTAGTCAGTTGTTACGCTCGCTATTGTCTGCACGCAGACAAAGTCACGGCGAGAGAATTTGAGACTGATAGGTCTGTGCGGAGCCGCCGCGGATCTCATTCCGATGGGGCGGTTACGCACACGTCCTCTTCAAATTTTCTTAACTCAGAATTGGAGTGTGAAAATTCATTCGCTCGATGTAGACGTTCTCTTGTCAGATCAAGTGAAACAAGAGATTCAGACTTGGGCAAACATTCAGTGGTTAACTCAGGGAGTTCCGCTGCAGTTGCCGGATCCGAGTTTTACCATTATGACGGATGCCAGTCAAACAGGTTGGGGTGCATCATTAATCCCAACGGATTCGAGATGCCAGGGTCTTTGGGATCCGCAATTCCTGTGCAAGCACATAAACATCAAGGAAATGATGTCAATTTGGCTTGCGTTACGTCACTGGATGGACATTATTCACAATGCTCATGTCCAAATCCTATCCGACAATACGACAGTAGTGGCGTATATACGGAATCAGGGAGGCACTCATTCAGTTCCGTTGTTCAATCTAACGGAAAGAATCCTTCTGTTTGCGCTAGAACATCACGTTCTTCTTTCGGTCCGTCACATACCGGGTCGTCTGAATGTGCTAGCAGACTCCCTTTCACGAAAGGGTCGCTTGTTGCCGTCGGAGTGGACTCTCAACAAACAAGTATTCAATCAGATTTGCTACCAATGGGAACGGCCAATGATAGACTTATTTGCGACACATCTCAACAATCAGTTGCAGACGTATGTGTCTCCGTGTCCGGATCCAAGAGCATTTGCAGTGGACGCTCTGTCGATCCCTTGGGACGGAATGATAGGATATGCGTATCCTCCAGCGCCGTTAATTCAACAAGTATTGCTAAAGATAAAACAATCTCAATGCAAGATTCTGTTGGTAGCATCTCTGTCGCCACAGAGACCGTGGATAAATCTACTCAGGTGTCTGTTGTGGGACCTACCGCGAAAGCTTCCTCCACGGGAGGATCTTCTTTCGCAGGGGAAATCGCGCCAACTCCATCACAACCCGCAAGGTCTCAACCTTCACGTTTTTCCGTTGTGCGGTCCTTCTTGCATGGCAAACACTTTACAGGACGAGCAGTGGACGCGATTTCTAACTGTAGGAGGACCTCCTCTTTGCTAAACTATGCGGCTAAGTGGAAGGTTTTTCGTCGTTGGTGTAGGGATCATTCTGTAGATATATTCGATCCCTCTATACCAGACATTGCAAACTTTCTAGTATACTTGTTCGACGAAATCAAACTGCAGCCTGTTACTATAAAGGGTTATAGATCTATGTTATCTGATACCTATGCACATCATGATAGTTTACAAATTGGATCTAATGTCTCTTTATCTGAGTTGGTTAGAAACTTTTCGATAAATAGACCCAGAACTCTTAGATTAATTCCTAAATGGAATTTAGCTTGGGTTCTTCTTAAATTGAAGGAAAAGCCATTTGAACCTCTTGGGACAGTAGATTTCAAATTCTTTTCTTATAAGACAGCTTTTCTCTTAGCTTTCTCTTCTGCTTGAAGAGTCAGTGAGCTTCATGCACTGTCGGTGGATGATTCTCACTATCGTAGTGTTGGGAACACTATCACCTTCACTACTAATGTGGGTTTTTTAGCTAAGAATCAGGCTCCTAATAAATATCCGGAACCTATTGTTATTAAGGCTCTTCCGTCTTCAGACGGGCGTAGGCCTTTACTCTGTCCTGTTAGAGCGTTACGTATCTATAAACAGAGATCTCAGTTTATCAGAAAGGGACGGAAACGTTTCTTTCTGTCTTTGATGCCTAATAGAAAGGACATTTCGGTCCATTCTATTGCTAGATGGATTCAATTAACTATCCGTACTGCTTATGAAGATTTATCTTCTTCTCAGCAGTCTGTGCTTAAGATTTCTGCTCACGAAGTAAGAGCTCTTTCTACTTCCTGGGCTTATGCTAATAGTGTTGCTATTAGATTTAATGAAGGCTGCTTATTGGTCTCAGCCATCCACATTTACGAATTTTTATCTCAGAAATATTGAGTCCATTTCTGGAGACCTGCATTGTTTAGGTCCGTTATCTGTTGCTCAGAATGTCGTCCACTAAACAGTTGCAACTATAGTTATGCAGGCTTTCTGTTCCGGCAGTGACTCCGTCCGGCTGCCCTCTTCGCTCTGGGCTATTTGACCCAGGGCAAGGGGAAGGGGGGGGGGGGGGGGGGCGGGTGTTCCCTTAGGTCACCTGCTTTATAGTGAAAAGCAAGGGAATGCCTCCTCCAAGTCAGTATTTCTGAGTCGCTTCCGGGATGGTTTTAAAGTGTAATATTAATGTTAAAATTCATTCATGTCTTATTTTTAAAGTGTAGCTCGGTGTGAAGCATTTGTATATGTCAAGTGTCAAACGGGCTTTAATATACAATACTCGGACACTTTTAAATGACTATAAAGAGTCTCAATTCTCTGGACTACTTTATTTATTGGCTTGCTTTAAAAATAATTAGTATAAGGGATATACTGGATGTTAATAGAGAACATGAATGTTATTGTGCTCAATTATTAAGGGTAGTGTATCTTTCTAATTTAATATTAAATAAGAAAGATACATGTAAAGCCTAATACTCCTTTTCTCCTTAAGGGGTTACCTCGTTACTATATAGTTGAGCTTATTGGATTTTCCTCTATGTCCTAGGCCCTCCAGCCTGTTTACTATTCAGCTAAGTCTGGGTCATTGGTACAGTATAAAAATGTTAAAAAATTTATAGTAATTTATATATTTTTTATACTTACCAATGACCCAGACGGGGATGGCCCTCCCTGGAGTTGGGAACTCTTGCCTCCCCGCTGAGTACATAGCGCTGACCAGGCGCTGCCAGTAAGAATGATAATTGGCGCCAATTTCGGGACGTCTGCGTCACTGCGCATGCGCTGTAGAGGCGTAGTATGGAGGTCCTTTAGGACATGATTTCTTTTTGTTTTGGATGCAAATTTTGGGGATTGGGGGGCAAAATTTGTGTTTGGCCCTGGTTTTGTTAGAGTTAGCACCAGCTAAGTCTGGGTCATTGGTAAGTATAAAAAATATATAAATTACTATAAATTTTTTAACTTTCATGACTGATTCCGGGCCAGTTTTTTCAGTGCCTGGAGTCATGTTTTCTGGTGTTTTACACTGTTTGTTTACATTGGCAACAGCCTTTTTTGAGGGGGGCTGTTTGCCTTTGCTGTAGTTTATCTCACTATAAGATACATTTATATTATCCGTAAGTGTCTCATTAATTATTTAATATAAATTTAAAATTTTTGACCACACTTTGCCATCGAATCCATCAGGGCTCAACGTTACTTTTCAGCAACTTGGGCTTCGCTGAAAAAATATTTTTTCAAAATTATTTTGATTTGCAATTGTTTTTTCATTTATTAATGGATCATGTTATTATGTATCTTTGTGTCAGGGGTTTTTGCGAGTAACTAGGACTTGTTGTTGTCCTTTCACAATGAAGGGACATTGTTCAAATTGTAATAGGAAGAAATCTTCCTCTGACTTTCATGATCATTGTATTAATTGTAGTCAGTGTTCTCGCATTAATCCCTGTCCTATATGTGAATATTGGGATGAGAAACATTGGAAACGTGTGTCACGATATGTTGTTTCTGGAGAAAGGGCTATGCCGGCTCTTTCTCCGCAAGGTCACTCTACTCTCGCAGTTTCTATTTCAGAGGAACAAGAACAGGGTGATGTTTCCATGTTATCTTCTACAAGTGTGCGTCCGTCATCACAAATGAATTCAGAGCTAGCGGCAAAAGTGCTCATGGAGATTAGACAAATGTCGTCCGCTAGCTCGCCCGGTGTAGCGTCCATTCACCGAATGGTTCAGCAGCCGGGTTCGTCCGATGCGGTCCAGGAGGAAATTTTGGGTGATGCGAGCACTATAAACATAATAGATGCACACCCAGTGACGGCGGATAGTAAGCGAGAACGGAGGAAGCCTTTGAGTCCGGTTCCTAGCTCGTCCAGGTCCAGCCGGGCCGCGAGCGAGAGAGGCCCCTCTCTCGTACAACAACATCTGGGACCAGATGTTGTGGTACAAAATGTGTCATTAGCGGAGCATACGTCCGTCGCTCGGGACGCTCCGTTGTATAAGCAGTCCGCGGAGACTGTTAAGGCTTCCTCTTCTCGTCAGCGCACACGACCGCATCTTGGCTGCGTGACCGCCGATATATTACCAGCTTCGCCGATCAAGGATTCTTCGGCGACCAGGTCACACCATCCGGCAGCCAGGGATTCGAGACCGATGGACTCCGGACGTTCGCATAGGAAAAGTATGCGGGAGCCATCTGATGCGGAGCTGCCCTCGGCGAAGCAGCGAAAGACTGTGCCTCCACAGGTCTCGACGCCGGACATTCTTGTGCAGATAGCACAGCTTATCGCAGCATCCCAGCAGCCGACAGAAACGGTGTCGGATCTAGAATTATCCGACGGCGCTGGGTCGGTATGCTCCGCCGAAGCATCGGGGGCGGACGACTGGGAACATCATGAGGTCCGACCGGATGGTGAAAGGGATACGGATGACCTGGAGCTATCCCTTTCGGAACAACATAAAGCTGCCGTGGACTTCATCCGGCACTTTCTCTCTCAGGTTGTTCCGTCGGGCCAGACTGCTGCGGTTCCGGACAAGAGGATTATAGCGTCATTGGACTCTGAATTTTTTGAGCGGTTCAGGGACATCGCTCCCGAGTTTCCGTCGCAGTCCAATAATGTTGCAAGAACATTTGATTTATTGAACGACGCTATATTTAAACTTGCTTCCAAGACGGGGAAAGCAGGTTTCTTGTCCGCTAATACTCTCAACCTGCCTTTCATTAATGCAAGGAATAAATTCGATACGGCAGGACAGGGTATCCCGAGAGTTCCTCTGCGTATGGACGACGAGGCGGAAGACTTAGAGCTATCATTACCGTCGTCGGCTTCTATTCCAACCGCGGTGTTGGAAACAGCTATTGCGTCTAACAGAGCCAATTTAGATGCCTTATCTTACGCAGATCACCTTACTAAGGCGTTATCACTACGCCTTCAAGGGAAAGAGTTTCAGGATATACAATCCTCTTTAAGACTTCTTTCAAGGGCAGTAGCTTATTCCACGTGTAACTCCGCCCTTTCAGTGGCAAATCTGGAGTTGGTTAGACGTGACGCAGCCCTAGCTACATCCACACTAGTGGATACTAAGGTGAAGAACTCTCTCAGAGTCGCTTCGGTCTCAGGAGAACTTCTCTTTGACGGCAAGCTTTCTGCTATTTATGATAAGATTACTAAGAAAGCTTCGGATTCTCTGTTGTTCAAATCTGCTTCTAAGAAGTCGGATACAGCAGACAAGAATAAGACAGGCACTTCTGGGTCTAATGCGCCCAAGAGAGGTTCCTATAGAGGTTCCGGTGCGTCCTCTTGGTCTTATTCGAGAGACCGTCAGGGTAGCGACTCTCGTTCGGGACGTCCTTCAGGCCGGGACAATCGGTCGGACGCCGCGAGGTGCGGGTCGTGGAGGACGTGGTTTCTCCTACCGCAGGCCTCGCAGGTCCAGGAGGTGATGGCTTAAACCTCTATCGCGTACCGGTTGGCGGAAGGTTGTCGAGCTTTTCACAAGAATGGGCGTCGATTACGGACGACCCTTGGTTGAGAGGAGTGACTTCGGAAGGTCTAAAGATATCCTTCAAACGAAAGCCTCCATTAACTCGAAGTCCAAAGTGGACTCATCTTCCATCAAATCCGCAGAAAAGAGACGCTCTGTTATCAGAGGTGCAGTCTCTTTTAATGAAGAACGCGGTAGAGGTCGTAGAAAACCAGGAATCTCCGGGATTCTACAGCCATCTGTTTCTGGTTCCGAAACCAGACGGCTCGTTCCGTCCAGTCATAGATTTGAGCTGGATAAACAAGCTGATCGTCGCTCCGAAGTTTTATATGGAGACGATTCGGTCGGTCAGAGCGAGTATTCGGGTGAACGATTATGCAACAAGCATAGATCTCAAAGATGCGTACTTTCACGTCATGGTACATCCGACATTCCGAAAGTACCTACGCTTCGCAGTCCTAGGAGTGGTGTATCAATTCCGGGCGATGTGCTTCGGATTGAATCTATCACCCTGGGCTTTCACTCGGGTAATGAACTCGGTAATGATCTATTTCCGAGCTCATTCGTCTGCGGTAACGTCGGCCTACCTGGACGACATTCTTCAGAGGTACGGCAACGAGTTAATGCTTCAGAACGATGTTCAGAATCTTCTTCTGTTGCTCCGACGTCTCGGTTTTATAGTAAACGAGGAGAAGTCGGATCTGGTGCCGTCCAAGTCATTCACTCATCTGGGAATGAGCTTCGAGACGCACAACAATCTCGTTCGTCTGCCGTTAACCAGAGCGAAATTAGTCAGTTGTTACGCTCGCTATTGTCTGCACGCAGACAAAGTCACAGCGAGAGAATTTATGAGACTGATAGGTCTGTGCGGAGCCGCCGCGGATCTCATTCCGATGGGGCGGTTACGCACACGTCCTCTTCAAATTTTCTTGACTCAGAATTGGAGTGTGAAAATTCATTCGCTCGATGTAGACGTTCTCTTGTCAGATCAAGTGAAACAAGAGATTCAGACTTGGGCAAACATTCAGTGGTTAACTCAGGGAGTTCCGCTGCAGTTGCCGGATCCGAGTTTTACCATTATGACGGATGCCAGTCAACCAGGTTGGGGTGCATCGTTAATCCCAACGGATTCGAGATGCCAGGGTCTTTGGGATCCGCAATTCCTGTGCAAGCACATAAACATCAAGGAAATGATGTCAATTTGGCTTGCGTTACGTCACTGGATGGACATTATTCACAATGCTCATGTCCAAATCCTATCCGACAATACGACAGTAGTGGCGTATATACGGAATCAGGGAGGCACTCATTCAGTTCCGTTGTTCAATCTAACGGAAAGAATCCTTCTGTTTGCGCTAGAACATCACGTTCTTCTTTCGGTCCGTCACATACCGGGTCGTCTGAATGTGCTAGCAGACTCCCTTTCACGAAAGGGTCGCTTGTTGCCGTCGGAGTGGACTCTCAACAAACAAGTATTCAATCAGATTTGCTACCAATGGGAACGGCCAATGATAGACTTATTTGCGACACATCTCAACAATCAGTTGCAGACGTATGTGTCTCCGTGTCCGGATCCAAGAGCATTTGCAGTAGACGCTCTGTCGATCCCTTGGGACGGAATGATAGGATATGCGTATCCTCCAGCGCTGTTAATTCAACAAGTATTGCTAAAGATAAAACAATCTCAGTGCAAGATTCTGTTGGTAGCATCTCTGTCGCCACAGAGACCGTGGATAAATCTACTCAGGTGTCTGTTGTGGGACCTACCGCGAAAGCTTCCTCCACGGGAGGATCTTCTTTCGCAGGGGAAATCGCGCCAACTCCATCACAACCCGCAAGGTCTCAACCTTCACGTTTTTCCATTGTGCGGTCCTTCTTGCATGGCAAACACTTTACAGGACGAGCAGTGGACGCGATTTCTAACTGTAGGAGGACCTCCTCTTCGCTAAACTATGCGGCTAAGTGGAAGGTTTTTCGTCGTTGGTGTAGGGATCATTCTGTAGATATATTCGATCCCTCTATACCAGACATTGCAAACTTTCTAGTATACTTGTTTGACAAAATCAAACTGCAGCCTGTTACTATAAAGGGTTATAGGTCTATGTTATCTGATACCTATGCACATCATGATAGTTTACAAATTGGATCTAATGTCTCTTTATCTAAGTTGGTTAGAAACTTTTCGATAAATAGACCCAGAACTCTTAGATTAATTCCTAAGTGGAATTTAGCTTGGGTTCTTCTTAAATTGAAGGAAAAGCCATTTGAACCTCTTGGGACAGTAGATTTCAAATTCTTATCTTATAAGACAGTTTTTCTCTTAGCTTTCTCTTCTGCTAGAAGAGTCAGTGAGCTTCATGCACTGTCGGTGGATAATTCTCACTATCGTAGTGTCGGGAACACTATCACCTTCACTACTAATGTGGGTTTTTTAGCTAAGAATCAGGCTCCTAATAAATATCCGGAACCTATTGTTATTAAGGCTCTTCCGTCTTCAGACGGGCGTAGGCCTTTACTCTGTCCTGTTAGAGCGTTACGTATCTATAAACAGAGATCTCAGTTTATCAGAAAGGGACGGAAACGTTTCTTTCTGTCTTTGATGCCTAATAGAAGGGACATTTCGGTCCATTCTATTGCTAGATGGATTCAATTAACTATCCGTACTGCTTATGAAAATTTATCTTCTTCTCAGCAGTCTGTGCTTAAGATTTCTGCTCATGAAGTAAGAGCTCTTTCTACTTCCTGGGCTTATGCTAATAGTGTTGCTATTACAGATTTAATGAAGGCTGCTTATTGGTCTCAGCCATCCACATTTACGAATTCTTATCTCAGAAATATTGAGTCCATTTCTGGAGACCTGCATTGTTTAGGTCCGTTATCTGTTGCTCAGAATGTCGTCCACTAAACAGTTGCAACTATAGTTATGCAGGCTTTCTGTTCCGGCAGTGACTCCGTCCGGCTGCCCTCTTCGCTCTGGGCTATTTGACCCAGGGCAAGGGGAAGGGGGGGGGGGGTGTTCCCTTAGGTCACCTGCTTTATAGTGAAAAGCAAGGGAATGCCTCCTCCAAGTCAGTATTTCTGAGTCGCTTCCGGGATGGTTTTAAAGTGTAATATTAATGTTAAAATTCATTCATGTCTTATTTTTAAAGTGTAGCTTGGTGTGAAGCATTTGTATATGTCAAGTGTCAAACGGGCTTTAATGTACAATACTCGGACACTTTTAAAAGATTATAAAGAGTCTCAATTCTCTGGACTACTTTATTTATTGGCTTACTTTAAAAATAATTAGTATAAGGGATATACTGGATGTTAATAGAGAACATGAATGTTATTGTGCTCAATTATTAAGGGTAGTGTATCTTTCTAATTTAATATTAAATAAGAAAGATACATGTAAAGCCTAATACTCCTTTTCTCCTTAAGGGGTTACCTCTTTACTATATAGTTGAGCTTATTGGATTTTCCTCTATGTCCTAGGCCCTCCAGCCTGTTTACTATTCAGCTAAGTCTGGGTCATTGGTACAGTATAAAAATGTTAAAAAATTTATAGTAATTTATATATTTTTTATACTTACCAATGACCCAGACGGGGATGGCCCTCCCTGGAGTTGGGAACTCTTGCCTCCCCGCTGAGTACATAGCGCTGACCAGGCACTGCCAGTAAGAATGATAATTGGCGCCAATTTCGGGACGTATGCGTCACTGCGCATGCGCAGTAGAGGCATAGTATGGAGGTCCCTTAGGACATGATTTCTTTTTGTTTTGGATGCAAATTTTGGGGATTGGGGGGCAAAATTTGTGTTTGGCCCTGGTTTTGTTAGAGTTAGCACCAGCTAAGTCTGGGTCATTGGTAAGTATAAAAAATATATAAATTACTATAAATTTTTTAACTTTAGTAACAGACTTTATGCCAGAGTTGGGAAATGTCTCCAAAGAAACAGCGGAGTTGATCACTGCGAGAGGCGATAAAAGTTAAAAACCCGCCCAAACACCGCCTGAATTACATTCTGTCAACTGCGCTCTACCGTAAATGTGGGTCAAAGTTTGACCAAATGTATTCATTGGAAAATGAATTACATTTGGTCATGACATTTTCATCCAGCTGACCAATGGGAATTGAGTATTTTGGACCCAAAACGTATAACTACATTAACAATGTAATTATAAATAAATAAAGGTTTCCATTTTGTACCTCTCACAAAATATATAGTTCTTCAGACGGTAATTGTAAATAAATAAAGGTACATGTATCTGTCGTCTACAACTTCTAAAATATATAGAAGTTCTTCGGTTGGAAATTGTAAATATATAAAAGTATCGGTCATCTACATCGTCTCACAGAATATATAGTTTAGATGGAAATATATATAAATAAAGGTCTCTGTCGGCTATGTCGTCTCACAGAATATATAGTTCAGATGGAAATTGTACATAAATAAAGGTATCCATCATCTCTGTTGTTTCACAAAACATATGTAGTTCAGATGTAAATTGTACATAAATGAACCAGAAAATAAAGATTGAGTGAGATTTCTACTATATTATCATAAATAACATCTGTACCCATGCCAACACCCTTGCTGATTCTAGCTGAGTGAGATTTCTACTATATTATCATAAATAGCATCTGTACCCATGCCAACACCCTTGCTGATTCTAGCTGAGTGAGATTTCTACTATATTATCATAAATAACATCTGTACCCATGCCAGCACCCTTGCTGATTCTAGCTGAGTGAGATTTCTACTATATTATCATAAATAACATCTGTACCCATGCCAGCACCCTTGCTGATTCTAGCTGAGTGAGATTTCTACTATATTATCATAAATAACATCTGTACCCATGCCAACACTCCTGCTGATTCTAGCTGAGTGAGATTTCTACTATATTATCATAAATAGCATCTGTTGCCGTTGTTCGTGTCACCATGCCCTGACCATTGAACGTACGCAGTAGGCGCTCTGTCAATCTCATGGGGATGATTGATAGGATATGCATATCCTCCAGTTCAGTTGATTCAGTAGATTATGTTTAAGATCTCATTGTGAATCCTATTAGCAGAACCACTGTCGTCAAAGAAACCTTGGATCAGTCTTCTCAGGTGTCTGTTATGGGATGTTCCCTGGAAGCTTCCTCTGCGAAAGGACCTCCTTTATCAGGGGAAGTGTTTGTTCTTCACGTCCTTCTCCACCCATAGTGGCATAATGGAGTCGGTTTGATGTGAGGGAACCATTGCGTTTCCTATATTATTTTATGACTAACACAATAAATATTAAATTAATGTGGGTGAGGAGTGGGTGAGGACGATTCGATATGACTTTGAATCCCCCCCCCCAACCCCCCCCCCCCCCCCCCCCCCCACCCCAACCACCACCAATGTGTTGAGAGGCGATTACCGGGCAAGACATAGTTTTCTTCCAGCAAGCCTCGTTTGAGTTTTAATACATACATGCATTTCATGACTTCTCGATTGGGGCTGGGTCGTGTTCTATGGCGACTTCATGGGCACATCCTCTTTTTAGTTAGTTGGTTTCCTGTGGTTGTTCATCTGTATGTCTTATACGAGCGCATAATTCATCATAAATAAATTGCTAGTCTTTGGGTACCTTGGATGCTGCCTAGCCAGTTAACTGGTATTCAGATGATTACATGCAGGATTTCATTACTCACGCGCATAGTAATGAATTATTAGGCAGATGCATTATTGTATGTTATGGACCTTAGAAATTATGTATTATTTCGGGGGCAGTCCGTGGTGAGCCTGTTAATCATACCTTCTTCCATTTCCAGACCCAGGTTTCTATTAATGTCGGTACTCAATCGAATACACCTTGTTTTACACTCTCATATATTTGCACGTTTATAGTGTCATAGATATCGGATAGTACACGTCGGGGAGTGTTGTTACTGGGATTTATTGTACGCCTGAATGGGAGCACCTGTGGGTTACCTCGAAAGTGTGTTTACTCTCCAGAGATCATTCATTGTGGTTCTATTGGACATGTGTATGTTATATATTATATCTCCGGTTTTCGACCTATTTGCGTATGCTGACTCCAGTGTATGTTATACAGCGGGCGATATTAATTACTGGGATCGTCGCTATAGCCTTAGCTTCTGAAGTGGCATTTAGCACCATTTATTAATAATAATTAATACCTGAGTGCCTGTTCGATGAATATTTATATTGTTTTTTGGTTCCCCTTTTACTGATTCCAGAGCACCCTTCAAAAGAAAAGGGGGGGGGGATTTTTTACCTCTCCTCCGGTTTGATAAGTATGTAACTATGAGTGAAGCTGTTTTGTCTGTAATTATATTCTGCATACAGCTGGAGTTTTATTGTATATGGCGTATGTTTGTGGGGAATATTCTCTCATTCTCAAACACGCCATCCTAATTTTTGGGGTTTAGTCCGGGCTAGCCTTAAAAATAGGGAACTTGTTACATCCAGTTAGCATAGTCTTCATGCTAAGTATACGGAATTACTTGAACTGGGCTCCTTTTTTATATGTCTTCTCTATTACTGTATAGAGAGACTTACATGTAATTCCTAATAATTTTAATTTCCTTTCACCTTGGATTACAGGATTGGAACTATGTTGATCTACTAATTCTGAAGTCCTAGGCTATGTTGATCTACTAATTCTGAAGTCCTAGGTTTACACTGTAAACCAATGGCCCATACTAGCCTTTTTACGATTCAGCTAGTATGGGCCATTGGTTTACAGTGTAAAAATATTATAAATTTAAAGTAATTTGTAGATTTTTATGCTTACCAATGGCTCAGATGGAGATGGCCCTCCCATGAGTAGGCACTCATTCCTCCCTGCTAAATTAATATATCAAACTCTCTTCTACAAAGAATGATGTTGGCGCCAGTTCTGTCGCTTCCTGATGCCTGCGCATGCGTATGCGTGGAGAGTAAATGTATGGAGGGCCAGATAGGACTTTTAATTTTTGGTTTTGCAAGCAAATTTTGGGGATTGGGGGGGGGTTCAAAATTTGTGTTTAGCCCTTAATAACTTTGAGTTAAGCACCAGAGAGTCTTGGCCATTGGTAAGTATAAAAATATAAAAATTACTTTAATTTATAATATTTTTATACTGTACCAATGACCCAGACATAGCTGGTGCTAACTCTTAAAATATAGGGCCAAACACAAATTTTGCCCCCCAATCCCCAAAATTTGCATCTAAAACTAAAGAAAACATGTCCTGAAAGGCCCTCCACACTTCGCCCCTACTGCGCATGCGCAGTGTCAAGGACGTTCCGAAATTGGCGCCATTAATCTTTCTAAGTTTGGCCCTTCATCAGTTAACATCTGACTGATCTTTGTGCTTATAAATCTCAGTTTAAATGATGCCAGACACATAAATATTAGTGAAATGGTGATTCTAAGGAGGATAGAGAAGGAGGAGAGGAAAAGAATGTGTGACAGAATATTATCAGGGCTGTAACTTAAAATTTTTTAATGAAATTATGTTAAGTTACCTATTTTCAAGGCAGCAGCCATTTTGTTGTCATTCTGATTATTTAGTTACACTGTTTTTTAAGTGTTTTCCTCTCTCCCTGTCCTTTAAGTTCCCCCTTGCTATTCTCCCATGCTTTTGGCATAGTTTCTGTAATTATTATTACTAAAATTTCTTGGGAGTTTTAGCTGAATAACAGAATGAATTCTGTTCTTTCCCCATGTTTACGTCTTCACCTACGGGTGGTTAGGCGTTGTGTTCTGCATCTACCGTCTGATGTTCTGCAGTTTCTTCCCTGGAAGTCTCTGTTTTGCATCAGATAGTGTATTTTTGGTAACTGATTTCGGGCCTGGGTGCCTGGAGTCTTATTTTAGTGTTTTTACACTCATTGTTTACATTTACAACAGCCCTCTGTGTGAGGGGGGGATTTCTAAAGAATAATATCTTTATGTTATTTTAATCATAACTAGATACATTATTATTGTTCGTAAGTGTTGAATAAATTGTTTAAAATATTTTTAAAATTTTTGTCCACACTTAGGCTTGGGATCCATTGGGGCTCAACGTTACTTTTCAGAAACTTGGGCTGTTCTGAAAAAATATTTTTTCAAAATATTTTGATTTCAATTATTTTTTCTATATTAATGGATCATATTATTATTATGTATTTTGATTGCCAGGGGTTAGTGCGAGTACCAGGACTTGTTTTCTTTTCACATTGAAAGGATATTGATCAATTGTTTTAAGAGGAAGTCTTCCTCTGACTTTATTATCATTCTATATGTGGTCAGTGTACTCGCATTAACTCCTGTTCTGTATCGTATGATTTCGATGACAATATGGGAAGCGTATGTCACGGTATGTTGTTGGGGATTTGGACACTCCGGTCCTTTCCCCGCAGGGTCACTCTACTTTATCAATTTCTATTTCAGACGATCAAGATTAGGGTGATGTATCTGTGATGTCTTCCAACAGTGTGCCTCCGTCGTCACAATTAATGAAGGGCTAGCGGAAAAGTGCTCATGTAAATACGCCAATTGCCTAAGAGGACCCTAGTAGGTTCGACGGCCTTTGACGTCCGCTAGCTCGCCCGGTGTAGCGTCCATTCACCGAATGGTTCGGCAGCCGGGTTCGTCCGTTGCGGTCTAGAAGGAATTTTGGGGTGATGCGAGCACTATAAATTAACTTAATGCACACCCAGTGACGGCGGATCGGAGGGAGAACGCAGGAAGCCTTTTAGTCCGTTCATAGCTCGTTCCGGTCCATCCGGACGGCAAGCGAGAGAGGCCCCTCTCTCGTTCAACAACATCTGGCCCCAGATGTTGTGGTACAAAATGTGTCGCAAGCGGAGCATACGTCCGTCGCTCGGGACGCTCCGTTGTATAGGCAGTCCGCTGAGACTGCTAAGGCTTCCTCTTCTCGTCAGCGCACACGACCGCACCTTGGCTGCGTGACCGCCGATATATTACCAGCTTCGCCGATCAAGGATTCTTCGGCGACCAGGTCACTCCATCCGGTAGCCAGGGACACGAGGCCTGCAGACTCCGGACGTTCGCATAGGAAGTGTGCGGGAGTCAACGTACACGGAGCTTCCGGCGGCAATGCATCGTAAGACCGCTACTGCACAGGCCTCGGGAACGGACGTGCTTTCCTTAATAGCACAGTTTATCGCAGCATCCCAGCATCAACTGAATCTGTCGCATATATTTTATCCGACGATGCTGGGTCGGGACGCTCTGCGGAAGCGGGTACGGACGTCCGAAAGTTTCATCCGGTCTGACGGGATACCGAAAGGGATTCGGAGGATTTCGAGCTTTCCCTTTCGGAACAACATATGCTGTTGTGTATGTCATCTGACTTGGTCTTCTACAGCTTCTTTCGTCGGACCAGAATGCTGCGATGCCGGATAAGAAACTGATAGCGTCGATGGACTTAGAAATTTTTGGTTCGGTTCAGGGACATCGTCCCTCAGTTCCGACATAGTCCAATAATGTCACACAAACTTTCGAATTATTGAACGACGCTATATATATTATTATTTTATGCTTGCTATCCAAGCATTTCTGGTTTCTTGTTCGAAGAGTTATGGAGATGTCTTTCAAAAGTGTGCCTCTGTCGTCATAGTTAATGAAGAGTTAGCGGCAATAAGTGCTCATGGAATATGTCTATCGCCTACGGAGTGACATTCGCTAGCTCACCCGGTGTAGCGTACATTCATCGAATGGTTCGGCTGCCGGGTTCGTCCGTTGCGGTCTAGGAAGGAGATTTGGGTGATGCGAGCACTTTAATTACTTTAGTACTCACCCAGTGACGGCAGATTGAGGACAGATCGGAGGAATCCTGTTAGTCCGGTTCCTGGCTTGTCCAGGTCCGTCCGGGCTGTGAGCGAGAGAGGTCCCTCTCTCGCCCAACAACATAGGGGACCGCATGTTGTGGTTCAGATATTTTACATTCGGAGCATATGTGCGTTGGTCGGGACGCTCCGTTATATTGACAGTCCGAGAGACTCTTTAATGCTTCCTCATCCTCACAGCAGGGCACACGACCGCACATTGGCTACGTGACCTCGAGTATCCGATCAGTTTCGGCATTCAGTGATTCCACGGCGAATAGGTCGCGCCATCCGGTAGCCAAGGGACACGAGGCCTATACACTCCGTTCGCTCGCATATCGGTAGTATGCACGGGGTAACGATCACGGAGCTTCCAGCGGCAATGCATCGTAAGACCGCTTCTCCTCAGGCCTCAGTGACGGACGTGCTATCCGAGTTGTTTCGCAGCATCCCAGCAATTGACAGTTTCTCGGTCGAATCAGGAATTATCCGACGGCGCTGGGTCGGTGCGGTCCGTGGTTGCATCAGCTACGGATGACCGAACGCTTTATAGGATCCGACAGGATGGCGAAAGGGATTCGAAAGATTTCGAGTTTTCCCTTTAGTAGTATCGGAAGATGACTTTCATATCTTCTGGCATTATCTTCCAGTGATTATTATTTCGGACTTCATTGCTGCGATCTTGGATAAGAGACTTATAGCGTCATTGGACTCGGATTTTTCGATCGGTTCAGGGACATTGTCCCTGACTTACCGACGCAGTCCAATATTGTCATTACAACATGTGTTTTATTTTTCGACGCTATATATATATATATATACAAGCCTGCTACTAAGCATGATAGTTAGTTTCTTGTCCGCGTTGCTCATTTCTGCCATTTTATCATTTATACAAATAGTTTATTTTGGCAGAGCAGGGCATACCGAGAGTTCATATGCGTCTAGACGGTGTGATTAAAGACTGCATATATTCTTTTTCGCCGTTTATGTCTTTTTCAATTTCAATGTTGGGAACGACATTATGTATAGTAGACTTAACTTAGACGCTTTATTATACGTAATCCGCCTTACTGAGGCGTTATCATTACGTCTTCAAGTAAAGATTTACAGGATATTATTCTCAATGTAATTTCTTTTGAGGGCAGTAGTTTGTTCACGTATAACTCCGCCCTTCAGTGGCTGATTGGAGTTAGTTAGACGTGACGCAGCCCTAGCTACGTCCACACGCGTGGATAGTAAGGTTAAGAACTCTCTCAGAGTCGCTTCGTTCTCGGAGGAGCTTCTCTTCGACGGCAACTTTTCGGCAATCCATGAATTGCTCGATTTATACGTTCTCTTGTCTATCTAGTGTTACAAGAGATTCAGACTGGGGCAAACATTCGGTGGTTGACTCAGAGAGTGCCGCCGCAGTTGCCGGACCCGAGTGTGGCTGTTATGACGGTTGCCAGTCAAACAGATTGGGATATAATACTGATCCCTACGGATTCAAAGTGCCAGGGTCTTTGGGTTCCGCAGTCTTTTAGCTATCAGTTTAACTTCCGCGGAATAATGTTTTTTAGGCTTGCTTTATGTCATTGCATGAACATTATTCAGAAACGCATGCCCAAATTCCTGTCCTTTAATTCGACAGTAGTGGCGTATCTCCGGAACCAGGGAGGCACTCTTTCGTTTCCGTTATTCAATTTAATGGAAAGAATCCGTCTGTTGGTTATAGTACACCAAGTTCAGTTTTGGTCCGTCATATTCCGGGTCGTCTGATTGTTTTATCGGACTCCCGTTCTCTTACGGGTCGCTTGTTGCTGTCAGAATGGACTCGCAACAAACAAGTATTCAATCAGATTTGCTATCTATGGGAGTGCCCAATGATGATTTATTTATGACACAGCTTGCTAATCAATTGCAGACGTATGTGTTGGCTTGTCCAGATCTCTGAGCTAATATTGTTAACGCTCTATTGATCTATAGGACGGAATGATAGGATACGCGTATTCTCCGGCGCTGTTGTTTTAGCAGGTATTGCTAAGATAAACAACCACAATACATTTCTGTTGATAGCATCTCTATCTTCACAGAGATCATGAGTAATTTACTCTCTTGTCTACTGTGGGTCTTAACGTGAAATCTTCCTCTATGTGAGGATCTTTTTCACTGGGTAAATCGTGTCATCTTTATCACAACCAGCAAGGTCGCAACCTTCATGTATTCCGTTGTGTGGTCCGTATTGCATTGTAAGCACTGTACTGGACGAGCTTTGGACGCGATTTCTTACTATAGGAGATCCTCTTCTTCGCTATTCTATGCGGCTTAAGTGGAGGCTCTTCCGTCGTGGTGTAGGGATCATTATGTTCATATTGTTGATCCCTCCATACTACTCATTGATATTTTTTAGTATACTTGTTTCACAAGATCTACTGCAGCCTGTTATTATTTAGGTTATAGGTTTATGTTACCTCATACCTATGCACTCTACGATAGTTTACAATTGAGTCTTTTGTCTCTTTATCTAAGTCAGTTAGTAACTTTTTGATAAATAGACTTAGAATCTTTAGATTAAATTCCTATACGGATTTTAACTTCGGTTCTTATTTAGCTAAGTAATCATTTGAGCCTCTGGAAACAGTAGTTTTCAAATTCTGACCTTTTAGACAGTAATTCTGTTGGTTTCTCTTTTACTGTAGAGTCAGTGAGTTTCATGCACTATCGATGGATGATTTTCACTTTCATAGTTTCGGAATCAATACTTCCGTTACTATTTAGGTTGAATTGTTGCATAAGAGTTAGGCTCCTATTATCCGGAACCTATTATTTTAAGGTCCTTCCGTCTTCGTATGGGCATAGGCCTTTACTCTTTCCGGGTACAGTTTATGTATTTATAAACAGATATCTGTTTATTACAAAGGGCGTAAGCTTCTTCTGTCTTTGATGTCTAGTAGAAGGACGTTACGCTCCATTTTATTGTTAATGGATTCTATTAACTATCGGTACTGCTTATGGTATATCATTGACTTAGCAGTTGTGCTTAAGATTTCGGCTCATGAAGTAAGAGTTCTTCTACTTCTTGGGCTTACATTAATAGTGTCGCTATTATAGATTTTTGAAGGCCGCTCATTGCGCTCAGCCATCCACATTCATGAATTTTATCTTAGAAATATCGAGTCCATTTCTGGAGGCCTCTATTGTTAGGTCTATTATCTACTGCTCAGAATGTCATTCACTTAACAGTTGCTACTATAGCTAGGTAGGCTGTCTGTTTCGGCAGTGTCTCCGTTCGGCTGCCCTCTTCACTCTGGGCTATTTGACCCAGGGCAAGAAAAAGGGGGGGGGGGGGGAGGGTGTTCCCTTGGGTCACCTGTTTTACTATGAAAACAAGGGGATACCTCCTCCGGAGTTAGTAATTCTGAGCTGTTATTGGGATGGTTGTTTAGTGAGAAGTTTAGGTTTTTAAAATTCATTCAAGTCTTAGTTTTTAAAGTATAGCTTTTGAATATTGCATATGTCAACGGACATGATTATGCAATCCTCAGACACTTTTAGGAGTATAAAAGTCTCTATTCTCTAGACTTACTTTATTTATTGGCTTACTTTAAAAATTATTAGTATAAGGATTATATTGGATATTAATAGAGTACATGGATGTATGAAGCTCAATTTTGGAAGGTGTTGTATCTTTCTAATTTATCTTAAATAAGAAAGATACATGTAAGGCCTATTACTTCTTTTTCCCTACAGGGGATGACTCTATTTTATTTTATTGAGCGTATTCCATTTTGCTCTATGTCCTTGGCCCTCCAGCCTTTTTACTATTCACCTATGTCTGGGTCATTGGTACAGTATAAAAATGTTAAAAAATTTATAGTAATTTATATATTTTTTATACTTACCAATGACCCAGACGGGGATGGCCCTCCCAGGAGTTGGGAACTCTTGCCTCCCCGCTGAGTACATAGCGCTTACCAGGCACTGGTTATTAGAATGATTAATGGCGCCAATTTCGGAACGTCCTTGACACTGCACATGCGCAGTAGGGGCGAAGTGTGGAGGGCCTTTCAGGACATGTTTTCTTTAGTTTTAGATGCAAATTTTGGGGATTGGGGGGCAAAATTTGTGTTTGGCCCTATATTTTAAGAGTTAGCACCAGCTATGTCTGGGTCATTGGTAAGTATAAAAAATATATAAATTACTATAAATTTTTTAACTTTCATCTATCAAATTGGCAAGTTGCCTGTGATAATGTGTGTTTTGATCTATCAGATTGGTATGTTGCCTGTGATAATGTGTGTTTTGATCTATCAGATTGGCATGTTGCCTGTGATAATGTGTGTTTTGATCTATCAGATTGGCATGTTGCCTGTGATAATGTGTGCTTTGATCTATCAGATTGGCATGTTGCCTGTGATAATGTGTGTTTTGATCTATCAGATTGGCATGTTGCTTGTGGTAATGTGTGTTTTGATCTATCAGATTGGTATGTTGCCTGTGATAATGTGTGTTTTGATCTATCAGATTGGCATGTTGCCTGTGATAATGTGTGTTTTGATCTATCAGATTGGCATGTTGCCTGTGATAATGTGTGTTTTGATCTATCAGATTGGCATTTTGCCTGTGATAATATGTGTTTTGATCTATCAGATTGGTATGTTGCCTGTGATAATGTGTGTTTTGATCTATCAGATTGGTATGTTGCCTGTGATAATGTGTGTTTTGATCTATCAGATTGGTATGTTGCCTGTGATAATGTGTGTTTTGATCTATCAGATTGGTATGTTGCCTGTGATAATGTGTGTTTTGATTTATCAGATTGGCATGTTGCCTGTGATATTGTGTGTTTTGATCTATCAGATTGGCATGTTGCCTGTGATAATGTGTGTTTTGATCTATCAGATTGGCATGTTGCCTGTGATAATGTGTGTTTTGATCTATCAGATTGGCATGTTGCTTGTGTTAATGTGTGTTTTGATCTATCAGATTGGTATGTTGCCTGTGATAATGTGTGTTTTGATCTATCAGATTGGCATGTTGCCTGTGATAATGTGTGTTTTGATCTATCAGATTGGCATGTTGCCTGTGATAATGTGTGTTTTGATCTATCAGATTGGCATTTTGCCTGTGATAATATGTGTTTTGATCTATCAGATTGGTATGTTGCCTGTGATAATGTGTGTTTTGATCTATCAGATTGGTATGTTGCCTGTGATAATGTGTGTTTTGATCTATCAGATTGGCATGTTGCCTGTGTTAATGTGTGTTTTGATCTATCAGATGGGCATGTTGCCTGTGATAATGTGTGTTTTGATCTATCAGATTGGCATGTTGCCTGTGATAATGTGTGTTTTGATCTATCAGATTGGCATGTTGCCTGTGTTAATGTGTGTTTTGATCTATCAGATGGGCATGTTGCCTGTGATAATGTGTGTTTTGATCTATCAGATTGGTATGTTGCCTGTGATAATGTGTGTTTTGATCTATCAGATTGGCATGTTGCCTGTGATAATGTGTGTTTTGATCTATCAGATTGGCATGTTGCCTGTGATAATGTGTGCTTTGATCTATCAGATTGGCATGTTGCCTGTGATAATGTGTGTTTTGATCTATCAGATTGGCATGTTGCTTGTGGTAATGTGTGTTTTGATCTATCAGATTGGTATGTTGCCTGTGATAATGTGTGTTTTGATCTATCAGATTGGCATGTTGCCTGTGATAATGTGTGTTTTGATCTATCAGATTGGCATGTTGCCTGTGATAATGTGTGTTTTGATCTATCAGATTGGCATTTTGCCTGTGATAATATGTGTTTTGATCTATCAGATTGGTATGTTGCCTGTGATAATGTGTGTTTTGATCTATCAGATTGGTATGTTGCCTGTGATAATGTGTGTTTTGATCTATCAGATTGGTATGTTGCCTGTGATAATGTGTGTTTTGATCTATCAGATTGGTATGTTGCCTGTGATAATGTGTGTTTTGATTTATCAGATTGGCATGTTGCCTGTGATATTGTGTGTTTTGATCTATCAGATTGGCATGTTGCCTGTGATAATGTGTGTTTTGATCTATCAGATTGGCATGTTGCCTGTGATAATGTGTGTTTTGATCTATCAGATTGGCATGTTGCTTGTGTTAATGTGTGTTTTGATCTATCAGATTGGTATGTTGCCTGTGATAATGTGTGTTTTGATCTATCAGATTGGCATGTTGCCTGTGATAATGTGTGTTTTGATCTATCAGATTGGCATGTTGCCTGTGATAATGTGTGTTTTGATCTATCAGATTGGCATTTTGCCTGTGATAATATGTGTTTTGATCTATCAGATTGGTATGTTGCCTGTGATAATGTGTGTTTTGATCTATCAGATTGGTATGTTGCCTGTGATAATGTGTGTTTTGATCTATCAGATTGGCATGTTGCCTGTGTTAATGTGTGTTTTGATCTATCAGATGGGCATGTTGCCTGTGATAATGTGTGTTTTGATCTATCAGATTGGCATGTTGCCTGTGATAATGTGTGTTTTGTTCTATCAGATTGGCATGTTGCGTGTGATAATGTATGTTTTGATCTATCAGATGGGCATGTTGCCTTTGATAATGTGTGTTTTGATCTATCAGATGGGTATGTTGCCTGTGATAATGTGTGTTTTGATCTATCAGATTGGCATGTTGCCTGTGATAATGTGTGTTTTGATCTATCAGATGGGCATGTTGCCTGTGATAATGTGTGCTTTGATACAGATATTATCGTCTTTCAAATTTGCATGTTGCCTGTGATAATGTGTGTTTTAATACAGACAGATATTGTTTTCATCCAGTGTTTTTTTTTATACAGGTATATAATATTTTAATTTATCAAATTGGCATGTTGCCTGTGATAATTTGTGTTTTGATCTATCAAATTGGCATGTTGCCTGTGATAATGTGACTGTTTTGACACAGGCAGATATTATATTCATCCGTCAAATTGGCATATCACCCAGTGTCACCTGTGATAATATAATTGGCATATCACCCAGTGTCACCTGTGATAATATCATTTTTAGTGTTATTATTTTCTGAAGTATTACAGTTAAAACTAGAAGTCCTGTCCTGAAATGCGCACAAATAGCACGTCGATTTGCGCGTTGATCGACGCGTTATGACGATGGTAAGGCTATCAAATTCTGCACGTGTGGCCTGTGCACAAGCAAAGTTTCAGCCAATGGACCTCCGGGTAACATTCTGGTGAATGTTCAGTAACAAGTAGAACCTACCATGCTTTGGGTGTCATTCGATATGACAATTGCGCGCAATTCCTACGCGCAATTAAGCCTAGATAAGCGCACAGTTCGTGACAGGACTTCTACTTTTAACTGTAACTGTACTATATTTCAGGTACTGTTATGCTGAGGTTATGTTTCCATTGATAGTACTACCTGGATAAAGTGTTCTGAATTATTAAGTATACTATATTTCAGGTACCATCATGCTTAGGTTATGTATGTTCCCATTAATAGTACTATCACAGAAAAATATGGCATTAATGCACAATCACATGCCAACAATACAGAGATTACAGGACAAATTTGCAGAGGCAAGAAGAACTGGAAACCAGTTGGCTGGTGTGTTGCATTAGTAATATTCTCAATATTCAGTTATATATACACGACAGTGTGTGAGTGGGGGGGGGGGGGGGGGGGCGTGGAATTCAAATTCATGTTGAAACCTCCTCACCCACATTACTTAATCATTGCTGGTCCAGACAGCAAAAATATAGTACAGTGGAGCCCACTTAATTGGATATCTCTTAATTGTATATCCCTGTTAATTGAATATAATTTTCAAACACAAAACCATTTATCATATCTTCAGTACAAATTTGATCTGTTAATTGCATATGGGTTGTAGAGTAAACTCCTGTTAATTGTATATAAATTTTTGTAATATGTCGAAAAAATTACTGTGACATGCACCAATTTCCCCTTATTAATCAACCTTTTTGGCCTCACTACATTCAATACAGGCATTTATTCTATTATATCTTGTTTGACAGAGCTCTGCGAGCTCTGTCAAACAAGATATAATAGAATAAATGCTCAGTTTACTTCCAGAACACAGGAAACTGACCAAATCCCTGTTAATTGTATACTCCTGTTAATTGAATAATTTTCACTGGCAAAATGGATATTTAAGAGGATTCTACTGTAGCCGCAAAGCTCCCTCACGTCTGACATACTCCATTATACCACTGAGAGCGGAGAATGACGTGAAGAACAAAACTTCCCTTGAAGAAGAAATCCTCTTGTGGGGAAGCTTCTGGCAAATGTTCAATAACAGACACCTTATCCTCAATGTAATCAATAGAAACAAATGAATTGAAGGATACACATGTCCTACCATTCATTCCCATGAATACGGCTGAGCATCAATTGTATGCGCTCAAATGCCTAATACTGGCGACACAATTGATGATTCATTTTTATCATGGGGTACTTTTTTGGGACTTTTGAAAAAGTGCCGAGTCCACATTTTTTAACACTGTGGCTAATGGGAAAAACATTTAAGACTACTTTTCTCCAAAACCACAGCACCAAAAGCTTTCAAATTTCACATATAACATCTTTGGAAGATTGTTTCACATGTTTATTGAAATTGAATGCCAGGGTCCATATTTGGGCTCTCTATGGGAGCCCAAATGTAAAAATTTAGTGCAGTATGAGGAATATTCTTTAAAAATCTTCTTTAAGAATCTTTTGATATTTGGTATGCAGCATGCTTAGGGGGTGAGATTCAAGTTTGTTCAAATCATGCCCCTGCGTTAATATTTGGGTTCTCTATTGGAGCCCAAAATTTATATTAGTCCAATATGAAGTGATTTCTCTGGGTTCATATTTGGGCTCACTGTGGGAGCCCGTATTATAACTTAGTTCAAATGAGGAATTTTCTTTGAAAATCTTCTTCAGATGCAGCAGTCGGAATGTTTTGATATTTGGTATGCAGCATCCTTGGGGTGTGGGGGGGGGGGGGGGGGTGGGAGGGAATTCAAGTTTGTTCAAACCATGTCTCTAGGTTCACATTTGCGCTCACTGTGGGAGCTTGAATTGTAACTTAGTACAAAATGTGAAATTTTCTTTAAAAATGTTCTTCAGATCCAGCACAATCAGAATGTTTTGATATTTGGTATGCAGCATCCTTAGGGGGGTGAGCTTCAAGTTTTTTGAAGGCAAGTCCCTGAGTTCATATTTGAACCCAAATTTGGTATGTGGTATTATTGAGTCACAATTCACAAGTACTTGATTCATGCAAAAAACAAATTTGCCTGTGTCCTAATAAAAAAAAAATAGAAATATTTTCAAACACCCATATTTCCCAAACCACATGGAACAGGGAACTGTTATTTGGTATGAAGCAGTGCTGGAAATGAACAAAATTGGCGGGTGCAGTTTTAAGCTCCTGTGAATTCAGAGACGGGAGTAAATTGCACCTGTAAAATATAAAATGTTAGTATATGCATATTTTTATACTGCACCAATGCCCCAGACTTAGCTGGTGCTAAAATATCTAGGGCCAAATGCAAATTTTACCCCCCAATCCCCGAAATTTGCATCTAAAACCGAAAATTACATGTCCTCTATGGTCCTCCATACTTTTACTCCACTGCACATGCGCAGTGTCCAGAAGGTTTCGAAATTGGCGCAATTATTATTCTTTGTTTGGCCCTCAATATAGTTACACTTCACTGTTATTTGTGCTTGTAAATATAAGTTTTTAAGGATGCCAGACACGTAATTATGAGAGAAATGGTGGATATAAGGAGGAAATAGGAGGAGAGGAAAAAACAGTGGAAACAAATGTTCAGGGCTGGAACTTATAATTATTTTACAAAATTATTCATGTTACCTATTTTTGAGGCATGACCTTGTTGTGGTCATTCTTGCTATGAAGGTTCCATTGTTTAATCAGTGTTTCCTCTCTCCCTTTCCTTTATTCCCCCCTAGCTATTCTCCCATGCTTTTGGCTTATTTTTTGTAATGTTCACTACTAAAATTTTTTGGGAGTTTTGGCTTGGAAACAGAATTATTTTCAGTTGTTTTCCCCATGTTTACGTCCTCACCCTTGGGTGGTTAGGCATTTTGGTCTGCATCTACCATCTGATGTTCTGCAGTTTCTTCTCTGGAAGTCTCTGTTTTGCATCAGACAGTGTTTAAAATTGGTAACTGATTTTGGGCCATGTTTATCAGTGCCTGGAGTCATGTTTCCGGTTTGTTTACACTTTTTGTCTATGTTGACAATGGTTACTTCTTATAGTGATTACTTGTCCTCTGCTTAGTTCAGTTCATAGCAAGATACATTAATATATTGTCCGTTACATTAATTTTTTAAAATGATTTTAAAATTTTTGTCCACACTTAGGCTTTTTTGGGATCCATTTGGGCTCATTGTTCCCTTTGGGAACTTGTGCTCTTCTGAAATTTTTCAAAATTTTTTTTTTGGAAATTATTTTCTTTTGAAATGTTATAATGGATTATAATATATTATGTATATTTATTTCAAGGGTTAGTGTGGATAATATGACTGTGTATATTTTTTCATGTTGAAAAAATGTTTTTCAATTGTAATGCGAGGATATCTTCCTCTAATTCACAGGTTCATTGTGTTTCTTATAGTCAATGTAGTCATACTAATTCTTGCTCTGTGTGTGTTGATTGATATGACAATGTTGGAGACATGTGTCACGGTATTTTGTTAGCGGTGAGGGGTTTATTACGGTCCTCTCTCCGTAGGGTCACTCTATATTATCAGTTTCTTTTTCAGAATTCAGAGTGATGTTTCCGAGATGTCTTCAACAAGTGTGTCTCCGTCGTTGCAATATTAGAGATAGCGGGAAGTGCTCAAGGTATTACAACAATTGCCGAGAGTTCGCTAGTTCGATCAAAGGCATTGATCGCCCGCTAGTCCGCCCAGTGTCAGTTTCCGACATAGTCCAGATATGTCTCACGGACATTTGATCTGTTGAATGACGCTATATTTATATAACCTAAAAGGGCAGGTCAGGTTTCTTATTGGCAAATGCTCTACATCTGCCTTTCATCAATTTATGGAATATTTTATAACGGCAGGACAGAGCATTCTGAGAGTTCTCTGCGTCTAGACGACCAGGTCAGGACCTAGTATTGTTTATACCGTCGTCTATGTCAATTCCAACCACGATGTTGGAAATGACAATATCGTCTAGCAGGGTCAGCTTAGACGCATCATCGTACGCAGATCACCTTACCAGAACGTTATCCTTACATCTCAAAGGAAAAAGAATTCTAGGATGTCCAACCTCCTTAAAAGTTCTTTCAAAGGCCTCACATAAAACTCCGCCCTTTTAGTGGCAATATGGAGTTGGTTAGATGTGACGCGGCCCTGGCTACATCCATGCATGTGGATAGTAAGGTGAAAAACTCTCAGAGTCGCTCCGGTTTCCGGAGAGTTTTCTTCGATGGCAAGCTTTCCGCAGTCTATGATCAGATAACTAAGAAAGCTTCAGACTCTCCCGCTTCCATATAGTCGGATTCAGCAGAGAAGAGTAGGACAGGCACTTCTGGGACGAATACGTCCAAGGGAAGTTCCTATAGAGGTTCCTATGCGTCGTCTAGGTCTTACTCTAGAGACCGTCAGGATAGCGACTCAGGTAGGGGCCGTAATTCTGGCCGAGACATCCGGTCAGATGCTCCAAGGTTGACGGGACGAGGTGCGGGCCGTGGAGGACATGGCTTCTCCTTCTGCAAGCCTCGCAGGACCAGGAGGTAATGGTATTAACCTCTGTCGTGTACTGGTGAGCAGAAGACTGTAGAGTTTCTCAATTAACTGGGAGTAGTTTACGGACGTCCCTTGATCCCTTGGGGTGATTTCGGAAGGACTAAATTGTCCTTCAAACGAAAACCTCCGTTAACTCAGAGTCCAAGATGGACTTGGCTTCCGTCAAGTCAGCAGGAAAGAGGCTCACTTCCATCAGAAGTCCAGTCTCTTCTGGAATGATCGCGATAGAGACCGTAGAAATCCAGGAATTTCCAGGTTTCTACAACCCTCCTTTTCTGGTCCCAAAACCAGACGGCTCGTTCCATCCACTCATTATTCTGAGCTGGATAAACAAGCTGATCGTGGCTCCAAGTTCATATATGGAGTCCATCCGATCGGTCAGAGCGAGTATTCGGGTGTACGACTATGCTACATGCATAGATCTCAAGATGCGTACTTTCACATCATGGTACATCAGGCGTTCAGAAAGTATCTTCGCTTCTTCATCATAGGAGTCGTGTATCAGTTTCTAGCAATATGCTTCGGTCTGAATCTAGCCCCCTGGGCTTTCACTTGAATAACGAACTCGGTAATGACTCATTTCTGAGCTCATTCGTCTGCAATAACGTCGGCCTACTCAGACGACATTCTTTAGAGGTACGGCAATGAGTTAATGCTTCAGAACGATGTGCAGAATCTGCTTCTATTGCTCCGATGTCTCTGTTTCATAAGTAAACGAGGAGAAGTCGAATCTGGTATCATCCAAGTCATTCACCCACCGGGGGATGAGCTTCAAAACGCACAACATTTTCGTTCGTTTGCCGTTACCCAGAGCAAAATTAATCAGTTGTTATGCTCACTATTGTCTTCGCTCAGACAAGGTCTTAGCGAGAGATCTCATTAGACTCATACCTTTGTGCGGAGCTGCCGTGATTTTATTCCGATGGGGTGGTTACACACTTGTCCTCTCCAATTTCTTCTGATCCAGAATTGGAGGGGGAAGATTTTTTCGCTCGATACGGACATCTTCTTGTCAATCAAGTGAATAAGAGATTCAGACTTGGGCAGGTTTTCAGTGGTTAACTCAGGGAGTTCCACTGCAATTGCCGGATCTGAGTTTTACAGTCTTGACGAATGCCAGTCAAACAGGTTGGGTCGTATCATTGAGCCCAACGGATTTGAAGGGCCAGGGTCTTTGGGATCCGTAGTTCCTAATTAAGCACATTAACATCAAGAATGATGTCATTTTGGCTTGCGCTACGTTATTGGATGAACGTTATTCAGAATGCTCATGTGCTAATTCTGTCTGACAATTCGACAGTATTAGCATATTTTCGGAACTAGGGAGACAATCATTTCATTCTGTTATTCATGATAACGGAAGGAATCTTTCTGTTTGTACCAGAATATCAAGTTCTATCAGTCCGTCATATTCTGGGTCGTTTGAACGTATTAGCGGACTCCCTTTTGTTGACACCAGAATGGACTTTCAACAAACGAGTATTCAATCAGATTTGCTACCAAGGAGAGCGGCATATGATCGACTTTTTCGTGACGCATCTCAACAATCAGTTGCAGAAGTATGTGTCACAATGTTTGGATCTTTGAGCATTTGCAGTAGACGCTCTATCGATCTCATGAGACGGAATAATAGGATATGCGTATCTTCCAGCGCCGTTGATTCAGCAGATATTGCTCAAGTTATATATCTCAGTGCAAAATTATGTTGGTAGCATTTCTACCTCCACAAAGTCCGTGGATTAATCGACTCAGGCGTCTGTTGTGGAACGTGCCATGGAAGCTTCCTCCACATTTCGGTCCATTCTATGGTCAGATGGATTCAATTTACTATCAGTAATGCTTATGATAATATCTTCAATCAGCAGTCTGTGCTTTAGTTTTAAGCTCATGAAGTAAGAGTTCTTTCTACATCATGGGCTTACGCTAATAATGTTGCTATTACAGATCTAGTAAGGGCTGCATATTGTTCTTAGCCCTCCACTTTCTCGAATTTGTATCTGAGAAATATTGAGTACTTTTCTGTAGATCTGCATTGTTTAGGTCCGTTATTTTTCACTCGGAATGTCGTCCACTAAACAGTGGCAACTATATATATGTAGGCTTTCGTTTCCGGCAGTGACTCTGGGATGGTTTTAAAGTAAAGCTAATGTTTACTCATATATGTAATATTTTTTAAGTGTTGCTCGGTGTGAGACATTTGTATATATCAAGTATTAATCGGGCGTTAAGAAACAATCCTCGGACACTTTTATATGAGTATATAGAGTCTCATTTTGCGGGACTTCCTTATTTATTGGCTTTCCTTTAAAAATATTAGTATAAAGGGTTATACTCAATGTTAATAGACATCAGTGATGTTATTGCGCTCAATTACAGAATGGTGTTGTGTCTTTCTTTTTGATACAAATAAGATACATGTAAAGCCTATCTCTCATTTTCTCCTTCAGGGGATAGTTCTGTTATATGTAATTGAGTCTATTGGATTTTCCTTTATGTCCTAGGCCCTCCAACCTTTTTGCTATTCAGCTAAGTCTGGGTCATTGGTACAGTATAAAAATGTTAAAAAATTTATAGTAATTTACATATTTTTTATACTCTACAATGATCCAGACGGGGATGGCCCTCCCATGGGTTGGGAACTCATACCTCCGCACTGAGTACATAACGCTTACCAGGCACTGGTTGTAAGAATGATAATTGCGCCAATTTCGCGACTTTCTTGACACTGCGCATGCGCATTGGAGTAAAAGTATGGAGGACCATATAGGACATGTAATTTTTGGTTTTAGATGCAAATTTTGGGGATTGGGGGGTAAAATTTGCATTTGGCCCTAGATATTTTAGAGTTAGCACCAGCTAAGTCTGGGTCATTGGTAAGTATAAAAAATATATAAATTACTATAAATTTTTTAACTTTCGAGGGAATGCTGTCACCAAACACCAGAAACCCTTTGAACTCTAGTGGTATCTCCAAAAAACATTTGTTTTCTTCCCTATCATTCCTAACCTTTTTTCAAGTACCATAATTTAATGCTCTTTTTTTAGTTCCTGTAAAATAGAAAACATGGGTGTTGACAGGAGCAATTACACTCGCACATATCTCATTTCCAGGTAACTCCATTCTGTATTTCCAGAATTATGCCCCTTTTAGAACTTAAAACATTACAGTATTGTGTAGCCTTCTCCTTCAACATTTTACATGCTATGTTGTTCAAACTTTGCACACATGCTGATCACCAACTACTGTTGCGCATGTGACAAGAGCAGGTAACTCTGTTTTGTATTTCCAGAGTCATGCACCCTTTTAGTACTTAAAACATTACAGTATTGTGTTGCCTACTCCTTCAACATTTTACTTGCTATATTGTTCAAACTTTGCACACATGGTGATCACCAATTGCCATTGTGCATGTGGGAAGAGCAGGTAACTCCATTTTGTATTTCCAGAGTTATACCCCGTTTAGTACTTAAAACATTACAGTATTGCGTCGCCTTCTTCAGCATTTTACATGCTATATTGTTCAAACTTTGCACACATGTCGATCACCAATTGCTGTTGTGCATGTGACAAGAGCAGGTAAATTTTTATACTGTACCAATGACCCAGACTTAGCTGGTGCTAACTCCACAAAAAACCAGGGCCAAACACAAATTTTGCCCCCCAATCCCCAAAATTTGCATCCAAAACAAAAAGAAATCATGTCCTAAAGGACCTCCATAGTACAACTCTACTGCGCATGCGCAGTGACGCAGTCGTCCCGAAATTGGCGCCAAATATCATTCTCTGTTTGGCCCTTCATCAGTCAACATCTCACTGATCTTTGTGCTTGTAAATCTCAGTTTAAAGGATGCCAGACACGTAATTCTTGGAGAAAATGTGATTCTAAGGAGGATAGAAGGAGGAGAGGAAAAAAGAAGTGGCAAAAAATAATCAGGGCTGTACTTAAAATTTTTTGTTAAAATTATGTTAAGTTGCCTATTTTCGAGGCAAACGCCTCTTGTTGTCATTCTTGCTAATTGTTGCACTGCTTATTCAGTGTTTCCTCTCCCCTAACCTTCTAAAGTCCCCCCTTGCAATTCTCCCATGCTTTTGGCATATTTTTGAGAAGTTTCATTTCTAAAATTTCCCTGGGAGAGTTGCTTGGTTACAGAATGTTTTCTGTTATTTTCCCCATAGTTACGTTTTCACCCATGGGTGTATAACGTTTGTGTTCTGCATCTTCCATCTGATGTTCTGCAGATTCTCCCCTGGGAGTCTCTGTTTTGCATCAGATAGAGTGTAATTGAGGACTGATTCCGGGCCAGTTTTTTCAGTGCCTGGAGTCATGTTTTCTTCTGTGTTTACACTGTTTGTTTTCATTGGCAACAGCCTTTTTTGAGGGGGGCTGTTTGCCTTTGAGGTAGTTTATCTCATTATAAGATACATTTATATTATCCGAAAGTGTCTCATTAATTATTTTATATAATTTTAAAATTTTTGACCACACTTTGCCATCGGATCCATCGGGGCTCAACGTTACTTTTCAGCAACTTGGGCTTCTCTGAAAAAATATTTTTTCAAAATTATTTTGTTTTGCAATTGTTTTTTCATTTATTAATGGATCATGTTATTATGTATCTTTGTGTCAGGGGTTTTTGCGAGTAACTAGGACTTATTGTTGTTCCTTCACAATGAAAGGAACTTGTTCAAATTGTAATAGGAAGAAATCTTCCTCTGACTTTCATGATTATTGCATAAATTGTAGTCAGTGTTCTCGCATTAATCCCTGTCCTGTATGTGAACATTGGGATGAGAAACATTGGAAACGTGTGTCACGATATGTTGTTTCTGGAGAAAGAGCGATGCCGGCTCTTTCTCCACAAGGTCACTCTACTCTCTCAGTTTCTATTTCAGAGGAACCAGAACAGGGTGATGTTTCCATGTTATCTTCTTCAAGTGTGCGTCCGTCGTCACAATTAAATACAGAGCTAGCGGCAAAAGTGCTCATGGAGATTAGACAAATGTCGTCCGCTAGCTCGCCCGGTGTAGCGTCCATTCACCGAATGGTTCGGCAGCCGGGTTCGTCCGATGCGGTCCAAGAGGAAATTTTGGGTGATGCGAGCACTATAAAAATAATAGATGCACACCCAGTGACGGCGGATAGTGAACGAGAACGGAGGAAGCCTTTTAGTCCGGTTCCTAGCTCGTTCAGGTCCAGCCGGGCCGCGAGCGAGAGAGGCCCCTCTCTCGTACAACAACATCGGGGACCAGATGTTGTGGTACAAAATGTGTCTTTAGCGGAGCATACGTCCGTCGCTCGGGACGCTCCGTTGTATAAGCAGTCCGCAGAGACTGTTAAGGCTTCCTCTTCTCGCCGGCGCACACGACCGCACCTTGGCTGCGTGACCTCCGATATCTTGCCAGCTTCGCCGAGGAAGGATTATTCGGCGACCAGGTCACACCATCCGGCAGCCAGGGACTCGAGACCGATGGACTCCGGACGTTCGCATAGGAAAAGTATGCGGGAGCCATCCGATGCGGAGCTGCCCTCGGCAAAGCAGCGAAAGACCGCTCCTCCGCAGGTCTCGACGTCGGACATTCTAGTGCAGATAGCACAGCTTATCGCAGCATCCCAGCAGCCGACAGAGACGGTGTCGGATCGAGAATTATCCGACGGCGCTGGGTCGGTACGCTCCGCCGAAGCATCGGGGGCGGACGACCGGGAACATCGGGAGGTCCGACCGGATGGTGAAAGGGATACGGATGAATTGGAGCTATCCCTTTCGGAACAACACAAAGCTGCCGTAGACTTCATCCGGCACTTTCTTCCTCAAGTTGTTCCGTCGGGCCAGACTGCTGCGCTTCCGGACAGGAGAATTATAGCGTCATTGGACTCTGATTTTTTCGAGCGGTTCAGGGACATCGCTCCCGAGTTTCCGTCGCAGTCCAATAATGTTGCAAGAACATTTGAATTATTGAACAACGCTATTTTTAAACTTGCTTCCAGGACAGGGAAAGCAGGCTTCTTGTCCGCAAATACTCTCAACCTGCCTTTCATTAATGCAAGGAATAAATTCGACACGGCAGGTCAGGGTATACCGAGAGTTCCTCTGCGTATGGACGACGAGGCGGAAGACTTAGAGCTATCATTACCGTCGTCAGCTTCTATTCCAACCGCAGTGTTGGAAACCGCTATTGCGTCTAACAGAGCCAATTTAGATGCCTTATCTTACGCAGATCACCTTACGAAGGCGTTATCACTGCGTCTTCAAGGGGAAGAGTTTCAGGATATACAATCCTCCTTAAGACTTCTTTCAAGGGCAGTAGCTTATTCCACGTGTAACTCCGCCCTTTCAGTGGCTAATCTGGAGTTGGTTAGACGTGACGCAGCCCTGTCTACATCCACACTAGTGGATTCTAAGGTGAAGAACTCTCTTAGAGTCGCTTCGGTCTCAGGAGATCTTCTCTTTGACGGCAAGCTTTCCGCTATTTATGATAATATTAAAAAGAAAGCTAGTGATTCTCTGTTGTTTAGATCCGCTCCTAAAAGGTCGGATTCAGCAGACACGAATAAGGCAGGCACTTCTGGGTCTTATCCGCCCAAGAGAGGTTCCTATAGAGGTTCCGGTGCGTCCTCTAGCTCTTATTCGAGAGACCGTCAGGATAGCGACTCTCGTTCGGGACGTCCTTCAGGCCGGGACAATCGGTCGGACGCCCCGAGGTCGACGAGGCGAGGTGCGGGTCGTGGAAGACGTGGTTTCTCCTACCGCAGGCCTCGCAGATCCAGGAGGTGATGGCTCAAACCTCTATCGCGTTCCGGTTGGCGGAAGGTTGTCGAGTTTTTCTCAAGAGTGGGCGTCGATTACGGACGACCCTTGGGTGAGAGGAGTGACTTCGGAAGGTCTAAAGATATCCTTCAAACGAAAGCCTCCATTAACTCGAAGTCCAAAGTGGACTCATCTTCCGTCAAACCCTCAGAAAAGAGACGCTCTGCTATCAGAGGTGCAGTCTCTTTTAATGAAGAACGCGGTAGAGGTCGTAGAAAACCAGGAATCGCTGGGATTCTACAGCCATCTGTTTCTGGTTCCGAAACCAGACGGCTCGTTCCGTCCAGTCATAGATTTGAGCTGGATAAACAAGCTGATCATCGCTCCGAAGTTTTATATGGAGACGATTCGATCGGTCAGAGCGAGTATTCGGGTGAACGATTATGCAACGAGCATAGATCTCAAAGATGCGTACTTTCACGTCATGGTACATCCGACATTCCGAAAGTATCTACGCTTCGCAGTCCTAGGAGTGGTGTATCAGTTCCGGGCCATGTGCTTCGGATTGAATCTAGCACCCTGGGCTTTCACTCGAGTAATGAACTCGGTAATGATTTACTTCCGAGCTCATTCGTCTGCGGTAACGTCGGCCTACCTGGACGACATTCTTCAGAGGTACGGCAACGAGTTAACGCTTCAGAACGATGTTCAGAATCTTCTTCTATTGCTCCGACGTCTCGGTTTCATAGTAAACGAGGAGAAGTCGGATCTGGTGCCGTCCAAGTCATTCACTCATCTGGGAATGAGCTTCGAGACGCACAACAATCTCGTTCGTCTGCCGTTAACCAGAGCGAAATTAGTCAGTTGTTACGCTCGCTATTGTCTAAATACAGACAAAGTCACAGCGAGAGAATTTATGAGACTGATAGGTCTGTGCGGAGCCGCTGCGGATCTCATTCCGATGGGACGGCTACGCACACGGCCTCTTCAAATTTTCTTGACTCAGAATTGGAGTGTGAAAATTCATTCGCTCGATGTAGACGTTCTCTTGTCAGATCAAGTGAAACAAGAGATTCAGACTTGGGCAAACATTCAGTGGTTAACTCAAGGAGTTCCGCTGCAGTTGCCGGATCCGAGTTTTACCATTATGACGGATGCCAGTCAAACAGGTTGGGGTGCATCATTAATCCCAACGGATTCGAGATGCCAGGGTCTTTGGGATCCGCAATTCCTGTGCAAGCACATAAACATCAAGGAAATGATGTCAATTTGGCTTGCGTTACGTCACTGGATGGACATTATTCACGATGCTCATGTCCAAATCCTATCCGACAATACGACAGTAGTGGCGTATATACGGAATCAGGGAGGCACTCATTCAGTTCCGTTGTTCAATCTAACGGAAAGAATCCTTCTGTTTGCGTTGGAACATCACGTTCTTCTTTCGGTCCGTCACATACCGGGTCGTCTGAATGTGCTAGCAGACTCCCTTTCTCGAAAGGGTCGCTTGTTGCCGTCGGAGTGGACTCTCAACAAACAAGTATTCAATCAGATTTGCTACCAATGGGAACGGCCAATGATAGACTTATTTGCGACACATCTCAACAATCAGTTGCAGACGTATGTGTCCCCGTGTCCGGATCCAAGAGCATTTGCTGTAGACGCTCTATCGATCCCTTGGGACGGAATGATAGGATATGCGTATCCTCCAGCGCCGTTAATTCAACAAGTATTGCTAAAGATAAAACAATCTCAATGCAAGATTCTGTTGGTAGCATCTCTGTCGCCACAGAGACCGTGGATAAATCTACTCAGGTGTCTGTTGTGGGACCTACCGCGGAAGCTCCCTCCACGAGAGGATCTTCTTTGGCAGGGGAAATCGCGCCAACTGCATCACAACCCGCAAGGTCTCAACCTTCACGTTTTTCCGTTGTGCGGTCCTTCTTGCATGGCAAGCACTTTACAGGACGAGCAGTGGACGCGATTTCTAACTGTAGGAGGACCTCCTCTTCGCTAAACTATGCGGCTAAGTGGAAGGTTTTCCGTCGTTGGTGTAGGGATCATTCTGTTGATATATTTGATCCCTCTATACCAGACATTGCTAACTTTCTAGTATACTTGTTTGACGAAATCAAACTGCAACCGGTTACTATAAAGGGTTATAGATCTATGTTATCTGATACCTATGCACATCATGATAGTTTACAAATTGGATCTAATGTCTCTTTATCGAAATTGGTTAGAAACTTTTCGATAAATAGACCAAGAACTCTTAGATTAATTCCTAAGTGGAATTTAGCTTGGGTTCTCCTTAAATTGAAGGAAAAGCCATTTGAACCTCTTGGGACAGTAGATTTCAAATTCTTATCTTATAAGACAGCTTTTCTCTTAGCTTTCTCTTCTGCCAGAAGAGTCAGTGAGCTTCATGCACTATCGGTGGATGATTCTCATTATCGTAGTGTTGGGAACACTATCACCTTCACTACTAACGTCGGTTTTTTAGCTAAGAATCAGGCTCCTAATAAATATCCGGAACCTATTGTTATTAAGGCTCTTCCGTCTTCAGACGGGCGTAGGCCTTTACTCTGTCCTGTTAGAGCACTACGTATCTATAAACAGAGATCTCAGTTCATCAGAAAGGGACGGAAACGTTTCTTTCTGTCTTTGATGCCTAATAGAAAGGACATCTCAGTCCATTCTATTGCTAGATGGATTCAGTTAACTATCCGTACTGCGTATGAAGATTTATCTTCTTCTCAGCAGTCTGTGCTTAAGATTTCTGCTCATGAAGTAAGAGCTCTTTCTACTTCCTGGGCTTATGCTAATAGTGTTGCTATTACAGATTTAATGAAGGCTGCTTATTGGTCTCAGCCATCCACATTTACTAATTTTTATCTCAGAAATATTGAGTCCATTTCTGGAGACCTGCATTGTTTAGGTCCGTTATCTGTTGCTCAGAATGTCGTCCACTAAACAGTTGCAACTATAGTTATGCAGGCTTTCTGTTCCGGCAGTGACTCCGTCCGGCTGCCCTCTTCGCTCTGGGCTATTTGACCCAGGGCAAGGGGAAGGGGGGGGGCGGGTGTTCCCTTAGGTCACCTGCTTTATAGTGAAAAGCAAGGGAATGCCTCCTCCAAGACAGTATTTCTGAGTCGCTTCCGGGATGGTTTTAAAGTGTAATATTAATGTTTAATTTCATTCATGTCTTATTTTTAAAGTGTAGCTCGGTGTGAAGCATTTGTATATGTCAAGTGTCAAACGGGCTTTAATATACAATACTCGGACACTTTTAAATGATTATAAAGAGTCTCAATTCTCTGGACTACTTTATTTATTGGCTTGTTTTAATAATAATTAGTATAAAGGTTATACTGGATATTAATAGAGAACATGAATGTTATTGTGCTCAATTATTAAGGGTAGTGTATCTTTCTAATTTAAATATTAAATAAGAAAGATACATGTAAAGCCTAATACTCCTTTTCTCCTTAAGGGGTTATCTCTTTATTTTATAATTGAGCTTATTGGATTTTCCTCTATGTCCTAGGCCCTCCAGCCTGTTTACTATTCAGCTAAGTCTGGGTCATTGGTACAGTATAAAAATGTTAAAAAATTTATAGTAATTTATATATTTTTTATACTTACCAATGACCCAGACGGGGATGGCCCTCCCTGAGTTGGGAACTCTTGCCTCCCCGCTGAGTACATAGCGCTGACCAGGCACTGCCAGTAAGAATGATATTTGGCGCCAATTTCGGGACGACTGCGTCACTGCGCATGCGCAGTAGAGTTGTACTATGGAGGTCCTTTAGGACATGATTTCTTTTTGTTTTGGATGCAAATTTTGGGGATTGGGGGGCAAAATTTGTGTTTGGCCCTGGTTTTTTGTGGAGTTAGCACCAGCTAAGTCTGGGTCATTGGTAAGTATAAAAAATATATAAATTACTATAAATTTTTTAACCTCTGTTTTGTATTTCCAGAGTTATGCACCTTTTCAGTACTTAAAACATTACATACCATTTTTTAGCTCAACTTGACAAAGTTAAGCTGAGCTATTGCCATCACTTCTCGTCCATCGGCCAACGTTCTTAGAACTTAGTTTAGCTAGATGACAATATTTCCCTTTGGCACACCGTACAGGGCACATTTATGATTGGATTGCTTTGAAACCTGGTATGCTTGTTTAGAGTGACCTCTAGATGGGAAATATCGATTTTCAATTTTGCCACGGCCAACATTCTTAGAACTTAGTTTAGTCAGACCTCAATATTTCCCTTTGGCACACCCTACAGGGCACATTTATGATCGGATTGCTTTGAAACCTGGCATGCTTGTTTGGGGAGATCTCTATATGGGAGCTATCGATTTTCTTCAATTTCCGTCGAAAAATGTTGCCGCTGCAAACGTTCTTAGAACTTAGTTTAGTCAGACCTCAATATTTCCCTTTGACACACCCTATACAGTTAAAACTGGAAGTCCTGTCACGAATAGTGCGCTTATCTAGGCTTAATTGCGCGTTCGAATTGCGCGCAATTGCCATATCGAATGGCATCCAAAGCACGGCAGGTTATCCTGGTTACTCATAGCAAACACATGCAATGTTTTTGCCAATGGACCTCCGGGTCTCCGGAGGTTCATTGGCTGAAACATTGCTTGTGCACAGGCCATATGTACAGAATTTGATAGCTTTACTTGGGCCATAACGCGCACATTAATGCGCAGATTGACGTGCTATTTGTGCGCATTTCATGACAGGACTTCTAGTTTCAACTGTAGGGCACATTTATTAGCTCAACTTGACAAAGTCAAGCTGAGCTATTGCCATCAATTCTCGTCCATCGGCACTGGTACGAACGTCCACAATTTCCTTTGGCACACCTCACAGTTCGCATTTATTTTCATTTCCTTTAAAAAATTATTGTCGTTTTCACCAGCGTTTGAACTTACTGCATTTGTGTAGCAACTTATCCCTTTTGCACTCTCTGCAGGGTATGTTTATGAATTTCCATAAAAAAAGAGAAAAAAACATTGCCACAAGCAATGACATTCAAACTTAGTGCATTTGTGCATTAACATCTTCTTTTGGCATGCCTCAGAGGGTGCATTCATTATCATTATCAGGTTGTTTTGAAACTTTGTATGCTTATGCAGGATGACAAAGATAGGAGATATTGATTTTATTTTCATTTCCATCAAAAACTGTTGCTGTAAGCAACAGTCTTTGAATTTATTGCATTTGTGCATCAACATTCCTCTTTGACATGGCCTGCAGGCCACATTTATCAGGATTTTTTTGGGAACTTGGTGTGCTCATTGGGCGATACCTTTAGATAAGAGCTATTGATTAGCATTCATTCTTGTGAAAAAAGTTGCCATTTACAATAACCTCTGAACTTACTGCATTTGTGTATCAACATTCTTCCTTTAGCCAGTCTTACAGTTTACATTTATAAATTCAAGGATTACTATTGACGTTGTGCACACACAATGCTGTTATGTTGAAATTTCACCAACTAACATTGGTAACAATGATCTTCAATTTTGCCATTTCAAAGTCATAGTTGAGTCAACAAAAATTTCAAACTTTACTCCAGAGAAACTTGTGCATGTTCCAATTTTGACGGGCATATGTTGCTTCGCTAGGCGGTACTGTTGTTCTTTATGGTTGATTAGTCATGATAACCAGCATTCTGGCAGATCCAACATGGCCACCTCGGCAGCCATCTTGGATTTACTGGGGCTTTTGATTCACACCATAACTGGAAAACTATAGATCCAACAGATTCTGCTATTTTATGGTTGATTAAGCATGACTATAGGATGGTTTCTTTTGATAACCAGCATTCTGGCGTATCCAATATAGCCGCCATGACAGCATCTTGGATTTTCAGGGACTCTTGATTGCCCACGTGATAACCCAAGAGATACTGTTTTTTTTACTGTTGATTAGTCATGATTAGTGCAATTTCTTCATAGGCTGCCAAATATTGATCCACCGCCTGGCTGTGCACTTGTTCCATAAAATTTGCCTTTTAAACTGTAATGACATACCAATTCTTGGAAGTTTGGCATTGCTTGTCTACAGCTGAAGGAATTGGAAGCGGTCATGAAGACCTATGATAATAATCATCTGACATGGATACTAGAGTTATGAATAATTTCATGACTTCATTCCTCTGTAGAGTTGATGTACCATGACTAATTGAATGTGATCCAAAATACTTCTTTGAACTTGTTGTCAAGTGAGCGATTAAGGTCCCTTGGGGCTTCTTGTTCTCTTAAACTACCAGTCACAATGTTTATAAATTCCATTTGCAGCTTCTTTATATATTCAAAATTCAAGTTTGTTCAAAGAAAGTTTCTCTGGCAATATTTGGACTTGTGGCAGTAGTGGCTTGCTCATATTTCCCAACCTATGCAGTAGCAGCTTGCTCATATTTCCCAGCCTGTACAGAACAAAGAATTGTGCCAGTAGCAGCTTGCTCATATTTCCCAACCTACACAGAACAAACTCTTGTGCCAGTAGCGGCTTGCTCATATTTTCCAACCTACAGAGAACAAGGACTTGTGCCAGTAGCGGCTTGCTGATATTTCCCAACCTGCACAGAACAAATACTTGTGCCAGTAGTGACTTGCACTTATTTCCCAACCTGCACAGAATAAAGAATTGTGCCAGTACATGTAGCGGCATGCCCGTATTTACCAACCTGCACAGAACAAAGAATTGTGCCAGTAGCAGCTTGCTCATATTTCCCAACCTACACAGAACAAACACTTGCGCCAGTAGCAGCTTGCTCATATTTTCCAACCTACAGAGAACAAGGACTTGTGCCAGTAGCGGCTTGCTGATATTTCCCAACCTGCACAGAACAAAGACTTGTGCCAGTAGCGACTTGCACTTATTTCCCAACCTGCACAGAATAATGAATTGTGCCAGAACATGTAGTAGCATGCCCATATTTACCAACCTGCACAGAACAAAGAATTGTGCCAGTAGCAGCTTGCCCATATTTCCCAACCTGCACTGAACAAAGAATTATTATTTTGTATTCAGCATATTGAAAATTGTTTGAAGAAACTTTCTCAGGCAATATGATTATGCACAATAGTTTCCTTGATGCCTGGTATGCTATATATCTCCCAACCTGCACAGAAAAAAAGAATTGTTATTTTGTATACAACATCGTTAGGACCAGTTAAATCGATTTGGCCCCAAAAATCTCAGTCATTTGTGTCCTGGAGTGCCATTTTGGGGTAGTGGAGAAATGCTGAGTCAGCACTTTTCATTTCTTCTCTAGAACTACTAATGAGAATCTTTTGATATTGTACTTTGTATCAAGCCTGAAAGTAAGCAGGCTGTCATCTGCAAAATGAGGTCCCCAGAGGGTGAATTTGGTGATGCTACCCTACCCAGTAGGATAGCATCACAAAATTTACCCTCTGTGAACCTCAGTCTGAATCAAAGTCTCAAGCGAAAACAGAAAGATGTACAGAGAGGATAAATTGGCCCACTGCATGGGATAGCATCAGCAAATTCACCCTCTGGGGACCTCATTTTGCAAATGACAGATTGCTTATATTCAGGTTTGGTTGCTCATATTCAGGCTTGCTTTGTATGAAAGCATACAGTACATCGATGGTGCAGGAGCCTTCAACCAATGCTAACCCTGATTGTGCAGAAAGTTGTCCTATTGATATCCATTATGGATAGTTCCAAATAAAACAGTTACTCAAAGGATTTTCTTCTCTAAATGTGTAGAATATTTTCCAGTTTTGGTTGTTAAGTGATGAAGGAGATGTGTACCATTTAACAAAATAACTATGTAAACCTCTATTTGCATTTGCCTTTTTTTTCAGCTGCTAAACGTGGTCAAGAGTTAGTCGAGTATATGCAGAGACACCGAGTGAATCCTTTAAAAAATGCAGCTGTTCCATTTGCTCAGGTTTGTAACAAAATTATTCAATAAGTCAATGCTTCGTCTCCATGAGAACAAGGAACATAAAAAAAACCAAAATTATTCAATAAGTTAATGCTTCGTCTCCATGAGAACAAGGCAAATCAAAAAACAAAATTATTCAATAAGTCAATGCTTTGTCTCTATAAGAACAAGGCATATCAAAAAACAAAATTATTCAATAAGTCAATGCTTTGTCTCTTCGAGAACAAGGCATATCAAAAAACATAAAATTATTCAATAAGTCAATGCTTTGTCTCTATAAGAACAAGGCATATCAAAAAACATAAAATTATTCAATAAGTCAATGCTTTGTTGCTATGAGAACAAGTAATAACAAAAAACAAAATTATTCAATAAGTCAATGCTTCATTGCTATGAGAACAAGGCATAACAAAAAACAAAATTATTCAATAAGTCAATGCTTCATTGCTATGAGAACAAGGCATAACAAAAAACAAAATTATTCAATAAGTCAATGCTTCATTGCTATGAGAACAAAGCATAACAAAAAACAAAATTATTCAATAAGTCAATGCTTCGTCGCTATGAGAAAAAGGCATATCAAAAAACAAAATTATTCAATAAGTCAATGCTTTGTCTCCCCATTGCCCATGTGGGGGCACGGTGTCATTGTGTACTAAGGCATACTGCACGTCGATGGTGAACCTGTCTTCAACCAATGCTAACCCTGCTTGTGTGGAGTTAGTATGTTGGGGAGCTGACAGTTGCTTGCCATTGCTCGGTGGTTCTCTCCAGGTACTCCAGCTTCCTCCACCCGTAAAACTGTCACGGTCATGGTTAGCTATTGTGCATAAGTATGTGACCTTAAACACCAATAAATAAATAATGCTTTGTCTCTATGAGAACAAGGCATATCAAAAAACATAAAATTATTCAATAAGTCAATGCTTTGTCTCTATGAGAACAAGACATATCAAAAAACAAAATTATTCAATAAGTCAGTGCTATGTCTCTATGAGAACAAGGCGTATCAAAAAACATTAAATTATTCAGTAAGTCAGTGTTTTGTCTCTATGAGAACAAGGCATATCAAAAAACAAAATAATTCAGTAAGTCAGTGCTTTGTCTCTATGAGAACAAGACATATCAAAAAACAAAATTATTCAGTAAGTCTGTGCTTTGTCTCTATGAGAACAAGACATATCAAAAAACAAAATAATTCAGTAAGTCAGTGCTTTGTCTCTATGAGAACAAGACATATCAAAAAACAAAATTATTCAGTAAGTCTGTGCTTTGTCTCTATGAGAACAAGACATATCAAAAAACAAAATTATTCAGTAAGTCTGTGCTTTGTCTCTATGAGAACAAGACATATCAAAAAACATAAAATTATTCAATAAGTCAATGCTTTGTCTCTATGAGAACAAGGCATATCAAAAAACATAAAATTATTCAATAAGTCAGTGCTTTGTCTCTATGAGAACAAGACATATCAAAAAACATAAAATTATTCAGTAAGTCAGTGTTTTGTCTCTATGAGAACAAGGCATATCAAAAGCATTAACTTATTCAGTAAGTCTGTGCTTTGTCTCTACGAGAACAAGACATATCAAAAAACATAAAATTATTCAGTAAGTCAGTGCTTCATCTCTATGAGAACAAGACATATCAAAAATAGGGCCCTGCGAATCACAAATTTTTGTCGAATCGAATTTCGAATCAAATTTGCAAAATCGAATCAAAACGCGAATCGAATTTCGTCGTTAAGAAATACGACGTCGGGCAGAATTTTTCTCCTCGGATAACTTCCTTTTTATATGCTCGCAGTACTTGTTCGAACTGATCATAGAAAAAGGTCGAAGAATATAATAAACACCATAATTCACATTCCTGTAGTAGCCTAGGATGTTTATTTTTCGTGCAATACGAGAAGGTTATTCCCATTCGTTAACGCCTCGTGGGAATAATCCTCCGCATGTTACTCAGGAATAACCATCGTACGCTACACCAGGAAAAAAATGTCTATTTGTTTGACACGTTTGGAGTCTGGACCCCGGCCGTGATATGGCATATGTATCGGGCTGATCAGAATTTCAAAATCCTGGCGTTAAGGTGTCGTTATAACCCCAAATTGTACTAACACACTAACAGGTGGCAAATAATAAGAAGACAAATGATTTATATTGAAATCGAATTATGCCGTTTTCATGGTTCAGATTTACAGGACTGAAATTGCATCCAACTGACGAATTGTCAAGGTAAGTTATATAACTTAATTGTCGAATTGTTTAATGGATATGATTAAACATCTGTATTGTTGAGATAGAAATAATACTGAACATGACTGTCATGTTCAGTATTATTTCTATCTCAACAAGACGGATGTTTAATCACATGACATGCAGCAGCCATGCAGCCATTAATAAGAAGACAAATGATTTATATTGAAATCGAATTATGCCATTTTCATGGTTCAGATGTACAGAAACTGAAATTGCATCCAACTGACGAACTGTCAAGGTAAGTTATGTAACTTAATTGTCGAATTGTTTAATGGATATGATTAAACATCCGTATTGTTGAGATAGAAATAATACTGAACATGACTGTTATGTTCAGTATTATTTCTATCTCAACAATACGGATGTTTAATCACATGACATGCAGCCACAGCAGCCATACAGTGAGTGAGTATCGTAATATAATATCATATCAGCTCAGTGGCCGGTATTCGTATTTTTATTGAGTTATTCGGCCATCAGTGTCCGATCACCATCACGTGAATTTCAAGCCAAGCAGGTCGCTGTTTTTCCTCGCCCATATCAGCGTGGCGACATTGTGGTTGCTCAAGCCATGACGTTGATCAGTCACTACAGACGAACCTACAGAATTGAGAACAAGACATATCAAAAAACATAAAATTATTCAATAAGTCAGTGCTTTGTCTCTATGAGAACAAGACATATCAAAAAACACAAAATTATTCAGTAAGTCAATGCTTCGTCGCTATGAGAACAAGACATATCAAAAAAACAAAATTATTCAATAAGTCAGTGCTTTGTCTCTATGAGAACAAGGCATATCAAAAAAAAAAAAATTATTCAATAAGTCAGTGCTTTGTCTCTATGAGAACAAGGCATATCAAAAAACAAAATTATTCAATAAGTCAGTGCTATGTCTCTATGAGAACAAGACATATCAAAAAACAAAATTATTCAATAAGTCAGTGCTTTGTCTCTGTGAGAACAAGGCATATAAAAAAAAAACATTTGTCTTAGATCAGTTGAAGTACTCTTTTAGTGGAAGTAAAATTAATGTACCTCATATATTTAAGATGAGTGATTTTATACGTTGGATACATTGATACTGTGAGAGGTACCAAAATGTCACGAACTTTGTGACTTACCGGATTGGCAAGTTACTTGACCTATAAATTATGACCAAACTACTTTTAAAAGTAAATGCCATTTAATAGAGATTGTGATTTCTAACGATAACTATGAAACGAACAAAACGAGATGCTAAATAAATTCAAACACTAAGTATTGGCCAGTACATGAACGAATGTACACAAAACACTGTTAAAATCGGGTGTACGAAGAGTCATTGTCGATCCTCCATATGTTGCATTGTCGCAATCTGTCAAACAGCACAGAACTCATGTAATTAAAAATTTAGTTGAACACAAAACCTGAACCATGACTCAGCTTAATAGCTACACATAATCAATTCATCATGCCATACAGTCTACATTTGTTGTGAAGCAATGCTTTGCTTGGATTTATGGTTGTACTCTACATAACGTCGCACAATGAAACCTCTGATCTGCAACCCAAGGCTAGCTACAAAACTGCTAGTCCCCCTTAAGGGAAGTAAAACACAGCTGTACTCCAGCCACAGATGTTATTGCCACTCACAACATAACAAAGAATACCTGACCTGCTCTAACATCAAACAATATAACTGACCATGACATGTAAATGCATTCTTTTCCTGTCTTAATACCCTGCACACTTTAGACATGATCCACCATGTTGTTACATGATTATAATAGCCTGATACATGTACCCAGAGCTTAACCTTGCAACTCTGAATGGAAAACTCTGTTATTTAACGTTTCCCTACCCGAGACATGCGGAGCTATGAACATTTAAAACCACCGAAAGGAAAATATATCCAATATGAATATTATAATGTGACACAGCAATCTTTAATAAAATATAATCTAAAACATAATATATTTATTTATTTATTTATTTGTTTATTTATTTATTTATTTGTTTATTTATTTATTTATGTTTTCATTTATTTTTTCATTTATTTATTGGAGTTTTAATGACATGATGACTGGTGGCTTTATGTTTTTATATATTTCACAGCTACCTGTATTTTTGTCCGTATTTATTGGTATTCGCCAGATGTCTTATTTACCTGTAGAGAGTATGATGACTGGTGGCTTTATGTTTTTATATATTTTACAGCTACCTGTATTTTTGTCCGTATTTATTGGTATTCGCCAGATGTCTTATTTACCTGTGGAGAGTATGATGACTGGTGGCTTTTTTTGGTTCACAGATCTCACAATTCCGGATCCATTTTATGGTTTACCTTTGATGACAGCATCTACTATGTTACTAACGATAGAGGTGAGTCATATCTACTAATGTGACAATATGTCAAAAATGCTATGACTAAATTATATATTTGTGATAATTTGTTCCTGATGTTATTACTGTATCACAAATGTCTGATAATTTGTTACTAATGTTATGACTAGATTATACATACCGTATTTACTCTGTGTATTGGGACAGCTAAAAATAATTATTTTCACAGGTGTCCCATTTGTTAGAAAATGGGGAAAGAACACAGCCTGGTCTTGATTTGATGCTGAATAAAGTTGTGTGTGATTCGTTTTCCATCACTGTATACGAAAAAGGCCGTCCAATTTTTTTTTTATATTTTCATTTTTTGCTTCAAAAACATAGCTTATGATCCCTCATTGGAACGAGTGCATTGCGCTCAATCCAATGAGGGATCATAAGCTATGTTTTGGAAGCAAAAAATGAAAATTTTTAGTTACTCAAGAATTTTTTTATATGAGTGTCATCTGCTACTAGCGACGGGCCCACTGGAAATAAATCTCCTGAATGTCCCAAACTTTGGAACATAAAAAAATATAGTTTTCTGGAAAAAATGTGTGTCCCAAATCATAGCGTGTCCCAATACATAGAGTAAATACGGTGTGTGACAGTTTGTCACAAACATTACAACTATATATATATATGCGTGACAATTTGTTGCTAGTAATTATTGCAACTTTATTAGCTCACCTTACTGAAAGTCAGGATGAGCTGTAGTGATCACTCACCGTCCGGCGTCTGTCATCTGTGAACATGGTGTTTGCACCTTCTTCTTCCAAACCACTGAACTGATTTCAGCTTGTTCTGACATCACATTTTGTTCTTGTTCAAATCAACTTGCCCAGCCCCATAGGGAGGGGGTGAGGGAAAATGCTCCAAAATCTTTTTAAAATCTTTTCCTGAACCAGTGGGTACAATCACTTGATATTTGATCTGAATTTTCCTTTTGAGGTGTAGAATCAAGTTTGTTCAAACAAAGTTTGTGGAGCAATATTTGCCTTTGTAAATGGAGAGGCAAGATTTTTGGACCCGCCCCAAATTTCTATTTTCTGAACTGATGGTCTGATGTGAACCAAATTCAGTTTGTGGTACTATTGAGTCATAAGTACTTGATTCATGCAAAAAAATATTTTCCCCATGTTCCAGTGAGAATCTTAGAAGCTGAAAATAGAAATATTTTCAAACCCCCATATTTCCCAAACCACATGAACAGAGAACTGTTATTTGGTATGAAGCATCCTCAGGGCCAGTAGAATGGAATGAAAAAAATATTGCCTTCAGTGTCAGGATGTTCTGTAGGGATGGGGGACATAAACAAATGCTGAGTAAGCACATTTGCAACAATTTTAAAAAAAACAAAACCCAAAACAATTGTAAGCACTGCTCAGAATCTTTTGATACTTGGTATACTGCATCCATCTATGGGGATGGGGTGGGGTGGGAGGGATCAGATATATGTTTATTAAAATTAAACCCCTTGGTTCATATTTGAGGTCAATACAGGAGTCCAAATTTTAACTTAGGGCAATATGGGGAATAATCTTTAAAAATCTTCTTCAGAACCATCAGTCAGAATCTTTTAATGTTTGGTATACGTTATTATTAGGATGTTCAGATTCAAGATTGTTCAAATCAAGTCCCTCTGTTAATATTTGGGCTTCCTATGAAGGCCCAAATTTTAGCTTAGTGCAGTATGGGGGCAGTCTTTAAAAATCTTCTTCAGAATCTTTTGATATTTGGAATATAACATCCCTAGGGAGGTTAGATGTAACTTTGTTCAAACCAGGTCCCTGGGTTAATATTTGGGTTCCCTTATTGGAACCCAAATTTTAACTTTGTGCAATATGAGGAATAATCTTTAAAATTCTTCTTTTCCAAAATCACTAGTTATATATAGAATAAACGTATAGTGTTCTCAAGTAAAAAATTTATTCTACGAGTAGGATTAAGAATGAAACTGATGAGCATCTGGCGAGTCGGTTTGATTCTTAATCCTACGAGTAGAATAAATTTTTTACGTGAAAACACTATACGTTTATGTTGTTTATCCCATAAATCTTTTACAAAGAAGTTGCGGCAAAATCGAGCTGTTATTCGCTACAAAACATAGCTCGAAGTGAGGAGAACATTGGTCCATTTCGATCGACAAGAAAACATTGTAAAAAATAAACAAGGCTCAGTGATACATTTCTGTCTAAAAATAATTCCCCAACAAACGTCGGCTAAACTTGCAAAAATCCTTTATTAAATGAACAATCTATATTCATTTGTACTGACATTGTGCAATACTTTCAGACATTTTAAAGAAAACAACAATTGAACTGTTAATTATGCTACATTACAACGCGTTCATGTAGCATTTAGTGGGTGAGAGCAATTGGGCCACTTTCAAAGCAGGTCACAAATGTCAGTTCATTTTTGTATATTGATGTTTAAAGTGTTAATATTTTTATACTCTACCAATGACCCAGACATAGCTGGTGCTAACTCTTAAAATATAGGGCCAAACACAAATTTTGCCCCCCCAATCCCCAAAATTTGCATCTAAAACCAAAGAAAACATGTCCTGAATGGCCTTCCACACTTCACCTCTACTGCGCATGCACAGTGTCAAGGACGTTCCGAAATTGGCGCCATTAATCTTTCTAAGTTTGGCCCTTCAGCAGTTAACATCTGACTGATCTTTGTGCTTGTAAATCTCAGTTTAAATGATGCCAGACACATAAATATTAGTGAAATGGTGATTCTAAGGAGGATAGAGAAGGAGGAGAGGAAAAATGTGTGACAGAATATTATCAGGGCTGTAACTTAAAATTTTTTAATGAAATTATGTTAAGTTACCTATATTTTTATACTGTACCAATGACCCAGACTTAGCTGGTGCTAACTCTAACAAAACCAGGGCCAAACACAAATTTTGCCCCCCAATCCCCAAAATTTGCATCCAAAACAAAAAGAAATCATGTCCTATAGGACCTCCATACTACGCCCCCACTGCGCATGCGCAGTGTCAAGGACGTCCCGAAATTGGCGCCAATTATCATTCTCTGTTTGGCCCTTCATCAGTCAACATCTCACTGATCTTTGTGCTTGTAAATCTCAGTTTAAAGGATGCCAGACACGTAATTTTTGGAGAAATGGTGATTCTAAGGAGGATATAGAAGGAGGAGAGGAAAAAGAAGTGACAAAAAATAATCAGGGCTGTACTTAAAATTTTTTTGATGAAATTATGTTAAGTTGCCTATTTTCGAGGCATGGGCCTCTTGTTGTCATTCTTGCTAAATGTTGCACTGCTTATTCAGTGTTTCCTCTCCCCTAGCCTTCTAAAGTCCCCCCTTGCAATTCTCCCATGCTTTTGGCATATTTTTGAGAAAGTTCATTTCTAAAATTTCCCTGGGAGAGTTGCTTGGATTCAGAATGTTTTCTGTTATTTTCCCCATAGTTACGTTTTCACCCATGGGTGTATAAACGTTGTGTTCTGCATCTTCCATCTGATGTTCTGCAGATTCTCCCCTGGGAGTCTCTGTCTTGCATCAGATAGAGTGTAATTTTGATGACTGATTTCGGGCCAGTCTTTTTCAGTGCCTGGAGTCATGTTTTCTGGTGTTTTACACTGTTTGTTTACATTGGCAACAGCCTTTTTTGAGGGGGGCTGTTTGCCTTTGGTGTAGTTTATCTCACTATAAGATACATTTATATTATCCGTAAGTGTCTCATTAATTATTTAATATAAATTTAAAATTTTTGACCACACTTTGCCATCGGATCCATCGGGGCTCAACGTTACTTTTCAGCAACTTGGGCTTCGCTGAAAAAATATTTTTTCAAAATTATTTTGATTTGCAATTGTTTTTTCATTTATTAATGGATCATGTTATTATGTATCTTTGTGTCAGGGGTTTGTGCGAGTAACTAGGACTTGTTGTTGACTTTTCACAATGAAAGGATATTGTTCAAATTGTAATGGGAAGAAATCTTCCTCTGACTTTCAGGATCATTGTATTAATTGTAGTCAGTGTTCTCGCACTAATCCCTGTTCTATATGTCAATATTGGGATGACAAGCATTGGAAACGTGTGTCACGGTATGTTACTGGAGAAAGGGCTATGCCGGCTCTTTCTCCGCAAGGTCACTCTACTCTCTCAGTTTCTATTTCAGAGGAACAAGAACAGGGTGATGTTTCCATGTTATCTTCTGCAAGTGCGCTTCCGTCGTCACAAATGAATTCAGAGCTAGCGGCAAAAGTGCTCATGGAGATTAGACAAATGTCGTCCGCTAGCTCGCCCGGTGTAGCGTCCATTCACCGAATGGTTCGGCAGCCGGGTTCGTCCGATGCGGTCCAGGAGGAAATGTTGGGTGATGCGAGCACTATAAACATTCAATGTGCACACCCAGTGATGGCGGATAGTAAGCGAGATCGGAGGAAGCCTTTGAGTCCGGTTCCTAGCTCGTCCAGGTCCAGCCGGGCCGTGAGCGAGAGAGGCCCCTCTCTCGTACAACAACATCTGGGACCAGATGTTGTGGTACAAAATGTGTCGCAAGCGAAGCAGCAGAAGACTGCGCCTCCGCAGGTCTCGACGCCGGACATTCTTGTGCAGATAGCACAGCTTATCGCAGCATCCCAGCAGCCGACAGAAACGGTGTCGGATCGAGAATTATCCGACGGCGCTGGGTCGGTACGCTCCGCCGAAGCATCGGGGGCGGACGACCGGGAGCATCATGAGGTCCGACCGGATGGTGAAAGGGATACGGATGATTTGGAGCTATCCCTTTCGGAACAACATAAAGCTGCCGTGGACTTCATCCGGCACTTTCTCCCTCAAGTTGTTCCGTCGGGCCAGACTGCTGCGGTTCCGGACAAGAGGATTATAGCGTCATTGAACTCTGAATTTTTTGAGCGGTTCAGGGACATCGCTCCCGAGTTTCCATCGCAGTCCAATAATGTTGCAAGAACATTTGAATTATTGAACGACGCTATATTTAAACTTGCTTCCAAGACGGGGAAAGCAGGTTTCTTGTCCGCCAATACTCTCAACCTGCCTTTCATTAATGCAAGGAATAAATTCGACACGGCAGGACAGGGTATCCCGAGAGTTCCTCTGCGTATGGACGACGAGGCGGAAGACTTAGAGCTATCATTACCGTCGTCGGCTTCTATTCCAACCGCGGTGTTGGAAACAGCTATTTCGTCTAACAGAGCCAATTTAGATGCCTTATCTTATGCAGATCACCTTACTAAGGCGTTATCACTGCGCCTTCAAGGGAAAGAGTTTCAGGATATACAATCCTCTTTAAGACTTCTTTCAAGGGCAGTAGCTTATTCCACGTGTAACTCCGCCCTTTCTGTGGCAAACCTGGAGTTGGTTAGACGTGACGCAGCCCTAGCTACATCCACACTGGTGGATACTAAGGTGAAGAACTCTCTTAGAGTCGCTTCGGTCTCCGGAGAACTTCTCTTTGACGGCAAGCTTTCTGCTATTTATGATAAAATTACAAAGAAAGCTTCGGATTCTCTGTTGTTCAAATCTGCTTCTAAGAAGTCGGATACAGCAGACAAGAATAAGACAGGCACTTCTGGGTCTAATGCGCCCAAGAGAGGTTCCTATAGAGGTTCCGGTGCGTCCTCTTGGTCTTATTCGAGAGACCGTCAGGGTAGCGACTCTCGTTCGGGACGTCCTTCGGACCGGGACAACCTGTCGGATGCCCCGAGGTCGACGGGACGAGGTGCGGGTCGTGGAGGACGTGGTTTCTCCTACCGCAGGCCTCGCAGGTCCAGGAGGTGATGGCTTAAACCTCTATTGCGTACCGGTTGGCGGAAGGTTGTCGAGCTTTTCACTAGAATGGGCGTCGATTACGGACGACCCTTGGGTGAGAGGAGTGACTTCGGAAGGTCTAAAGATATCCTTCAAACGAAAGCCTCCATTAACTCGAAGTCCAAAGTGGACTCAGCTTCTGTCAAATCCACAGAAAAGAGACGCTCTGTTATCAGAGGTGCAGTCTCTTTTAATGAAGAACGTGGTAGAGGTCGTAGAAAACCAGGAGACTCCGGGATTCTACAGCCATCTGTTTCTGGTTCCGAAACCAGACGGCTCGTTCCGTCCAGTCATAGATTTGAGCTGGATAAACAAGCTGATCGTCACTCCGAAATTTTATATGGAGACGATTCGGTCGGTCAGAGCGAGTATTCGAGTGAACGATTATGCAACAAGCATAGATCTCAAAGATGCGTACTTTCACGTCATGGTACATCCAACATTCAGAAAGTATCTACGCTTCGCAGTCCTAGGAGTGGTGTATCAATTCCGGGCGATGTGCTTCGGATTGAATCTAGCACCCTGGGCTTTCACTCGGGTAATGAACTCGGTAATGATCTATTTCCGAGCTCATTCGTCTGCGGTAACGTCGGCCTACCTGGACGACATTCTTCAGAGGTACGGCAACGAGTCACAGCGAGAGAATTTATGAGACTGATAGGTCTGTGCGGAGCCGCTGCGGATCTCATTCCGATGGGGCGGTTACGCACGCGTCCTCTCCAAATTTTCTTGACTCAGAATTGGAGTGTGAAAATTCATTCGCTCGACGTAGACGTTCTCTTGTCAGATCAAGTGAAACAAGATATTGGGCAAACATTCAGTGGTTAACTCAGGGAGTTCCGGTGCAGTTGCCGGATCCGTGTTTTACCATTATGACGGATGCCAGTCAAACAGGTTGGGGTGCATCATTAATCCCAACGGATTCAAGATGCCAGGGTCTTTGGGATCCGCAATTCCTGTGCAAGCACATAAACATCAAGGAAATGATGTCAATTTGGCTTGCGTTACGTCATTGGATGGACATTATTCACAATGCTCATGTCCAAATCCTATCCGACAATACGACAGTAGTGGCGTATATACGGAATCAGGGAGGCACTCATTCAGTTCCGTTGTTCAATCTAACGGAAAGAATCCTTCTGTTTGCGCTAGAACATCAGGTTCTTCTTTCGGTCCGTCACATACCGGGTCGTCTGAATGTGCTAGCAGACTCCCTTTCACGAAAGGGTCGCTTGTTGCCGTCGGAGTGGTCTCTCAACAAACAAGTATTCAATCAGATTTGCTACCAATGGGAACGGCCAATGATAGACGTATTTGCGACACATCTCAACAATCAGTTGCAGCGTATGTGTCTCCGTGTCCGGATCCGGATCCAAGAGCATTTGCAGTAGACGCTCTGTCGATCCCTTGGGACGGAATGATAGGATAAGCGTATCCTCCAGCGCCGTTAATTCAACAAGTATTGCTAAAGATAAAACAATCTCAATGCAAGATTCTGTTGGTAGCATCTCTGTCGCCACAGAGACCGTGGATAAATCTACTCAGGTGTCTGTTGTGGGACCTACCGCGAAAGCTTCCTCCACGGGAGGATCTTCTTTCGCAGGGGAAATCGCGCCAACTCCATCACAACCCGCAAGGTCTCAACCTTCACGTTTTTCCGTTGTGCGGTCCTTCTTGCATGGCAAGCACTTTACAGGACGAGCAGTGGACGCGATTTCTAACTGTAGGAGGACCTCCTCTTTGCTAAACTATGCGGCTAAGTGGAAGGTTTTTCGTCGTTGGTGTAGGGATCATTCTGTAGATATTTTTGATCCCTCTGTACCAGACATTGCAAACTTTCTAGTATACTTGTTTGACGAAATCAAACTGCAGCCTGTTACTATTAAGGGTTATAGGTCTATGTTATCTGATACCTATGCACATCATGATAGTTTACAAATTGGATCTAATGTCTCTTTATCTAAGTTGGTTAGAAACTTCTCGATAAATAGACCCAGAACTCTTAGATTAATTCCTAAATGGAATTTAGCTTGGGTTCTTCTTAAATTGAAGGAAAAGCCATTTGAACCTCTTGGGACAGTAGATTTCAAATTCTTATCTTATAAGACAGCTTTTCTCTTAGCTTTCTCTTCTGCTAGAAGAGTCAGTGAGCTTCATGCACTGTCGGTGGATGATTCTAACTATCGTAGTGTCGGGAACACTATCACCTTCACTACTAATGTGGGTTTTTTAGCTAAGAATCAGGCTCCTAATAAATATCCGGAACCTATTGTTATTAAGGCTCTTCTGTCTTCAGACGGGCGTAGGCCTTTACTCTGTCCTGTTAGAGCGTTACGTATCTATAAACAGAGATCTCAGTTTATCAGAAAGGGACGGAAACGTTTCTTTCTGTCTTTGATGCCTAATAGAAGGGACATTTCGGTCCATTCTATTGCTAGATGGATTCAATTAACTATCCGTACTGCTTATGAGAGTTTATCTTCTTCTCAGCAGTCTGTGCTTAAGATTTCCGCTCATGAAGTTAGAGCTCTTGCTACTTCTTGGTCTTATGCTAATAGTGTTGCTATTACAGATTTAATGAAGACTGCTTATTGGTCTCAGCCATCCACATTCACGAATTTTTATCTCAGAAATATTGAGTCCATTTCTGGAGACCTGCATTGTTTAGGTCCGTTATCTGTTGCTCAGAATGTCGTCCACTAAACAGTTGCAACTATAGTTATGCAGGCTTTCTGTTCCGGCAGTGACTCCGTCCGGCTGCCCTCTTCGCTCTGGGCTATTTGACCCAGGGGAAGGGGCGGGGGGGGGGGGGGGGGGGGGGGGGTGTTCCCTTAGGTCACCTGCTTTATAGTGAAAAGCAAGGGAATGCCTCCTCCAAGTCAGTATTTCTGAGTCGCTTCCGGGATGGTTTTAAAGTGTAATATTAATGTTAAAATTCATTCATGTCTTATTTTTAAAGTGTAGCTCGGTGTGAAGCATTTGTATATGTCAAGTGTCAAACGGGCTTTAATATACAATACTCGGACACTTTTAAATGACTATAAAGAGTCTCAATTCTCTGGACTACTTTATTTATTGGCTTACTTTAAAAATAATTAGTATAAGGGTTATACTGGATGTTAATAGAGAACATGAATATTATTGTGCTCAATTATTAAGGGTATTGTATCTTTCTAATTTAATATTAAATAAGAAAGATACATGTAAAGCCTAATACTCCTTTTCTCCTTAAGGGGTTACCTCTTTATTATATAGTTGAGCTTATTGGATTTTCCTCTATGTCCTAGGCCCTCCAGCCTGTTTACTATTCAGCTAAGTCTGGGTCATTGGTACAGTATAAAAATGTTAAAAAATTTATAGTAATTTATATATTTTTTATACTTACCAATGACCCAGACGGGGATGGCCCTCCCAGGAGTTGGGAACTCTTGCCTCCCCGCTGAGTACATAGCGCTGACCAGGCACTGCCAGTAAGAATGATAATTGGCGCCAATTTCGGGACGTCCTTGACACTGCGCATGCGCAGTGGGGGCGTAGTATGGAGGTCCTATAGGACATGATTTCTTTTTGTTTTGGATGCAAATTTTGGGGATTGGGGGGCAAAATTTGTGTTTGGCCCTGGTTTTGTTATAGTTAGCACCAGCTAAGTCTGGGTCATTGGTAAGTATAAAAAATATATAAATTACTATAAATTTTTTAACTTTCGAGGCAGCAGCCATTTTGTTGTCATTCTGATTATTTAGTTACACTGATTTTTCAGTGTTTTCCTCTCTCCCTGTCCTTTAAGTCCCCCCTTGCTATTCTCCCATGCTTTTGGCATAGTTTCTGTAATTATTATTGCTAAATTTTCTTGGGAGTTTTAGCTGAATAACAGAATGAATTCTGTTCTTTTCCCCATGTTTACGTCTTCACCTACGGGTGGTTAGGCGTTGTGTTCTGCATCTACCATCTGATGTTCTGCAGTTTCTTCCCTGGAAGTCTCTGTTTTGCATCAGATAGTGTATTTTTGGTAACTGATTCCGGGCCTGGGTGCCGGGAGTCTTAGTTTAGTGTTTTTACATTCATTGTTTACATTTACAACAGCCCTCTGTGTGAGGGGGGGATTTCTTGAAAATAATATCTTGATGTTATTTTAATCATAACTAGATACATTATTATTGTTCGTAAGTGTTGAATAAATTGTTTAAAATATTTTTAAAATTTTTGTCCTCACTTAGGCTTGGGATCCATTGGGGCTCAACGTTACTTTTCAGAAACTTGGGCTGTTCTGAAAAAATATTTTTTCAAAATATTTTGATTTCAATTATTTTTTCTATATTAATGGATCATATTATTATTATGTATTTTGATTGCCAGGGGTTGGTGCGAGTACCAGGACTTGTTTTCTTTTCACATTGAAAGGATTTTGATCAATTGTAATAAGAGGAAGTCTTCCTCTGACTTTTATAATCATTCTATATGTGGTCAGTGTACTCGCATTAACTCCTGTTCTGTATCGTATGATTCGATGACAACATGGGAAGCGTATGTCACGGTATGTTAGTGGGGAATTGGACACTCTGGTCCTTTCCCCGCAGGGTCACTCTACTTTATCAATTTCTATTTCAGACGATCAAGATTAGGGTGATGTATCTGTGATGTCTTCCAACAGTGTGCCTCCGTCGTCACAATTAATGAAGGGCTAGCGGAAAAGTGCTCATGTAAATACGCCAATTGCCTAAGAGGACCCTAGTAGGTTCGACGGCCTTTGACGTCCGGTGTAGCGTCCATTCATCGAATGGTTCGGCAGCCGGGTTCGTCCGTTGCGGTCTAGAAGGAGTTTTGGGGTGATGCGAGCACTATAAATCAACCAAATGCACACCCAGTGACGGCGGATTAGAGGGAGAACGGAGGAAGCCTTTTAGTCCGGTTCATAGCTCGTTCTGGTCCATCCGGACGGCGAGCGAGAGAGGCCCCTCTCTCGTACAACAACATCTGGCCCCAGATGTTGTGGTACAAAATGTTTCGCATTCGGAGCATACGTCCGTCGCTCGGGACGCTCTGACATATAGTCAGTCCGGAGTAGACTGTCAATAAGGCTTCCTCATTCTCATGGTAGCGCACACGACAGCTCTTGGCTACGTGACCTCGGATATCCAGTCAGCTTCGCCAGTCAGAGAATCATCGGCGACCAGGTCACACCATCCGGTAGCCAGGGACACGAGGCCTGCAGACTCCGGACGTTCGCATAGGAAAGTGTGCGGGAGTCAACGTACACGGAGCTTCCGGCGGCAATGCATCGTAAGACCGCTACTGCACAGGCCTCGGGAACGGACGTGCTTTCCTAAATAGCACAGTTTATCGCAGCATCCCAGCATCAACTGAATCTGTCGCATATTTTTTATCCGACGATGCTGGGTCGGGACGCTCCGCGGAAGCGGGTACGGACGTCCGAAAATTTCATCCGGTCCGACAGGATACCGAAAGGGATTTGGAGGATTTCGAGCTTTCCCTTTCGGAACAACATATGCTGTTGTGTATGTCATCTGACTTGATCTTCTACAGCTTCTTTCGTCGGACCAGAATGCTGCGATGCCGGATAAGAAACTGATAGCGTCGGTGGACTTAGAAATTTTTGGTTCGGTTCAGGGACATCGTCCCTCAGTTCCGACATAGTCCAATAATGTCACACAAACTTTCGAATTATTGAACGACGCTATATATATTATTATTATATGCTTGCTATAACCAAGCATTTCTGGTTTCTTGTTCGCAAAGTTACGGAGATGTCTTTCAAAAGTGTGCCTCAGTCGTCATAGTTATTGAAGAGCTAGCGGCAATAAGTGCTCATGGAATATGTCTATCGCCTAAGAGATCCCTTGTAGGATCGACGGAGTGACATTCGCTAGCTCACCCGGTGTAGCATGCATTCATCGAATGGTTCGGCTGCCGGGTTCGTCCGTTGTGGTCTAGGAAGGAGATTTGGGTGATGCGAGCACTATAATTACTTTAGTACTCACCCAGTGACGGCGGATTGAGGACAGATCGGAGGAAGCCTGTTAGCCCGGTTCCTGGCTTGTCCAGGTCCGTCCGGGCTGTGAGCGAGAGAGTTCCCTCCCTCGTCCAACAACATAGGGGACCGCATGTTGTGGTTCAGATATTTTACATTCGGAGCATATGTCTGTCGGTCGGGACGCTCCGTTATATTGACAGTCCGAGAGACTGTCGATAATGCTTCCTCATCCTCACAGCAGGGCACACGACCGCACATTGGCTACGTGACCTCGAGTATCCGATCAGTTTCGTCATTCAGTGATTCCACGGCGAATAGGTCAGCCAAGGGACACGAGGCCTATACACTCCGTTCGCTCACATATTGGTAGTATGCACGGGGTAACGATCACGGAGCTTCCAGCGGCAATGCATTGTAGGACCGTTTCTCCTCAGGCCTCAGTGACGGACGTGCTATCCGAGTTAGCACAGTTGTTTCGCAGCATCCCAGCAATCGACAGTTTCTTACTCGAATCAGGAATTATCTGACGGCGCTGGGTCGGTGCGGTCCGCGGTTGCATCAGGTACGGACGACCGAACGCTTTATAGGGTCCAACAGGATGGCGAAAGGGACTCGAAAGATTTCGAGTTTTACCTTTCGTAGCATCGGAAGCTGCCATTCATATCTTCTGGCATTATCTTCCAGTGATTGTTATTTCGGACTACATTGCTGCGATGTTGGATAAGAGACTTATAGTGTCATTGGACACGGAATTTTGGATCGGTTCAGGGACATTGTCCCTGACTTACCGACACAGTCCAATAATGTCATTACAACATGTGTTTTATATTTTTATACTGTACCAATGACCCAGACTTAGCTGGTGCTAACTCCACAAAAACCAGGGCCAAACACAAATTTTGCCCCCCAATCCCCAAAATTTGCATCCAAAACAAAAAGAAATCATGTCCTAAAGGACCTCCATAGTACGACTCTACTGCGCATGCGCAGTGACGCAGTCGTCCCGAAATTGGCGCCAAATATCATTCTCTGTTTGGCCCTTCATCAGTCAACATCTCACTGATCTTTGTGCTTGTAAATCTCAGTTTAAAGGATGCCAGACACGTAATTCTTGGAGAAAATGTGATTCTAAGGAGGATAGAAGGAGGAGAGGAAAAAAGAAGTGGCAAAAAATAATCAGGGCTGTACTTAAAATTTTTTGTTAAAATTATGTTAAGTTGCCTATTTTCGAGGCAAACGCCTCTTGTTGTCATTCTTGCTAATTGTTGCACTGCTTATTCAGTGTTTCCTCTCCCCTAACCTTCTAAAGTCCCCCCTTGCAATTCTCCCATGCTTTTGGCATATTTTTGAGAAGTTTCATTTCTAAAATTTCCCTGGGAGAGTTGCTTGGTTACAGAATGTTTTCTGTTATTTTCCCCATAGTTACGTTTTCACCCATGGGTGTATAACGTTTGTGTTCTGCATCTTCCATCTGATGTTCTGCAGATTCTCCCCTGGGAGTCTCTGTTTTGCATCAGATAGAGTGTAATTGAGGACTGATTCCGGGCCAGTTTTTTCAGTGCCTGGAGTCATGTTTTCTTCTGTGTTTACACTGTTTGTTTTCATTGGCAACAGCCTTTTTTGAGGGGGGCTGTTTGCCTTTGAGGTAGTTTATCTCATTATAAGATACATTTATATTATCCGAAAGTGTCTCATTAATTATTTTATATAATTTTAAAATTTTTGACCACACTTTGCCATCGGATCCATCGGGGCTCAACGTTACTTTTCAGCAACTTGGGCTTCTCTGAAAAAATATTTTTTCAAAATTATTTTGTTTTGCAATTGTTTTTTCATTTATTAATGGATCATGTTATTATGTATCTTTGTGTCAGGGGTTTTTGCGAGTAACTAGGACTTATTGTTGTTCCTTCACAATGAAAGGAACTTGTTCAAATTGTAATAGGAAGAAATCTTCCTCTGACTTTCATGATTATTGCATAAATTGTAGTCAGTGTTCTCGCATTAATCCCTGTCCGGTATGTGAACATTGGGATGAGAAACATTGGAAACGTGTGTCACGATATGTTGTTTCTGGAGAAAGAGCGATGCCGGCTCTTTCTCCACAAGGTCACTCTACTCTCTCAGTTTCTATTTCAGAGGAACCAGAACAGGGTGATGTTTCCATGTTATCTTCTTCAAGTGTGCGTCCGTCGTCACAATTAAATACAGAGCTAGCGGCAAAAGTGCTCATGGAGATTAGACAAATGTCGTCCGCTAGCGCGCCCGGTGTAGCGTCCATTCACCGAATGGTTCGGCAGCCGGGTTCGTCCGATGCGGTCCAAGAGGAAATTTTGGGTGATGCGAGCACTATAAAAATAATAGATGCACACCCAGTGACGGCGGATAGTGAACGAGAACGGAGGAAGCCTTTTAGTCCGGTTCCTAGCTCGTCCAGGTCCAGCCGGGCCGCGAGCGAGAGAGGCCCCTCTCTCGTACAACAACATCTGGGACCAGATGTTGTGGTACAAAATGTGTCTTTAGCGGAGCATACGTCCGTCGCTCGGGACGCTCCGTTGTATAAGCAGTCCGCAGAGACTGTTAAGGCTTCCTCTTCTCGCCGGCGCACACGACCGCACCTTGGCTGCGTGACCTCCGATATCTTGCCAGCTTCGCCGAGGAAGGATTATTCGGCGACCAGGTCACACCATCCGGCAGCCAGGGACTCGAGACCGATGGACTCCGGACGTTCGCATAGGAAAAGTATGCGGGAGCCATCTGATGCGGAGCTGCCCTCGGCAAAGCAGCGAAAGACCGCTCCTCCGCAGGTTTCGACGTCGGACATTCTAGTGCAGATAGCACAGCTTATCGCAGCATCCCAGCAGCCGACAGAGACGGTGTCGGATCGAGAATTATCCGACGGCGCTGGGTCGGTACGCTCCGCCGAAGCATCGGGGGCAGACGACCGGGAACATCGGGAGGTCCGACCGGATGGTGAAAGGGATACGGATGAATTGGAGCTATCCCTTTCGGAACAACACAAAGCTGCCGTAGACTTCATCCGGCACTTTCTTCCTCAAGTTGTTCCGTCGGGCCAGACTGCTGCGCTTCCGGACAGGAGAATTATAGCGTCATTGGACTCTGATTTTTTCGAGCGGTTCAGGGACATCGCTCCCGAGTTTCCGTCGCAGTCCAATAATGTTGCAAGAACATTTGAATTATTGAACGACGCTATTTTTAAACTTGCTTCCAGGACAGGGAAAGCAGGCTTCTTGTCCGCAAATACTCTCAACCTGCCTTTCATTAATGCAAGGAATAAATTCGACACGGCAGGTCAGGGTATACCGAGAGTTCCTCTGCGTATGGACGACGAGGCGGAAGACTTAGAGCTATCATTACCGTCGTCAGCTTCTATTCCAACCGCAGTGTTGGAAACAGCTATTGTGTCTAACAGAGCCAATTTAGATGCCTTATCTTACGCAGATCACCTTACGAAGGCGTTATCACTGCGTCTTCAAGGGGAAGAGTTTCAGGATATACAATCCTCCTTAAGACTTCTTTCAAGGGCAGTAGCTTATTCCACGTGTAACTCCGCCCTTTCAGTGGCTAATCTGGAGTTGGTTAGACGTGACGCAGCCCTGTCTACATCCACACTAGTGGATTCTAAGGTGAAGAACTCTCTTAGAGTCGCTTCGGTCTCAGGAGATCTTCTCTTTGACGGCAAGCTTTCCGCTATTTATGATAATATTAAAAAGAAAGCTAGTGATTCTCTGTTGTTTAGATCCGCTCCTAAAAGGTCGGATTCAGCAGACACGAATAAGGCGGGCACTTCTGGGTCTTATCCGCCCAAGAGAGGTTCCTATAGAGGTTCCGGTGCGTCCTCTAGCTCTTATTCGAGAGACCGTCAGGATAGCGACTCTCGTTCGGGACGTCCTTCAGGCCGGGACAATCGGTCGGACGCCCCGAGGTCGACGAGGCGAGGTGCGGGTCGTGGAAGACGTGGTTTCTCCTACCGCAGGCCTCGCAGATCCAGGAGGTGATGGCTCAAACCTCTATCGCGTTCCGGTTGGCGGAAGGTTGTCGAGTTTTTCTCAAGAGTGGGCGTCGATTACGGACGACCCTTGGGTGAGAGGAGTGACTTCGGAAGGTCTAAAGATATCCTTCAAACGAAAGCCTCCATTAACTCGAAGTCCAAAGTGGACTCATCTTCCGTCAAACCCTCAGAAAAGAGACGCTCTGCTATCAGAGGTGCAGTCTCTTTTAATGAAGAACGCGGTAGAGGTCGTAGAAAACCAGGAATCGCTGGGATTCTACAGCCATCTGTTTCTGGTTCCGAAACCAGACGGCTCGTTCCGTCCAGTCATAGATTTGAGCTGGATAAACAAGCTGATCATCGCTCCGAAGTTTTATATGGAGACGATTCGATCGGTCAGAGCGAGTATTCGGGTGAACGATTATGCAACGAGCATAGATCTCAAAGATGCGTACTTTCACGTCATGGTACATCCGACATTCCGAAAGTATCTACGCTTCGCAGTCCTAGGAGTGGTGTATCAGTTCCGGGCCATGTGCTTCGGATTGAATCTAGCACCCTGGGCTTTCACTCGAGTAATGAACTCGGTAATGATTTACTTCCGAGCTCATTCGTCTGCGGTAACGTCGGCCTACCTGGACGACATTCTTCAGAGGTACGGCAACGAGTTAACGCTTCAGAACGATGTTCAGAATCTTCTTCTATTGCTCCGACGTCTCGGTTTCATAGTAAACGAGGAGAAGTCGGATCTGGTGCCGTCCAAGTCATTCACTCATCTGGGAATGAGCTTCGAGACGCACAACAATCTCGTTCGTCTGCCGTTAACCAGAGCGAAATTAGTCAGTTGTTACGCTCGCTATTGTCTAAATACAGACAAAGTCACAGCGAGAGAATTTATGAGACTGATAGGTCTGTGCGGAGCCGCTGCGGATCTCATTCCGATGGGACGGCTACGCACACGGCCTCTTCAAATTTTCTTGACTCAGAATTGGAGTGTGAAAATTCATTCGCTCGATGTAGACGTTCTCTTGTCAGATCAAGTGAAACAAGAGATTCAGACTTGGGCAAACATTCAGTGGTTAACTCAAGGAGTTCCGCTGCAGTTGCCGGATCCGAGTTTTACCATTATGACGGATGCCAGTCAAACAGGTTGGGGTGCATCATTAATCCCAACGGATTCGAGATGCCAGGGTCTTTGGGATCCGCAATTCCTGTGCAAGCACATAAACATCAAGGAAATGATGTCAATTTGGCTTGCGTTACGTCACTGGATGGACATTATTCACGATGCTCATGTCCAAATCCTATCCGACAATACGACAGTAGTGGCGTATATACGGAATCAGGGAGGCACTCATTCAGTTCCGTTGTTCAATCTAACGGAAAGAATCCTTCTGTTTGCGTTGGAACATCACGTTCTTCTTTCGGTCCGTCACATACCGGGTCGTCTGAATGTGCTAGCAGACTCCCTTTCTCGAAAGGGTCGCTTGTTGCCGTCGGAGTGGACTCTCAACAAACAAGTATTCAATCAGATTTGCTACCAATGGGAACGGCCAATGATAGACTTATTTGCGACACATCTCAACAATCAGTTGCAGACGTATGTGTCCCCGTGTCCGGATCCAAGAGCATTTGCTGTAGACGCTCTATCGATCCCTTGGGACGGAATGATAGGATATGCGTATCCTCCAGCGCCGTTAATTCAACAAGTATTGCTAAAGATAAAACAATCTCAATGCAAGATTCTGTTGGTAGCATCTCTGTCGCCACAGAGACCGTGGATAAATCTACTCAGGTGTCTGTTGTGGGACCTACCGCGGAAGCTCCCTCCACGAGAGGATCTTCTTTGGCAGGGGAAATCGCGCCAACTGCATCACAACCCGCAAGGTCTCAACCTTCACGTTTTTCCGTTGTGCGGTCCTTCTTGCATGGCAAGCACTTTACAGGACGAGCAGTGGACGCGATTTCTAACTGTAGGAGGACCTCCTCTTCGCTAAACTATGCGGCTAAGTGGAAGGTTTTCCGTCGTTGGTGTAGGGATCATTCTGTTGATATATTTGATCCCTCTATACCAGACATTGCTAACTTTCTAGTATACTTGTTTGACGAAATCAAACTGCAACCGGTTACTATAAAGGGTTATAGATCTATGTTATCTGATACCTATGCACATCATGATAGTTTACAAATTGGATCTAATGTCTCTTTATCGAAATTGGTTAGAACTTTTCGATAAATAGACCCAGAACTCTTAGATTAATTCCTAAGTGGAATTTAGCTTGGGTTCTCCTTAAATTGAAGGAAAAGCCATTTGAACCTCTTGGGACAGTAGATTTCAAATTCTTATCTTATAAGACAGCTTTTCTCTTAGCTTTCTCTTCTGCCAGAAGAGTCAGTGAGCTTCATGCACTATCGGTGGATGATTCTCATTATCGTAGTGTTGGGAACACTATCACCTTCACTACTAACGTCGGTTTTTTAGCTAAGAATCAGGCTCCTAATAAATATCCGGAACCTATTGTTATTAAGGCTCTTCCGTCTTCAGACGGGCGTAGGCCTTTACTCTGTCCTGTTAGAGCACTACGTATCTATAAACAGAGATCTCAGTTCATCAGAAAGGGACGGAAACGTTTCTTTCTGTCTTTGATGCCTAATAGAAAGGACATTTCAGTCCATTCTATTGCTAGATGGATTCAGTTAACTATCCGTACTGCGTATGAAGATTTATCTTCTTCTCAGCAGTCTGTGCTTAAGATTTCTGCTCATGAAGTAAGAGCTCTTTCTACTTCCTGGGCTTATGCTAATAGTGTTGCTATTACAGATTTAATGAAGGCTGCTTATTGGTCTCAGCCATCCACATTTACTAATTTTTATCTCAGAAATATTGAGTCCATTTCTGGAGACCTGCATTGTTTAGGTCCGTTATCTGTTGCTCAGAATGTCGTCCACTAAACAGTTGCAACTATAGTTATGCAGGCTTTCTGTTCCGGCAGTGACTCCGTCCGGCTGCCCTCTTCGCTCTGGGCTATTTGACCCAGGGCAAGGGGAAGGGGGGGGGCGGGTGTTCCCTTAGGTCACCTGCTTTATAGTGAAAAGCAAGGGAATGCCTCCTCCAAGACAGTATTTCTGAGTCGCTTCCGGGATGGTTTTAAAGTGTAATATTAATGTTTAATTTCATTCATGTCTTATTTTTAAAGTGTAGCTCGGTGTGAAGCATTTGTATATGTCAAGTGTCAAACGGGCTTTAATATACAATACTCGGACACTTTTAAATGATTATAATGAGTCTCAATTCTCTGGACTACTTTATTTATTGGCTTGTTTTAAAAATAATTAGTATAAAGGTTATACTGGATATTAATAGAGAACATGAATGTTATTGTGCTCAATTATTAAGGGTAGTGTATCTTTCTAATTTAAATATTAAATAAGAAAGATACATGTAAAGCCTAATACTCCTTTTCTCCTTAAGGGGTTACCTCTTTATTTTATAATTGAGCTTATTGGATTTTCCTCTATGTCCTAGACCCTCCAGCCTGTTTACTATTCAGCTAAGTCTGGGTCATTGGTACAGTATAAAAATGTTAAAAAATTTATAGTAATTTATATATTTTTTATACTTACCAATGACCCAGACGGGGATGGCCCTCCCTGAGTTGGGAACTCTTGCCTCCCCGCTGAGTACATAGCGCTGACCAGGCACTGCCAGTAAGAATGATATTTGGCGCCAATTTCGGGACGACTGCGTCACTGCGCATGCGCAGTAGAGTCGTACTATGGAGGTCCTTTAGGACATGATTTCTTTTTGTTTTGGATGCAAATTTTGGGGATTGGGGGGCAAAATTTGTGTTTGGCCCTGGTTTTTGTGGAGTTAGCACCAGCTAAGTCTGGGTCATTGGTAAGTATAAAAAATATATAAATTACTATAAATTTTTTAACTTTTCGACGATATATATGCATATAAGCCTGCTACCAAGTATGATAGTTTAGTTTCTTGTCCGCAATGCTCATTTCTGCCGTTTTATCATTTATACGAATAATTTATTTTGGCAGAGCAGGGCATACCGAGAGTTCATATGCGTCTAGACGGCATGGTTAAAGACTGGAAATATTCTTTTTCGCCGTCTATGTCTTTTCCAACCACAATGTTGGAAACGACAATGATGTCTAGTAGACTTAACTTAGACGCTTTATCATACGTAATCCACCTTACTGAGGCGTTATCATTACGTCTTCAAGAAAAGATTTACGGGATATTATTCTCAATGTGATTTCTTTTGAGGGCAGTAGTTTGTTCACGTGTAACTCTGCCCTTCAGTGGCTGATTGGAGTTGGTTAGACGTGATGCAGCCCTAGCTACATCCACGCGCGTGGATAGTAAGGTGCAGAACTCTCTCAGAGTCGCTTCGTTCTCGGAGAAGCCTCTCTTCGACGGCAACTTTTCAGCAATCCTTGAATTGCTCGATTTACACGTTCTCTTGTCTATCTAGTGTTACAAGAGATTCAGACTGGGGCAAACATTCGGTGGTTGACTCAGAGAGTGCCACTGCAGTTGCCGGATCTGAGTGTTATGGTTATGACGGTTGCCAGTCAAACAGATTGGGATATAATATTGATCCCATCGGATTCGAAGTGCCAGGGTCTTTGGGTTCCGCAGTCTCTAAGCAAGCAATTATCTTCCGCGGAATAATGTTTTTTAGGCATGCTTTATGTCATTGCATGAACATTATTCAGAAACGCATGTCCAATCCTGTCCGTTAATTCGACAGTAGGGGCGTATCTCCGGAACCAGGGAGGCACTCATTCGTTTCCGTTATTCAATTTAATGGAAAGAATCCGTCTGTTGGTTATAGTACACCAAGTTCTGTTTCGGTCCGTCATATTCCGGGTCGTCTGATTGTTTTACCGGACTCCCGTTCACTTAGGGGTCGCTTGTTGCCGTCAGAATGGACTCTCAACAAACAAGTATTCAATCAGATTTGCTATCTATGGGAGCGCCCAATGATAATTTATTTACGACACAGCTTGCTAATCAATTGCAGACGTATGTGTTGGCTTTTCCGGATCTCTGAGCTAATGTTGTTAACGCTCTATTGATCTAATAGGACGGAATGATAGGATACGCGTATCCTCCGGCGCTGTTGTTTCAGCAGGTATTGCTAAGATAACAACCACAATACATTTCTGTTGATAGCATCTCTATCTTCACAGAGACCGTGGGTAATTTTCTCTGATGTCTACTGTGGGACTTAACGCGAAATCTTCCTCAATGGGAGGATCTTTTTTCGCTGGGTAAATCGTGTCATCTTTATCACAACCCGCAAGGTCGCAACCTTCACGTATTCCGTTGTGTGGTCTGTATTGCATTGTAAGCATTGTACTGGACTAGCTTTGGATGCAATTTCTTACTATAGGAGATCCTCTTCTTCGCTATTCTATGCGGCTAAAGTGGAGGCTCTTCCGTCGTTGGTGTAGGGATCACTATGTTCATATTGTTGATCCCTCCATACTACTCATTGCAACTTTTTAGTATACTTGTTTGACAAGATCTACTGCAGCCTGTTATTATTAAGGTTATAGGTTTATGTTACCTCATACCTATGCACTCTATGATAGTTTACAATTGAGTCTTATGTCTCTTTATCTAAGTCAGTTAGTAACTTTTTGATAAATAGACTTAGAATCTTTAGATTAAATTCCTATATGGAATTTAACTTCGGTTCTTATTTAGCTAAGTAATCATTTGAGCCTCTGGAAACAGTAGTTTTCAAATTCTGACCTTTTAGACAGTAATTCTGTTGGCTTCTCTTTTACTGAAGAGTCAGTGAGTTTCATGCACTATCGATGGATGATTTTCACTTTCGTAGTTTCGGAATCACTACTTCCTTTACTATTTAGGTTGGAATTTTGCATAAGAGTTAGGCTCCTAGTATCCGGAACCTATTGTTATTAAGGTCCTTCCGTCTTCGTACGGGCATAGGCTTTTACTCTGTCCGGTTAGAGTTTATGTATTTATAAACAGATATCTGTTTATTACTACGGGCGTAAGCTTCTTCTGTCTTTGATGCCTAATAGAGGGACGTTACGCTCCATTCTATTGCTAATGGATTCAATTAACTATCGGTACTGCTTATAGTATATCATTCACTCAGCAGTTATGCTTAAGATTTCGGCTCATGAAGTAAGAGTTCTTCTACATCTTGGGCTTACATTAATAGTGTCGCTATTATAGATTTTTGAAGGCTGCTCATTGCGCTCAGCCATCCACATTCATGAATTTTTATCTCAGAAATATCGAGTCCATTTCTGGAGGCCTCTATTGTTAGGTCTATTATCTACTGCTCAGAATGTCATTCACTTAACAGTTGCTACTATAGCTAGGTAGGCTGTCTGTTTCGGCAGTGTCTCCATTCTGCTGCCCTCTTCGCTCTGGGCTATTTGACCCAGGGCAAGAAAAAGGGGGGGGGGGGAGGGTGTTCCCTTGGGTCACCTGTTTTACTATGAAAACAAGGGGATACCTCCTCCGGAGTTAGTAATTCTGAGCTGTTATTGGGATGGTTGTTTAGTGAGAAGTTTATGTTTTAAAAATTCATTCAAGTCTTAGTTTTTAAAGTATAGCTTTTGAATATTGCATATGTCAACGGACATGATTATGCAATCCTCAGACTCCTTTAAGGAGTATAAGAGTCTCTATTCTCTAGACTTACTTTATTTATTGGCTTACTTTAAAAATTATTAGTATAAGGATTATATTGGATATTAATAGAGTACATGGATGTATGAAGCTCAATTTTGGAAGGTGTTGTATCTTTCTAATTTATCATAAATAAGAAAGATATATGTAAGGCCTATTACTTCTTTTTCCCTACAGGGGATGACTCTATTTTATATTATTGAGCGTATTCCATTTTGCTCTATGTCCTTGGCCCTCCAGCCTTTTTACTATTCAGCTATGTCTGGGTCATTGGTACAGTATAAAAATGTTAAAAAATTTATAGTAATTTCTATATTTTTTATACTTACCAATGACCCAGACGGGGATGGCCCTCCCAGGAGTTGGGAACTCTTGCCTCCCCGCTGAGTACATAGCGCTTACCAGGCACTGGTTATTAGAATGATTGATGGTGCCAATTTCGGAACGTTCTTGACACTGCGCATGCGCAGTAGAGGTGAAGTGTGGAGGGCCTTTCAGGACATGTTTTCTTTGGTTTTAGATGCAAATTTTGGGGATTGGGGGGCAAAATTTGTGTTTGGCCCTATATTTTAAGAGTTAGCACCAGCTATGTCTGGGTCATTGGTAAGTATAAAAAATATAGAAATTACTATAAATTTTTTAACTTTCTGGCTTGTTGTCATTATCACACTTGTGACCAAGCCTGGAAATAAGCAGACTGTCATCCACAGAATGAGGTCCCCAGAGGGTGAATTTGGTGCACAGCAGGGTAGCATCACTAAATTTACCCTCTGTGAACCTCAGTCTGAATCAAAGTCTCAGGTCTAATCAGAAAGGCGAACCCAGGGGGGATTCTAGTGCACTGTATGGGATAGCATCATCAAATTTACCCTCTGGGGACCTCCGTCTGCAAATGTCGAATCGCATATTTTCAAGCATGTTTGTGACAAAGTTGGCAAAATCAAGGACACTATCTAGCGACATGGTGTCATGTGTCGCCAGACCAAAGAATCTATCTAGCAACATGGTGTCAAGATATGAACGCATGTGTTTTCTTTACCATAGAGACTACATGCCACTCGCTGTCAGGATACAATGTGGTGTGCTCACGACACACACACATGTTTTCTTTACCATGGAGACAACAGGCCACATGTATGTGTTTTCTTTACCATGGAGACTACATGCCACTTGCTATCAGGATGCAATGTGGTGTGCTCACAATATACATGCATGTGTCTTTTCCACCTGGGTGAGAAGATGTGACAGGTCATATCGTTCTCTTCACAGATCTATGTATGAAGTAACCTAGCAAACAACAGAATGTTACGTTCTATTCTGACCAGCATCTTCGTCTGTAACATTCCCTTCACATTTGCTGGTCTTCTGAATTGATCAAACGGCACTCCTCGTTAGTTGAGGGAAAAATGCTTATAGTGTTTAAAAAATTTTCTCGCTAGTCTGGATGAAGTAAGTCTGTTATTACGGGGGTTTTTTTGTGGGGGAGGGGGGGTGGTGAGGGGGGAGGGGAGTGAGTTGGGGTGTTTGAGGGTGAGTTTGTTTATTTTTTCACTTATGTAGATTACTCATTTTGAGCACAAAATGAAAAGCAGTATTTGTACTGAATATGAACATCTTTATTCGAATCACATGTTAATTGTTTACATTTCAAATCTTTTTAACTGTTGTGAGCTTTGAAGGTAAGTCTGTTTGGAACCTCGGAATATTGGAGTTTTTAATTTCATTCAATTAAAATACCAGAGTTTCAGGTTCCTTTGGAACAAGATATAGCAGATTTATACGTACGAAGCTGAATAACTTGCATTCTAATCACTTTTGGTCAGACTGGACCATTTTAGACCAAGCCTGAAAATAATATTCATTGCACTTCCAGATAAAATGTCAGACACCAAATAAATCAAGTCTGTCATTTGTAAATGACATCTGACATATTACAAAATGGAGTTTGAGTATTCAAAATAATGTGTTTTGGGTGTACATGGACCTTGATCTTAAAACTGCTCAGAATTCATTCAACCATACCTTGTTTGGCAGGGCTCAATGAGCCCTGCAAAACAAGGTATGATTGGTTTCATTCTGAATTGGAACTGAATTACTCTTCAAATATAATTTAGATACATGTATGGCTATGTCAAATCGTATTTCTTCAGATGCTGTTAATACTGATGTACAGTCACTTTCTTCACACTTCCCAACTTGCTAGGATCAGAAATCACAGTAATCATTAATTTTCGGCTTACTAGTTATGTACATAATTTCCAGCATGCATGATGTTCTGATCACTGAACTTCATTAATAATTTTGGCATCAGACATTTTGACTGATGATTTTAAACCTCAGTCTGACATTGGCCTTTTTGTACCTGACATTGTCCTTGTCTGACCACTTATTTTCTGGACCACTTTAGACCAGTCCAGGCTACTGTACTGGACCATTAGATGTTGTACTGTACTGGACTGGAACTACATGCAGATCTAGGTAAGCTATCGACGAGCTTCCGAGAACTACATGCAGATCTAAGTACGTTATTGACCAGCTTCTGAGAACTACATGCAGAGCTATGTAAGTTATTGACCAGCTTCAGAGAACTACATGCAGATCTAGGTAAGCTATTGACAAGCTTCCGAGAACTACATGCAGATCTAGGTAAGCTATCGACAAGCTTCCGAGAACTACATGCAGATCTGGGTAAGCTATCGACAAACTTCCGAGAACTACATGCAGATCTATGTAAGTAATTGACCAGCTTCTGAGAACTACATGCAGAGCTATGTAAGTTATTGACCAGCTTCAGAGAACTACATGCAGATCTAGGTAAGCTATTGACAAGCTTCAGAGAACTACATGCAGATCTGGGTAAGCTATCGACAAACTTCCGAGAACTACATGCAGATCTATGTAAGTTATTGACCAGCTTCTGAGGACTACATGCAGATCTAGGTAGCTATCGACAAGGTTCCGAGAACTACATGCAGTTCTAAGTACATTATTGACCAGCTTCCGAGAACTACATGCAGATCTTTGTAAGTTATTGACCAGCTTCTGAGAACTACATGCAGATCAAGGTAAGCTATCGACCAGCTTCCACGAACTACATACAGATCTAGGTAAGCTATCGACCAGCTTCCTAGAACTACATGCAGATCTAGGTAAGCTATCGACAAGCTTCCAAGAACTACATGCAGATCTAAGTACGATATTGACCAGCTTCCGAGAACTATATGCAGAGCTATGTAAGTTATTGACCAGCTTCTGAGAACTACATGCAGATCTAGGTTAGCTATTGACAAGCTTCCGAGAACATGCAGATCTAAGTACATTATTGACCAGCTTCCGAGAACTACATGCAGAGCTATGTAAGTTATTGACCAGCTTCTGAGAACTACATGCAGATCTAGGTAAGCTATCGACAAGCTTCCGAGAACTACGTGCAGAACTAAGTACGTTACTGACCAGCTTCCGAGAACTACATGTAGATCTATGTAAGTTATTGACCAGCTTCTGAGAACTACATGGAGATCTAGGTAAGCTATCGACCAGCTTCCAAGAACTACATGCAGATCCAAGTCTGTTACTCACCAGCTTCCGAGAGCTACATGCAGATCTGTGCTGCTGGAGGTGCATACTGTTGCAGTGAAGGGCATAATATAGTGCTGGAGGTGCATACAATTGTACTCCCGGTATGTACTCAAGGTGTGTAGAATTGTAGGTGGGTTGTTGTGGAGGTGTGTACTATTGTGCTGGAGGTGCATACTGTTGCAGTGAAGGGCATGCTATAGTGCTAGAGGTGGGTTGTAGTGGAGGTGTGTACTATTCTGGAGGTGCATACTGTTGCAGTGAAGGGCATGCTATAGTGCTGGAGGTGGGTTGTAGTGGAGGTGTGTACATATAGTGCTGGAGGTGCATACTATTGTACTCCCAGTATGTACTGGAGTTATGTAGTGCTGTAGGTGGATTGTAGTGGAGATGTGTACATTTGTGCTGGAGGTGCAAACTGTTGTACTCCCAGGATGTACTCAAGATGTGTAGAATTGTAGGTGGGTTGTAGTGGAGGTGTGTACATATAGTGCTGGAGGTGCATACTGTTGTACTCCCAGTATGTACTGGAGTTATGTAGAATTGTAGGTGGATTGTAGTGGAGATGTGTACATTTGTGCTGGAGGTGCATACTGTTGTACTCCCAGGATGTACTCAAGATGTGTAGAATTGTAGGTGGGTTGTAGTGGAGGTGTGTACATATAGTGCTGGAGGTGCATACTGTTGTACTCCCAGTATGTACTGGAGTTATATAGAATTGTAGGTGGATTGTAGTGGAGGTGTGTACTATTGTGCTGGAGGTGCATACTGTTGCCATGAAGAGCATGCTATAGTGCTGGAGGTGCATACTATTGTACTCCCAAGATGTACTCAAGGTGTGTAGAATTGTACTGGAGGAGGGTTGTAGTGGAGGTGTGTACTATTATGCTTGAGGCGCATACCATTGTACTACTGGTATATATATACTAAAGGTGTGTAGAATTGTTCTGGAGGTGCCTACTGTTGTACTGGAGGTGGATTGTTGTGGAGGTGTGTACGATAGTGCTGGAGGTGCATACTATTGTACTGGAGGTGGATTGTAGTGGAGGTGTGTACTATTGTGCTGGAGGTGCATACTGTTGCAGTGAAGGACATGCTATAGTGCTGGAGGTGCATTCTATCGTACTCCTGCTATGTACTGGAGGTGTGTAGAATTGTTCTGGAGGTGCATACTATTGTACAGGAGGTGGAGGTGTGTACTATTGTGCTGGAGGTGCACACTATTGTACTGGAGGTGGATTGTAGTGGAGGTGTGTACTATTGTACTGGAGGTGCATACTGTTGCAGTGAAGGACATGCTATAGTGCTGGAGGTGCATTCTATCGTACTCCTGCTATGTACTGGAGGTGTGTAGAATTGTTCTGGAGGTGCATACTGTTGTACAGGAGGTGGAGGTGTGTACTATTGTGCTGGAGGTGCATACTATTGTATTCCTGGTATGTCCTGGATGTGTGTAGAATTGTTCTGGAGGTGCATTCTATCGTACTCCTGCTATGTACTGGAGGTGTGTAGAATTGTTCTGGAGGTGCATACTATTGTACAGGAGGTGGAGGTTTGTACTATTGTGCTGGAGGTGCATACTATTGTATTCCTGGTATGTACTGGAGGTGTGTAGAATTGTTCTGGAGGTGCATTCTATCGTACTCCTGCTATGTACTGGGGGTGTGTAGAATTGTTCTGGAGGTGCATACTGTTGTACAGGAGGTGGAGGTGTGTACTATTGTGCTGGAGGTGCATACTATTGTATTCCTGGTATGTACTGGAGGTGTGTAGAATTGTTCTGGAGGTGCATTCTATCGTACTCCTGCTATGTACTGGAGGTGTGTAGAATTGTTCTGGAGGTGCATACTGTTGTACAGGAGGTGGAGGTGTGTACTATTGTGCTGGTGGTGCATACTATTGTATTCCTGGTATGTACTGGAGGTGTGTAGAATTGTAGGTTGATTGTAATGGAGGTGTGTACTGTTGTGCTGGAGGTGTGTAGAATTGTTCTTGCATATTGTTGTACTGGAGGTGGGTCATTGTGGTGGTGTGTACTATTGTGCTGGAGGTGCATACTATTGTACTGCAGGTGGGTTTTTGTGGAGGTGTGTACTATTATGCTTGAGGTGCATACCATATACTAAAGGTGTGTAGAATTGTTCTGGAGGTGGATTGTAGTGGAGGTGTGTACTATTGTGCTGGAGGTGCATACTGTTGTACTGTAGGTGAATTGTCGTGGGTTGTACTGGAGGTGTGTACTTGAGCAGTGGAGGACATACTATTGTGCTGGATATACATACTATTGCACTATAGGTATGTACCAGAGGTGTGTAGAATTGTAGGTGGATTGTAGAGGAGGTGTGTACTATTGTGCTGGAGGTGTGTAGAATTGTTCTGGAGGTGCATACTGTTGTACTGGAGGTGGATTGTACTGGAGTTGTGTGCAGTTGTACTGGAGGTGTGTACTTGAGCAGTGGAGGACATATTGTGCTGGATAAACATACTATTGTACTATAGGTATGTACTGGAGGTGTGTAAAATTGTAAGTGGACTATTGTGCTGGATGTGTGTAGAATTGTTCTGTAGGTGCATACTGTTGTACTGGAGGTGGATTGTACTGGAGTTGTGTGCAGAAGTACTGGAGGTGTGTACTTGAGCAGTGGAGGACATACCATTGTCCTGGATATACATACTATTGTACTGGAGGTGTGCAGAATTGTAGGCGGATTGTAGTGGAGATTTGTACTATTGTGTTTGAGGCACATACCATCATACTACTGGTATACATATAAACTGGAGGTATGTAGAATTGTTCTGGAAGTGCATACCGTTGTACTGTACTGGAGGTGGGTTGTTTTGGATGCGTATACTGTTGTGCTGGACGTGCATACTGTTGCAGTGAAGGGCATACTATAGTGCTGGAGGTGCATACTATCATACTCCTAGTATGTACTGGAGGTGTGTAGAATTGTTCTGGAGGTGGATTGTAGAGGTATGTACTATTGTGCTGGAGGAGTGTAGAATTGTTCTGGAAGTGCATACTGTTGTACTGGAGGTGGATTGTACTGGAGTTCTATGCTATTGTACTGGAGGTGTGTACTTGAGCAGTAGAGGACTGGATATACATACTATTGTGCTGTAGGTGTGTAGAATTGTACGGAATGTGCATACTGTTGTACTGGAAATACATTGTACTGGAGGTGTGTACTATTGTATTCGAGATGCATCCTTTTGTTATGGAGGGCAAATTCTTGCTCTGGAAGTACATCATATCCAACTTGAGGTGTGTACTTGAAGTACATTGTACTGGAGCTGTGCACTATTGTATTGGAAGTGCATACTATCGTACTGGAGAAAACAGACTGAATTGTTTTAAATTTTTCAGATGGGCTCTGATGGAGTAAAAGCAGGAAGTATGGGACACAATGTAAAGTGGTTGATGAGAGCTATGCCTCTTATAATTTTTCCATTTATTTCCAATTTTCCTGCGGTGAGTATTTATTAATAAGTTTCTATCTTCTCTGTCTGTAATTTAATAACATTCTTCTAGCTTCAGTTCTCTGTTTGTAATAACATTCTTCTAGCTTCAGTTCTCTGTTCGTAATTAAATGACATTCTTCTAGCTTCAGTTCTCCATTTGTAATTAAATGACATTCTTCCAGCTTCAGTTCTCTGTTTGTAATTAAATAACATTCTTCTAGCTTCAGTTCTCTGTTTGTAATTAAATAACATTCTTCTAGCTTCAGTTCTCGGTTTGTAATTAAATAACATTCTTCTAGCTTCAGTTCTCGGTTTGTAATAACATTCTTCTAGCTTCAGTTCTCTGTTCGTAATTAAATGACATTCTTCCAGCTTCAGTTCTCTGTTTGTAATTAAATAACATTCTTCTAGCTTCAGTTCTCTGTTTGTAATTAAATAACATTCTTCTAGCTTCAGTTCTCTGTTTGTAATTAAATAACATTCTTCTAGCTTCAGTTCTCTGTTTGTAATAACATTCTTCTAGCTTCAGTTCTCGGTTTGTAATAACATTCTTCTAGCTTCAGTTCTCTGTTCGTAATTAAATAACATTCTTCTAGCTTCAGTTCTCTGTTTGTAATCAAATGACATTCTTCTAGCTTCAGTTCTCTGTTTGTAATTAAATAACATTCTTCTAGTTTCAGTTCTCTGTTTGTAATTAAATGACATTCTTCTAGCTTCAGTTCTCTGTTTGTAATTAAATGACATTCTTCTAGCTTCAGTTCTCCATTTGTAATTAAATAACATTCTTCTAGCTTCAGTTCTCTGTAATTAAATGACATTCTTCTAGCTTCAGTTCTCTGTTTGTAATTAAATGATATTCTTCTAGCTTCAGTTCTCTGTTTGTAATTAAATGATATTCTTCTGGCTTCAGTTCTCTGTTTGTAATTAAATGACATTCTTCTAGCTTCAGTTCTCTGTTTGTAATTAAATGACATTCTTCTAGCTTCAGTTCTCTGTTTGTAATTAAATAACATTCTTCTAGATTCAGTTCTCTGTTTGTAATTAAATGACATTCTTCTAGCTTCAGTTCTCTGCTTTTAATTAAATAACATTCTTCTAGTTTCAGTTCTCTGTTTGTAATTAAATAACATTCTTCTAGTTTCAGTTCTCTGTTTGTAATTAAATGATATTCTTCTAGCTTCAGTTCTCTGTTTGTAATTAAATGATATTCTTCTGGCTTCAGTTCTCTGTTTGTAATTAAATGACATTCTTCTAGCTTCAGTTCTCTGTTTGTAATTAAATAACATTCTTCTAGATTCAGTTCTCTGTTTGTAATTAAATGACATTCTTCTAGCTTCAGTTCTCTGCTTTTAATTAAATAACAATCTTCTAGCTTCAGTTCTCCATTTGTAATTTAAATATTCTTCTAGATTCAGTTCTCTGTTTGTAATTAAATGACATTCTTCTAGCTTCAGTTCTCTGCTTTTAATTAAATAACATTCTTCTAGTTTCAGTTCTCTGTTTGTAATTAAATAACATTCTTCTAGTTTCAGTTCTCTGTTTGTAATTAAATGACATTCTTCTAGCTTCAGTTCTCTGCTTTTAATTAAATAACATTCTTCTAGTTTCAGTTCTCTGTTTGTAATTAAATAACATTCTTCTAGCTTCAGTTCTCCATTTGTAATTAAATAACATTCTTCTAGCATCAGTTCTCCATTTGTAATTTAAATATTCTTCTAGCTTCAGTTCTCCATTTGTAATTAAATAACATTCTTCTAGCTTCAGTTCAACATTTGTAATTAAATACCATTCATCTAGCTGAAATTCTCTATAATTAAATAACAATCTTCTAGCTTCAGTTCTCCGTTTGTAATTAAATAACATTCTTCTAGCTTCAGTTCAACATTTGTAATTAAATACCATTCATCTAGCTGAAATTCTCTAAAATTAAATAACAATCTTCTAGCTTCAGTTCTCCGTTTGTAATTAAATAACATTCTTCTAGCTTCAGTTCAACATTTGTAATTAAATACCATTCATCTAGCAGAAATTCTCTATAATTAAATAATATTCTTCTAGTTTCAGTTCTCTGTTTGTAATTAAATGACATTCTTCTAGCTTCAGTTCTCTGTTTTTAATTAAATAACATTCTTCTAGTTTCAGTTCAACATTTGTAATTTAAATATTCTTCTAGCTTCAGTTCTCTGTAATTAAATAACATTCTTCTAGTTTCAGTTCTCTGTTTGTAATTAAATGACATTCTTCTAGTTTCAGTTCTCCATTTGTAATTAAATGACATTCTTCTAGCTTCAGTTCACCATTTGTAATTTAAATATTCTTCTAGCTTCAGTTCTCCATTTGTAATTAAATAACATTCTTCTAGCTTCAGTTCAACATTTGTAATTAAATACCATTCATGTAGCTGAAATTCTCTATAATTAAATAACAATCTTCTAGCTTCAGTTCTCCGTTTGTAATTAAATAACATTCTTCTAGCTTCAGTTCAACATTTGTAATTAAATACCATTCATCTAGCTGAAATTCTCTATAATTAAATAACAATCTTCTAGCTTCAGTTCTCCGTTTGTAATTAAATGACATTCTTCTAGCTTCAGTTCAACATTTGTAATTAAATACTATTCATCTAGCTGAAATTCTCTATAATTAAATAACAATCTTCTAGCTTCAGTTCTCCCTTTGTAATTTAAATATTCTTCTAGATTCAGTTCTCTGTTTGTAATTAAATGACATTCTTCTAGCTTCAGTTCTCTGCTTTTAATTAAATAACATTCTTCTAGTTTCAGTTCTCTGTTTGTAATTAAATGACATTCTTCTAGCTTCAGTTCTCTGTTTGTAATTAAATAACATTCTTCTAGCTTCAGTTCTCCATTTGTAATTAAATAACATTCTTCTAGCATCAGTTCTCCATTTGTAATTTAAATATTCTTCTAGCTTCAGTTCTCCATTTGTAATTAAATAACATTCTTCTAGCTTCAGTTCACCATTTGTAATTAAATACCATTCATCTAGCTGAAATTCTCTATAATTAAATAACAATCTTCTAGCTTCAGTTCTCCGTTTGTAATTAAATAACATTCTTCTAGCTTCAGTTCAACATTTGTAATTAAATACCATTCATCTAGCTGAAATTCTCTATAATTAAATAACAATCTTCTAGCTTCAGTTCTCCGTTTGTAATTAAATGACATTCTTCTAGCTTCAGTTCAACATTTGTAATTAAATACTATTCATCTAGCTGAAATTCTCTATAATTAAATAACAATCTTCTAGCTTCAGTTCTCCCTTTGTAATTTAAATATTCTTCTAGATTCAGTTCTCTGTTTGTAATTAAATGACATTCTTCTAGCTTCAGTTCTCTGCTTTTAATTAAATAACATTCTTCTAGTTTCAGTTCTCTGTTTGTAATTAAATGACATTCTTCTAGCTTCAGTTCTCTGTTTGTAATTAAATAACATTCTTCTAGCTTCAGTTCTCCATTTGTAATTAAATAACATTCTTCTAGCATCAGTTCTCCATTTGTAATTTAAATATTCTTCTAGCTTCAGTTCTCCATTTGTAATTAAATAACATTCTTCTAGCTTCAGTTCACCATTTGTAATTAAATACCATTCATCTAGCTGAAATTCTCTATAATTAAATAACAATCTTCTAGCTTCAGTTCTCCGTTTGTAATTAAATAACATTCTTCTAGCTTCAGTTCAACATTTGTAATTAAATACCATTCATCTAGCTGAAATTCTCTATAATTAAATAACAATCTTCTAGCTTCAGTTCTCCGTTTGTAATTAAATGACATTCTTCTAGCTTCAGTTCAACATTTGTAATTAAATACTATTCATCTAGCTGAAATTCTCTATAATTAAATAACAATCTTCTAGCTTCAGTTCTCCATTTGTAATTTAAATATTCTTCTAGATTCAGTTCTCTGTTTGTAATTAAATGACATTCTTCTAGCTTCAGTTCTCTGCTTTTAATTAAATAACATTCTTCTAGTTTCAGTTCTCTGTTTGTAATTAAATGACATTCTTCTAGCTTCAGTTCTCTGTTTGTAATTAAATAACATTCTTCTAGCTTCAGTTCTCCATTTGTAATTAAATAACATTCTTCTAGCATCAGTTCTCCATTTGTAATTTAAATATTCTTCTAGCTTCAGTTCTCCATTTGTAATTAAATAACATTCTTCTAGCTTCAGTTCTCCATTTGTAATTTAAATATTCTTCTAGCTTCAGTTCTCCAGTTGTAATTAAATAACATTCTTCTAGCTTCAGTTCACCATTTGTAATTAAATAACATTCTTCTAGCTGAAATTCTCTATAATTAAATAACAATCTTCTAGCTTCAGTTCTCCATTTGTAATTAAATGAGATCTTCTATCTTCAGTTCTCCATCTGTACTTAAATAACACTCTTCTGGCTTCAGTTCTCCGTTTATAATTAAATAACATTCTTCTAGCTTCAGTTCTCCGTTTGTAAGTAAATGCCATTCTTCTTGCTTAAATTCTCTGTAATTAAATAACATTCTTCTAGCTTCAGTTCTCTGTAATTAAATAACATATTTTTATACTATAACCCAATGGCCCAGACTTATCTGGTGCTAACTCAAAGTTACCAAGGGCCAAACACAAATTTTGAACCCCCAATCCCCAAAATTTGCTTGCAAAACCGAAAATTAAAAGTCCTATCTGGTCCTCCATACTTCTACACTCTGCACATGTGCAGTTGCCAGGAAGTGACCAAAATTAGCGCAACATCATTCTTTGTTTGGCCCTAAAATCATCAACAATGAAATGACATCTGTGCTTTAAAATCTCCTTTTTTGAGGATGCCAGACACAAATCAATGCAAGAATTGGTGGATCCAAGGCTGTTATTGGATGATGGAAGTGTTCAATGGTGGTTTATGATGTTCAGGGCTGTAACTTAAATATAATTATAAAATCATTTCATGTTTCCCAATTTCGGAACCTACGCCTGACATCATCATTTTTGTTAATGATTATTCCACTGTTTGTTAAGTATTCCTTCCCTATCCTTCCATGAACCCTTCCTGTTAAACTCTTCTTTTTGGCTAATTTTTATTGACATTTTTTATTAAATTTCTTGGGAATTTAACATTTATTACAGAATATTATTCTGTTTTTTTCCCCATGGTTACGTCCTCACCCTAGGGGTGTTAGGTTGTTTAGTCTTAAGACAGCTTTTCTCTTTGCCTTCTTTTCTGCTAGAAGAGTTAGTGAGCTTCATGCACTATCTGTTGATGATTCTCACTATCGTAGTGTTGGTAATACTATTACATTGACTACTAATGTTGGATTTTTGGCTAACAATCAGGCTCCTAATAAGTACCCTGAACCTATTGTTATTAAGGCTCTTCCGTCTCCAGACGGTCATAGGCCTTTGCTTTGTCCAGTCAGAGCTATGCGTATGTACTACATAGATCTGAGTTTATCAGAAAGGAACGTAAGCGTTTCTTTCTGTCTTTGCTGCCTAATAGAAAGGCCATTACAGTCCATTCTATTGCAAGGTGGATTCAATTAACTATCCGTACTGCTTATGATAAATTATCTTCATCTCAGCAGTCTGTGCTTAAGTTTTCGGCACATGAAGTAAGAGCGCTGTCTACATCTTGGGCTTATGCAAATAGTGTTGCTATTACAGATTTGATGAAGGCTGCATATTGGTCTCAGCCTTCCACGTTCACAAAGTTTTATTTTAGAAATATTGAGTCCATTTCTGGCGACCTGCGTTGTTTAGGTCCGTTATCTGTTGATCAGAATGTTGTCCACTAAACAGTTGCAACTATAGTTATGCATGCTTTCTGTTCTGGCAGTGTCTCTGTCCTGCTGCCCTCTTCGTTCTGGGGTATTTGACCCAGAGCAAGGTGAAGGCGGGGGGGATGGTGTTCCCTTATATCACCTGCTTTATAGTGAAAAGCAAGGGAATACCTCCTCTGGAGTCAGTAATTCTGAATCGGTGCCGGGATGGTTTTAAAGTGTAAAGCTAATGTCTATCTCATTTATGTAATATTTATACCCCCCGCAAACAAAGTTTGGGGGGGGGGGGGGGGGGTATATAGGAATCACCCTGTCCATCCGTCTGTCCATCCTTGTAAGCGCAACTCCTCCTAAACCGTTTGAAGAATTTTCATGAAACTTTACACAATGGAAGAACTCCATAGGAAGATGTGAATGAAGCAATATAATTCCGTTCTGACATTTCCAAAGGGAGATAATCTAACTTATACCGTCTGTCCATCCTTGTAAGCGCAACTCCTCCTAAACCGTTTGAAGACTTTTCATGAAACTTTACACAATGGAAGAACTCCATATGAAGGTGTGCATGAAGCAATATAATTCCGTTCTGACATTTCCAAGGGGAGATAATCTAACTTATACCGCCTGTCCATCCTTGTAAGCGCAACTCCTCCTAAACCATTTGAAGAATTTTCATGAAACTTTACACAATGGAAGAACTCCATATGAAGATGTGCATGAAGCAGTATAATTCCGTTCTGACATTACCAAGGGGAGATAATCTAACTTATACCGTCTGTCCATCCTTGTAAGTGCAACTCCTCCTAAACTGTTTGAAGAATTTTCATGAAACTTTACACAATGGAAGAACTCTATATGAAGATATGCATGAAGCAATATAATTCCATTCTGACGTTTCCAAGGGGAGATAATCTAACTTATACATTTCAGGTGCGGGGGGGGGGGGGGGTTATCACTTTGTGAGTTTGCTCACAGTACCTCTAGTTTTAAATTGTAGCTCGGTTTGAAGCATTTGTATATGTCACGTGTCATACGAGCATTAATATACAATCCTCGGACACTTTTAAATGAGTATAAAGAGTCTCATTCTCTGGACTATCTTTATTTATTGGCTTTTCTTTAATAATTAGTATAATGGGTTATACTGGATGTTAATAGAGATCATTGATGTTATTGTGCTCAATTACGGAATGGTATTGTGTCTTTCTTTTTTGGTATAAACAAGAAAGATACATGTAAAGCCTGTTCTCCTCTTCTCCTTGAGGGGATAATTCTGTTTACATGTAATTGAGTCTGTTGGATTATCCTTTATGTCCTAGGCCCTCCAGCCTTTTTTCTATTCAGCTAAGTCTGGGTCATTGGTACAGTATAAAAATGTTAAAAAATTTATAGTAATTTGTATATTTTTTTACTTACCAATGACCCAGACGGGGATGGCCCTCCCATGAGTTGGGAACTCATACCTCCCCGCTGATTACATAATGCTTACCAGGCACTGGTTGTAAGAATGAGGATTTAGCTCCAATTTCGGACTTCCCTGACACTGCGCATTCGCAGTGGATAAAAGTATGGAAGACCACATAGGTCATCTAATTTTTGGATTTTGATGCAAATTTTGGGGATTGGGGGGTAAAATTTGTGTTTGGCCCTAGAATTTAAGAGTTAGCACAAGCTAAGTCTGGGTAATTGCTAAGTATAAAAAATATATAAATTACTATAAATTTTTTAACTTTTATGTAAATTGTGATACAGGTCCCAAAAGTTAAAAACATTCTGGTAAAATAAGCCTTAGTGTATATTCCTTGTCATAATTTCCAATCACACGTAATTTATGCTTTACCCCCGCGGGAATCCTGGGAAGTGAAGCAGGGCTTGTGTACTGTGGTAAACAGGCTCTGTTTCACTAGTAAAATAGGACCCAGTCACCAATGCTTGGGGTGTGAGTCCGCTAAAATAGCCAACATGGGGTATAAACAATTGACCTTGACTTTATCTCCATGTTGTGGTCATGATTAGCCATTGTGCAGAAGAATGTGACCTTACTCACCAATAAATAAATTTATGCTTAATACAATTGAGAGGATAATTTGTGGCGACATACAGAACCTTCTCACACGTTAGCATTGATTAACTGAAAATTTTCATAATTTTATAAAGCATAAATACTGTGTAAATGGGAAAAAATGTTAGATAATTATATTATATGGTACAAGATGTAAACTCCTTTATGTTTTGTTACTCTAGTGTGAGGGGGTGCGGCGGCTCAGTAGGTAGAGGTACAGGCTGCAAGCCGAGAGGTCCTCGGTTTGAATCCCACCTGCGGCAATCGCATTGTGTCCTTGGGCAAGGTACTTCACCCCCATTGCCCATGTGTACTAAGGCGTACTGCATGTCGATGGTGCACCTGTCTTCAACCAATGCTCACACTGCTTGTGTGGAGTTAGTATGTTGGGGAGCTGACAGTTGCTCACTGTTGCTCAGTGGTTCTCCGGCTTCCTCCACCCGTAAAACTGTCGTGGTCATGATTAGCCATTGTGCAGAAATATGTGACCTTAAACACCAATCAATAATTAAATAAATTAAATACTCTTAGTGTGATTTTATTGTTTTTCGATCATTTTTAGCTGAACTTCACAAAGTCAAGCTGAGCTATTGCCATCACTTCTCGTCCGTGGGCATAGGTACATCCACAATTTCCGTTGGCACATCACACAGGTTGTATTTATGATCAGATCGCTTTGAAACTTGGTATGCTTGTTTGGGGGTGATCTCTAGATGGAAGCTATCGATTTTCTTCAATTTCCGTCAAAAAATGTTGTCGCGGCCAACATTCTTAGAACTTAGTTTAGTCAGACTTCAATATTTCCCTTTAGCACACCCTACAGGGCACATTAATCATCAGATTACTTTGAAACCTGGCTACCATTTTTTAGCTCAACTTGACAAAGTTAAGCTGAGCTATTGCCATCACTTCTCATCCATCGGCCAACATTCTTAGAACTTAGTTTAGTCAGACTTCAATATTTCCCTTTAGCACACCCTACAGGGCACATTAATCATCAGATTACTTTGAATCATGGCATGGTTGTTTGCGGTGACCTCTAGATGGGAGCTATCGATTTTCTCCCATTTCCGTCAAAAAATGTTGACGGTGGAAACAACCACTGAACTTCGGTAAGTCAGGCATCAATATATTCCTTTGGCACGCCCTACAGGGTACATTTTTTATCAGTTGACTTTGAAACTTGGTATGCTTGGTTGGGGTTACCTCTAGATGGGAGCTATAAAATTTTTTCTATTTCCATCAAAAAAGGCAATATTCTTAAAACTTAGTTTAGTCAGACCTCAATATTTCCCTTTTGCACACCCTACAGGGCACATTTATGATCGGATTGCTTTGAAACCTGGCATCCTTGTTTGGAGTGACCTCTAGATGGGTCTGTCGATTTTCTCCTGTTTCCGACAAAAAAATGTTGCTGCTGGCAACAACCTTTGAACTCAGTTTAGTCAGGCATCAATATATTCCTTTGGCACTCCCTACAAGGCACGTTTATGATCAGATCGGTTTGAAACTTGGTATGCTTGTTTGGGGTTACCTCGAGATGGGAGCTATCTATTTTGTACAATTTCCGTCAAAAAATGTTGCCACTAGCAACAACCTTCGCGGAACTTAGTGCAGTTATGCATCAATATTTCCCTTTGGCACACCCAGCAGTACAAATTTTTGACCAGATCACTTTGAAACCTGGTACACTTATTTGGGGTGACCTCCAGATGGGAGCTATAAATTTTCTTCCATTTCCATCAAAAAATGTTGCCGCTGGCAACATTCTTAGAACTCAGTTTAGTCAGTTGGTAACTGATTCCGGGCCTGGGTGCCTGGAGTCTTATTTTAGTGTTTTTACATTCATTGTTTACATTTACAACAGCCCTCTGTGTGAGGGGGGATTTCTTGAAAATAATATCTTGATGTTATTTTAATCATAACTAGATACATTATTATTGTTCGTAAGTGTTGAATAAATTGTTTAAAATATTTTTAAAATTTTTGTCCACTCTTAGGCTTGGGATCCATTGGGGCTCAACGTTACTTTTCAGAAACTTGGGCTATTCTGAAAAAATATTTTTTCAAAATATTTTGATTTCAATTATTTTTTCTATATTAATGGATCATATTATTATTATGTATTTTGATTGACAGGGGTTGGTGCGAGTACCAGGACTTGTTTTCTTTTCACATTGAAAGGATTTTGATCAATTGTAATAAGAGGATGTCTTCCTCTGACTTTTATAATCATTCTATATGTGGTCAGTGTACTCGCATTAACTCCTGTTCTGTATCGTATGATTTCGATGACAACATGGGAAGCGTATGTCACGGTATGTTAGTGGGGAATTGGACACTCCGGTCCTTTCCCCGCAGGGTCACTCTACTTTATCAATTTCTATTTCAGACGATCAAGATTAGGGTGATGTATCTGTGATGTCTTCCAACAGTGTGCCTCCGTCGTCACAATTAATGAAGGGCTAGCGGAAAAGTGCTCATGTAAATACGCCAATTGCCTAAGAGGACCCTAGTAGGTTCGACGGCCTTTGACGTCCGCTAGCTCGCCCGGTGTAACGTCCATTCATCGAATGGTTCGGCAGCCGGGTTCGTCCGTTGCGGTCTAGAAGGAGTTTTGGGGTGATGCGAGCACTATAAATCAACCAAATGCACACCCAGTGACGGCGGATTAGAGAGAGAATGGAGGAAGCCTTTTAGTCCGGTTCATAGCTCGTTCTGGTCCATCCGGACGGCGAGCGAGAGAGACCCCTCTCTCGTACAACAACATCTGGCCCCAGATGTTGTGGTACAAAATGTTTCGCATTCGGAGCATACGTCCGTCGCTCGGGACGCTCCGACATATAGTCAGTCCGGAGTAGACTGTCAATAAGGCTTCCTCATTCTCATGGTAGCGCACACGACCGCTCTTGGCTACGTGACCTCGGATATCCAGTCAGCTTCGCCAGTCAGAGAATCGTCGGCGACCAGGTCACACTATCCGGTAGCCAGGGACATGAGGCCTGCAGACTCCGGACGTTCGCATAGGAAAGTGTGCGGGAGTCAACGTACACGGAGCTTCCGGCGGCAATGCATCGTAAGACCGCTACTGCACAGGCCTCGGGAACGGACGTGCTTTCCTAAATAGCACAGTGTTTATCGCAGCATCCCAGCATCAACTGAATCTGTCGCATATTTTTTATCCGACAATGCTGGGCCGGGACGCTCCGCGGAAGCGGGTACGGACGTCCGAAAATTTCATCCGGTCCGACGGGATACCGAAAGGGATTTGGAGGATTTCGAGCTTTCCCTTTCGGAACAACATATGCTGTTGTGTATGTCATCTGACTTGATCTTCTACAGCTTCTTTCGTCGGACCAGAATGCTGCGATGCCGGATAAGAAACTGATAGCGTCGGTGGACTTAGAAATTTTTGGTTCGGTTCAGGGACATCGTCCCTCAGTTCCGACGTAGTCCAATAATGTCACACAAACTTTCGAATTATTGAACGACGCTATATATATTATTATTATATCCTTGCTATAACCAAGCATTTCTGGTTTCTTGTTCGCAAAGTTACGGAGATGTCTTTCAAAAGTGTGCCTCTGTCGTCATAGTTAATGAAGAGCTAGCGGCAATAAGTGCTCATGGAATATGTCTATCGCCTAAGAGATCCCTTGTAGGATCGACGGAGTGACATTCGCTAGCTCACCTGGTGTAGCGTGCATTCATCGAATGGTTCGGCTGCAGGGTTCGTCCGTTGCGGTCTAGGAAGGAGATTTGGGTGATGCGAGCACTATAATTACTTTAGTACTCACCCAGCGATGGCAGATTGAGGACAGATCGGAGGAAGCCTGTTAGTCCGGTTCCTGGCTTGTCCAGGTCCGTCCGGGCTGTGAGCGAGAGAGGTCCCTCTCTCGTCCAACAACATAGGGGACCGCATGTTGTGGTTCAGATATTTTACATTAGGAGCATATGTCTTTCGGTCGGGACACTCCGTTATATTGACAGTCCGAGAGACTGTCGATAATGCTTCCTCATCCTCACAGCAGGGCACACGACCGCACATTGGCTACGTGACCTCGAGTATCCGATCAGTTTCGTCATTCAGTGATTCCATGGCGAATAAGTCATGCCATCCGGTAGCCAAGGGACACGAGGCCTATACACTCCGTTCGCTCGCATATTGGTAGTATGCACGGGGTAACGATCACGGAGCTTCCAGCGGCAATGCATTGTAGGACCGCTTCTCCTCAGGCCTCAGTGACGGACGTGCTATCCGAGTTAGCACAGTTGTTTCGCAGCATCCCAGCAATCAACAGTTTCTTACTCGATTCAGGAATTATCTGACGGCGCTGGGTCGGTGCGGTCCGCGGTTGCATCAGGTACGGACGACCGAACGCTTTATAGGGTCCGACAGGATGGCGAAAGGGATTCGAAAGATTCCAGTTTTCCCTTTCGTAGCATCGGAAGCTGCCATTCTTATCTTCTGGCATTATCTTCCAGTGATTGTTATTTCGGACTACATTGCTGCGATGTTGGATAAGAGACTTATAGCGTCATTGGACACGGAATTTTGGATCGGTTCAGGGACATTGTCCCTGACTTACCGACACAGTCCAATAATGTCATTACAACATGTGTTTTTTTATTCGACGCTATATATGCATATAAGCCTGCTACCAAGCATGATAGTTTAGTTTCTTGTCCGCAATGCTCATTTCTGCCGTTTTATCATTTATACGAATAATTTATTTTGGCAGAGCAGGGCATACCGAGAGTTCATATGCGTCTAGACGGCGTGGTTAAGACTGGAAATATTCTTTTTCGCCGTCTATGTCTTTTCCAACCACAATGTTGGAAACGACAATGATGTCTAGTAGACTTAACTTAGACGCTTTATTATACGTAATCCACCTTACTGAGGCGTTATCATTACATCTTCAAGAAAAGATTTACGGAATATTATTCTCAATGTGATTTCTTTTGAGGGCAGTAGTTTGTTCACGTATAACTCCGCCCTTCAGTGGCTGATTGGAGTTGGTTAGACGTGACGCAGCCCTAGCTACATCCACGCGCGTGGATAGTAAGGTGAAGAACTCTCTCAGAGTCGCTTCGTTCTCGGAGAAGCCTCTCTTCGATGGCAACTTTTCGGCAATCCATGAATTGCTCGATTTACACGTTCTCTTGTCTATCTAGTGTTACAAGAGATTCAGACTGGGGCAAACATTCGGTGGTTGACTCAGAGAGTGCCACTGCAGTTGCCGATCCGAGTGTTATGGTTATGACGGTGGCCAGTCAAACAGATTGGGATATAATATTGATCCCAACGGATTCGAAGTGCCAGGGTCTTTGGGTTCCGCAGTCTCTAAGCAAGCAATTATCTTCCGCGGAATAATGTTTTTTAGGCTTGCTTTATGTCATTGCATGAACATTATTCAGAAACGCATGTCAAAATCCTGTCCGTTAATTCGACAGTAGTGGCGTATCTCCGGAACCAGGGAGGCACTCATTCGTTTCCGTTATTCAATTTAATGGAAAGAATCCGTCTGTTGGTTATAGTACACCAAGTTCTGTTTCGGTCCGTCATATTCCGGGTCGTCTGATTGTTTTACCAGACTCCCGTTCACTTAGGGGTCGCTTGTTGCCGTCAGAATGGACTCTCAACAAACAAGTATTCAATCAGATTTGCTATCTATGGGAGCGCCCAATGATAATTTATTTACGACACAGCTTGCTAATCAATTGCAGACGTATGTGTTGGCTTGTCCGGATCTCTGAGCTAATGTTGTTAACGCTCTATTGATCTAATAGGACGGAATGATAGGATACGCGTATCCTCCGGCGCTGTTGTTTCAGCAGGTATTGCTAAGATAAACAACCACAATACATTTCTGTTGATAGCATCTCTATCTTCACAGAGACCGTGGGTAATTTACTCTGATGTCTACTGTGGGACTTAACGCGAAATCTTCCTCAATGAGCGGATCTTTTTTCACTGGGTAAATCGTGTCATCTTTATCACAACCCGCAAGGTCGCAACCTTCACGTATTCTGTTGTGTGGTCCGTATTGCATTGTAAGCATTGTACTGGACGAGCTTTGGACGCAATTTCTTACTATAGGAGATCCTCTTCTTCGCTATTCTATACGGCTAAAGTGGAGGCTCTTCCGTCGTTGGTGTAGGGATCACTATGTTCATATTGTTGATCCCTCCATACTACTCATTGCAACTTTTTAGTATACTTGTTTGACAAGATCTACTGCAGCCTGTTATTATTAAGGTTATAGGTTTATGTTACCTTATACCTATGCACTCTATGATAGTTTACAATTGAGTCTTATGTCTCTTTATCCAAGTCAGTTAGTAACTTTTTGATAAATAGACTTAGAATCTTTAGATTAAATTCCTATATGGAATTTAACTTCGGTTCTTATTTAGCTAAGTAATCATTTGAGTCTCTGGAAACAGTAGTTTTCAAATTCTGACCTTTTAGACAGTAATTATGTTGGCTTCTCTTTTACTGAAGAGTCAGTGAGTTTCATGCACTATCGATGGATGATTTTCACTTTCGTAGTTTCGGAATCACTACTTCCTTTACTATTTAGGTTGGATTTTTGCATAAGAGTTAGGCTCCTAATATCCGGAACCTATTGTTATTAAGGTCCTTCCGTCTTCGTACGGGCAGAGGCCTTTACTCTGTCCGGTTAGAGTTTATGTATTTATAAACAGATATCTGTTTATTACTACGGGTGTAAGCTTCTTCTGTCTTTGATGCCTAATAGAAGGACGTTACGCTCCATTCTATTGCTAATGGATTCAATTAACTATCGGTACTGCTTATAGTATATCATTGACTCAGCAGTTGTGCTTAAGATTTCGGCTCATGAAGTAAGAGTTCTTCTACATCTTGGGCTTACATTAATAGTGTTGCTATTATAGATTTTTGAAGGCTGCTCATTGCGCTCAGCCATCCACATTCATGAATTTTTATCTCAGAAATATTGAGTCCATTTCTGGAGGCCTCTATTGTTAGGTCTATTATCTACTGCTCAGAATGTCATTCACTTAACAGTTGCTACTATAGCTAGGTAGGCTGTCTGTTTCGGCAGTGACTTTGTTCTGCTGCCCTCTTCGCTCTGGGCTATTTGACCCAGGGCAAGAAAAAGGGGGGGGGGGGAGGGTGTTCCCTTGGGTCACCTGTTTTACTATGAAAACAAGGGGATACCTCCTCCGGAGTTAGTAATTCTGAGCTGTTATTGGGATGGTTGTTTAGTGAGTAGTTATGTTTTAAAAATTCATTCAAGTCTTAGTTTTTAAAGTATAGCTTTTGAATATAGCACGTGTCAACGGACATGATTATGCAATACTCAGACACTTTTAAGGAGTATAAGAGTCTCTATTCTCTAGACTTACTTTATTTATTGGCTTACTTTAAAAATTATTAGTATAAGGATTATATTGGATATTAATAGAGTACATGGATGTATGATGCTCAATTTTGGAAGGTGTTGTATCTTTCTAATTTATCATAAATAAGAAAGATACATGTAAGGCCTATTACTTCTTTTTCCCTAGAGGGGATGACTCTATTTTATATTATTGAGCGTATTCCATCTTGCTCTATGTCCTTGGCCCTCCAGCCTTTTTACTATTCAGCTATGTCTGGGTCATTAGTACAGTATAAAAATGTTAAAAAATTTATAGTAATTTCTATATTTTTTATACTTACCAATGACCCAGACGGGGATGGCCCTCCCAGGAGTTGGGAACTCTTGCCTTCCCGCTGAGTACATAGCACTTACCAGGCACTGGTTATTAGAATGATTAATGGCGCCAATTTCGGAACATCCTTGACACTGCGCATGCGCAGTAGAGGTGAAGTGTGGAGGGCCATTCAGGACATGTTTTCTTTGGTTTTAGATGCAAATTTTGGGGATTGGGGGGCAAAATTTGTGTTTGGCCCTATATTTTAAGAGTTAGCACCAGCTATGTCTGGGTCATTGGTAAGTATAAAAAATATAGAAATTACTATAAATTTTTTAACTTTCTCCCATTTCTGTCAAAAAATCTTGCCACTGTTAACGACCTTTGAACTTAGTTTAGTCAGGCATCAATATTTCATTTTGGCACATCCTACAGTACGTGGAAAGTGGATTGTAACTAAATCACCCATGGAGTGGAGTTATCACCCAAGCTATAACTTTCAAATTTTGTACATATCGACAAAAAACACGAGCAATGTTTCAGGTTTAACCCGGAGGTCCATTGGCTGAAACTTTGCTGGTGCGGGTTATGCTTTGCAACAAATTTGCAATTATTGCGTACTGTACTCTCCACGTACTGTACAAGTCACATTTATGATCGGATCACTTTGAAACTTGGTATGCCTGTTTGGGGGGGGGGGGGGGGGGGGGGGTGACCTCTAGATAGGAACTTTTGATTTTCTTCCTTGTGTGTCAAGAACTTTTGCCATTGGCAACGACCTTTGATGAACTTTGTTATGCATGAATATTTCGCTTTGACACAGTCTGCATGGCACATTTATGATTGAATCACTTGGAAACTTGCTATGCTTGTTTGGGGTGGCCTCTAGATGGGAACTATCAATTTTCTTCCATTTCCATCAAAAATAGTTGGAAGTAGCAATTTCATTTGATGAACTTAGTAAAAACTTTGTGCATTTAAGGATAAATATTTGCTTTGACACACCCTGCAGGGCACATTTATGATTGGATCACCTGGAAACTTGGTGTACTTGTGTTTGGTGACATATATATGGGAGCTATCGATTTTCTTCCATTTTTGTAGAAAAATGTTGCTGTTGACCTTTGAACTTAGTTCAAGTTTAGTCAGACCTCAATATTTCCCTAGAAAATTATTGTCGTTATCACCAGCCTTTGAACTTACTACATTTGTGCAGCACCTTCTACCTTTTTGCACTCTCTGCAGGGTATATTTATGAATTTTCATAAAAAAAACCCCCAAAACATTGCTACAAGCAAATGACCTTCAAACTTAGAGCATTTGTGCATTAACATCTAACCTTTGACTTGCCTCAGAGGGTTCATTCATTATCTGGTTGTTTTGAAACTTATGTAGGGTGACAAAGATAGGAGCTATTGATTTTCTTTTCATTTTCATTAAAAACTGTTGCTGTTAGCAACAATCTTTGAATATATTGCATTTGTGCATCAGCATTCTTCTTTGACATGGTCTACAGACCACATTTATCTTATGATTGTTTTTGAACTTGGTGCTCATTTGGCAGGACCTGTAGATAAGAGCACATGATTAGCATTCATTTCTGTGAAAAAACATGCCGTTTACAGTAACCTCTGAACTTACTGCATTTGTATATCAACATTCTTCCTTTAGCCAGCCTTACAGTTTACATTTAAAAATGCATGGATTACCCATTTCACTTATACCTAGTTCAAGTTTGTCAAGTTGAGCTACAGTGTCATTGACATTTTCATTATAATAAATATATTAGCTCAAATACATATTTTGTTTTCCTGAAAAATAAACTTCCACTTCAAAGTTCCCTTTTCGTAAACATTTTTTCCCAGAACCTCAAAATAAATGGGTTTATAAAATAAATAACCCTTTACCCCAAAAATCGGCCGCATTCGCCTGTGTAATATGCAAATTCAGCAGTTGAAAAAATATTATTTTTCAAAATATTTCAACAAAACCATATCATGTGAATGGGTCACATGATATGGTTTTATTAAAATGTTTTGAAAATTTAAAAAAAATGACATTTAAAATAATAAATTTGGATATCATCTGTGTTGGGTAAAGGGTTAAACATTCATCTTACTTAAATTTGTCTTGTTGGGATTCGTCTTGTTGGGATGACCAATTTCGACATTCGTCTTGTTGGGATTCGTCCGTTATAAACCTATGTACAAAATTTTGTTTCATTTTGTTCAGTCAAACTAAAGTTATCATCCGGAAACCAATATCAACATGTCTTTCAAGTCGGAAAAGAGCCACAACTCTGTCAAAAAAATATTTGATCAAGCCCATTATCAGTACCAACCAGCATTATGTGGTTTTATTACTTTCCAAAGTGTGATTTACTGGGATTTCTGTGTTTGATTGTAAACGATAACTTCACAAGTGAATTATGCAATCAACAATTATGTCATGTATCCATGCGCGCAAACGAAAACGCCTTGCCATGGGTGTAATGGGGACTTCATTGCCTTTTTTTTTTTATAACCCTTTACCTACCATGAAAAGCCAACAGCACTTGCAAAAAAAATCTTGAATAACTAATGTTTTCATTTTTTGTCTCAAAAAACATAGGTTATGACCTCTCATTGGAACAAGCTCGTTCCAATGAGGGGTCTCAACCTATGTTTTAGAGACAAAAAATTGGTGATTTTTTAGAATAGCGCTGGTGTGGGCCTTTACGTTAGGTAAAGGGTTAAATAATATAATTATCGTTAATAATGAAAAGTAATAAACAGAGTAATCTCTTGACTGGACTGGTTATGTGAAATACAGTTAAAACTAGAAGTCCTGTCACGAATTGTGCGCTTATCTAGACTTAATTGCGCACAATTGCCATATTGAATGGCATTCAAAGCACGGCAGGTTCTCCTGGTTACTCATAGCAAACACATGCAATGTTTCTGCCAGTGGACCTCCGGGTTACCTGGAGGTCCATTGGCTGAAACATTGCTTGTGCACAGGCCATATTTACAGAATTTGACAGCTTTACTTGGGCCATAACGTGCACATTAACGCGCATATCAGCATGCTATTTCTGCGCATTTCATGACAGGACTTCTAGTTTTAACTGTAATTCATTCGAGGCGAGGGACTATATTGTAAAACATTCGCTCACTCGTGTTTGTACAATGTCCCTCACATCTCATGAATTATTTTGCTTAACCAGTCTAGTGAAGCGATTACTCTCTATATAAATTTATTCTCGGTATTTTCAGGCTATGTGTGTGTACTGGGCTACAGCAAATGTATTCTCACTCTGTACTGTTATGGTTTTGAAGATTCCACAGGTTCGAACATTTTTCAAAATTGAGAAGTTGGTGGAGCATGAACGTTCAGCTGTACCGAAAAAGAAGTTTGTAGAGGGCTTTAAAGATTGTAAGTGTATAGTTGAAACCACCAAAAGTAACAGTAACACTTGCATATAATGAAACCCTCTATGGTGCTATTCACTTCCTCTGACAGTAACACCGGTGTACAATAAAACCCCCTAACGCTAGTAGGGCTGGGGGTCTATTACTTTCAAATGTAATATATTATATTACTATTACTTTTGATTTTTCTATTATATTATTACAATTACAGTTAAAACTAGAAGTCCTGTCACGAACTGTGCGCTTATCTAGGCTTAATTGCGCGTAGGAATTGCGTGCAATTGCCATATCGAATGGCACCCAAAGCATGGCAGGTTTTCCTTGTTACCCATAGCAAACACAAGCAATGTTCCTGCCAATGGACCTCCGGGTTACCCGGAGGGTCCATTGGCTGAAACTTTGCTTGTGCACAGGCCGTATGTGCAGAATTTGATAGCCTTACCATCGTCATAACGCGTAGGTTAACGCGCAAATCGACGTGCTATTTGTGCGCATTTCAGGACAGGACTTCCAGTTTTAACTGTACTTTTGGAAATTTAATTATTATATTATATTACAATTACTTTTAAAAATGTAAGAAATATTACTTTTTAGCTCACCTTGATGAAGTGAAGCTGAGCTTTTCTAATCGCTCTCCGTCTGTTGTCCGTCAACACCATGTTTTGAGCTTGTCCTCCAAAAATCACTTGGCTAATTCAGGTGAAAGTTTGTGTGAGTGATGGTGCTGAGGAGGGCATTGCATTTTTGTTCAACTCAACATGCCCAGCCCCATGGGGAGGGGGTGGGGAAAATGCTCCAAAATTTAAAAAAAAATTCTTCTCATGAACCATTGGGTACTTGATATTTGGTGTGGAGCTTCCTTTTGATGTGTAGATTCAAGTTTGTTCAAACGAAGTTCGTGGAGCAATATTTGCCTTTGCAATGGGAGGGGCAAGATTTTTGCCCTGCCCAAAATTTCTATTTTCTGAACTGATGGTCTGAACCAAATTTGGTTTGTGATATTATTGGGTCATTAGTACTTGATTCATGAAAAAAAAAAATCCTGTGTCCCCTGGGAACGCCAGGAGCTAAAAATAGAAATGTTTGCAAACTCCGATATTTCCCAAACCCCACAGATCAGAGAACTGTTATGTGGTATGAAGCATCCTTAGGACCCATAGAAATGAATGGTAAAAATAAATTGCCATTGGTTGAGTCAGGGTGTTGTGTAGGTGGCATCGAATTTTCAAAAATTAAAACAAATTTTCTCCAGAGCCAGTGATCAGAATCTATTGATATTCGGTATACAACATCCATAGGGGGAGGGGGGTGGTGGTGGTCAGATATACGTTTGTTAACATAAAGCCCCTTGGTTCATACTTGGGCCCAATACTGGAGCCCAAATTTTTAACTTAGGACAATATGGGGAATAATCTTTAAAAAATCTTCTTCAGACCCACCAGTCTGAAAGCTTGCATATTTGGTATAGAACACCTCTGGAGGGGAGGGGTGGGGTGGGAGGAGGAGGTCAGATTCAAGTTTGTTCAAATCGGGTCTCTGGGCTCATATTTGGGCTCTCTATTGTAGCCCAAAATTTCAACTTAGTGCAATATGAGGAATTTTCTTTAAAAATCTTCAGATCCACAGTTCAGAATCCTTTCATATTTGGTACACACCATCTCTAGGAAGATCAGATTTAAGTTTGTTCAAATTGGGGCCCTGGATTGATATTTGGGCTCCCTATGGCAGCCTGAATTTTAATTTAGTGCAATATGAGGAAATTTCTTTAAAAATCTTCTTCAGATCCATAGGTCAGAATCTTATCATATTTGGTATACAACATCTCTGGAGGGAGGGGGGGGAGAGAATGGGGGGGTGGGGGGGGGAGATTCCAGTTTGTTCAATTCGAGTGCCTGGGTTGATATTTGAGCTCCCTACAGGAGCAAGGATTTTAACTTAGTGCAATATAAGGAAATTTCTTTAAAAATCTTCTCCAGATCTGCCAATGCGTATGGTTTCATATTTCATATACAACATCTCTGGGGGATCAGATTCAAGTTTCTTCAAATCGAGAGCCAGGCTTAATTTTTGGGCTCTCTGTGGGAGCCCAAATTTTAAATTGTTGCAATATGAGGAAATTTCTTAAAAAATTATCTTCTTTTGATTCACCAGCCAGAATCCTGTCATATGTGGTATACAACATCTCTAGGAGGGATCAGATTCAAGTTTCTTCAACTCAAGTGATTTGGTATATAACACCTCTAGTTCACTCTTAGTCCGATTTTAACAAAATTGGATATACAGCATAAGTGGGAAACAGATATTTGATTCATATGAAAAAAATAACCATAGCCATTGTGGGACTCAATGTGTGCTAAAATAGAAACATAATTCCAATTTAATGTTATAAGGATCCATTATGCTATTCACTTCCTCCGACCGTAAAACTGGTATATAATGAAACCCTCTATGATGCTATTCACCAACAATAACAGTAACACTGGTATATAATGGAACCCAGTATAATGTTATTCATGTCCACCAACTGTAACACTGGTATATAATGAAACCCTCTATGATGACTCACTTCAACCAACAGCAACAGTAACACTGGTATATAATGAAACCCTTTAGAATGCTATTCACGCCCACCGACAGTAACACTCGTATATAATGAAACCCTCCTTGACGACTTTTTACTTCAACTGATAGTAACAGTAACACTAGTATATAAAGAAACCTACTGTAATGCTATTCACGCCCACCGACAGTAACAGTAAGTAACACTCGTATATAATGAAACCCTCCTTGACGACTCTTCACTTCAACCGATAGTAACAGTAACACTAGTATATAAAGAAACCCTCTATAATGATATTCACTTCCACCGACAGTAACTCTAGTATATAATGAAATCCTCTATAATGATATTCACTTCCACCGACAGTAACACTAGTATATAATGAAACCCACTATAATGCTATTCACTTCCACCGACAGTAACACTAGTATATAATGAAACCCTCTAGAATGCTATTCACTTCCACCGACAGTAACACTAGTATATAATGAAAACCACTATAATGCTATTCACTTCCACCGACAGTAACACTAGTATATAATGAAACCCTCTATAATGCTATTCACTTCCACCGACAGTAACACTAGTATATAATGAAAACCACTATAATGCTATTCACTTCCACCGACAGTAACACTAGTATATAATGAAAACCACTATAATGCTATTCACTTCCACCGACAGTAACACTAGTATATAATGAAACCCTCTATAATGATATTCACTTCCATCCACAGTAACACTAGTATATAATGAAACCCACTATAATGATATTCACTTCCATCCACAGTAACACTAGTATATAATGAAACCCACTATAATGATATTCACTTCCATCCACAGTAACACTAGTATATAATGAAACCCACTATAATGATATTCACTTCCATCCACAGTAACACTAGTATATAATGAAAACCACTATAATGCTATTCACTTCCACCGACAGTAACACTAGTATATAATGAAACCCTCTATAATGATATTCACTTCCATCCACAGTAACAGGAACACTGCTATGTAATGAAAGCATTAAACATTTTGTCTGTGTACAAAGCTCCAAATTTTGTTCTCTGATGCAAGAATAAACGTTTTATTTACCCTCCACAAAACTCCAAATTTTGTTCTCTGATTCAAGAGTAAAATATTTTGTTTATCGTCAGAACTCCATATTTTTTTCTCCGATTCCATAAAATATTTTATATTCTCAAAACTCCAAATTTTGTTCTCTAAAATATTTTATACACACAAAACTCCAAATTTTGTTCTCTAATGCAAGAATAAAAGAAACTGAAGGGGAGAACTATCGTGGTCGCGATTGGTTCTCTGCCAACTTTGACTGTTTGTGTATGGAATAATGCATGTAATTGTATATTATTATGATGTTTAAGGAACTACTATTATCCTTGAAGATTAATGTTCCAATAAGACTAAAATCTTCCTCATCTGATTGGATGAGAGCTTGCTTAGTATATTCTATGTTTACGATTCAAGTGGCAAATGTTACCATCTGAGGTCAGAACGCTAAATATTTGAAATGACGTCGCTCGTTTTTTAACTGCTTCATCAATGGAGTGCTGGCAAGCCACTTCTCTGGATGTTTCACCTGTGCAGCAGATGGTGTTCTGGATGAAATGCTTAAATTACAAACCGATTTACGATTTGAACTAAGATGGAATGAGCTTATCTGGTTTATTGATTTTTTATCCAGTGCCATCGTGGATACACAAGAGGTTTATTTACTAAATTTGTGATCGTTAAAAGTTGCCTTGAAAAGTAGGGATCTGCGAATCACAAATTTCTTTTTGAATCGAATCTCGAATCGAATCGTGTCTCTAATATCGACATCGAATTGAATCCCAAATTGAATCTTAAAAGACAAGTTATTACATATTGCATCAAACAAAGTTATGGAACACTGTGATGACCCTTACGCGACGGAGTGAACACCTTAAACACCAATAAGTAAATATTCTCTGTAGTACCGTCGCTGAAACAGCTGGGCCTGTTGTCCATAGTTTTAGTTTTTGAAGGCCTAACTTGTTACTATTCACGTTCTTAAGAACGTGAATAGTAACAAGTTAAGCCTTCAAAAACTAGAACTATGGATAATGTTCTGGGCCAAATTCACACCTTTCCTAACAATTAAACATTGTCAGTTACTCAAAAAAATAGGAATTGAGTCTACATGAATGAATTTTCTAATGAGTTTTATCCTGACAGTTTTATCCTATTTTTGTTGGAAATGTAACAAATTGAAGTTAGTATGAGAGATTCGAAAAAATCGAATCCTGAGACTGATTCGGGATCGATCTCGACGCATACGTAAGGTATCAATATCGAATTGAATCGAATCCCGAATATTCGCAGGACCCTATTGAAAAGGCAACTTTTAACGATTACAAGTTTAGTAAATAAGCATCTCGTGTTTCACGATGTAGGTTTTAGGCTATGGATGGGTAGTGTCTTATTGGAACATATACATAATTGTGATGAGTTGACGATAACATGGTCTGAGGTTTGCAGCTTGGAGAGTATGTTCAACCTCGATGCTTTGCATCTCGGGTGAACATAAGCTCCGAGCCACAAACCTCAGACCATGTCAGTCAAGTCATCACACTAATTTATAATATACACAAAACTCCAAATTTTGTTCTTCAATGTAAGAATAAAAAAAACGAAGGACAGAACTATAGTGATCGCGATTGGTTCTCTGCCGACTGTTTCTGTGTGGAATAATGCATGGAATTGTATAATATTAGATGTCACGTGACTTTCACGCGTTCTGATTGGTTGAACAGAAACACCCTATTTTCCGATAGTTCGTCAGCAAAATCGCACAGACCTATCATTTTTGAAAAAAGAATAGTGCACGGTAATAGTGCACGGTTATAAATAGTAACATTTGAATTCGCTTAGAAAATTCCATTGACGCGTAAATACTTTACAATACTTTACAAGACATCTTGTCCCATATACATTATTACATTTAGTTTGGAGAAATAAAAATATGTGTATCAAAAGTGATGTTTGTAGTAGGGGAGGGGGGGGGGGGGGGGGGGGTTAATGGAATAATGGTATTGGGTTTCTTGGGGTTTTGGTTCTCTACCTCTCTATCCCAGAACTATGAGTGGCAGAATTAACTTAGTTTACCTGTTTAAAACCTGAACCATTTTCTTTTCTCTTTGACTGTAAATAAGAATGTTATCTTGCATATATGACCGATGAAGAACCCCCCCTCCCCCCCCCCCCCCCCCCCCCACACACACACACATCTAATATAATAAATATAGCATGACTTCTTGTTGACTATGCCAAAATAGTGGTCCTCAAGGAGAGAATAGTCCCTCTGCTACGTGTCGGGACTATCCTCTCCTCGAGGACCACTATTTTGGTATAGTCAACTCAAAGCCATGCTATATTTATTAAATATTATGATGCTTAAGGAACTAACTATTATCATTAAAGTTTACTGTCAGCATCAATGGCTATATAATGACAACATAAACATACCGTATTTACTCTATGTATTGGGACACTCTATGATTTGGGACACACATTTTTTCCAGAAAATTATATTTTTTTTATGCTCCAAAGTTTGGGACATTCAGGGGGATTTGTTTCCAGTTGGCCCGTCACTAGTAGCCGACGACACTCATAAAAAAAATTCTTGAGTAACTAAAAATTTTCATTTTTTGCTTCCAAAACATAGCTTATGATCCCTCATTGGAACGAGCGCATTTAAAACATAGCTTATGATCCCTCATTGGAACGAGCGCATTTAAAACACAGCTTATGATCCCTCATTGGAACGTGTGCAATGCGCTCGTTCCAATGAGGGATCCTAAGCTATGTTTTGGAAGCAAAAAATGAAAATATAAAAAAAAATTGGACGGCGATTTTCGTATATGATGGAAAACGAATCACACACAACTTTATTCAGCATCAAATCAAGACTAGGCTGTGTTCTTTCCCCATTTTCTAAGAATTGGGACACCTGTGAAAATAATTATTTTTAGCTGTCCCAATACATAGAGTAAATACGGTAATAAAAAATTTAATCCTTTGTAACAGTACTGCCCATTTTAGAAGACTCTACGCTATGCATTGGTGTCCAGGTCTAATTTTAACACTAGTTTCTTATACCGGCCAGAAAAAAAGCTTCATGCTTTTTCCAGATATGAAGGCCCATTTTCCATATCTATTTGAGTACCTCAAAATTTCGATGAAAATCTGACTGTGGCTAAGATTTTTTATAAAAACAGTCGGTGACATTTGTTTTTTTAAAAACATTTCCAAGTATGTCATTTCATATTCTTAGTTGTTAACTGAACAGTAATTTCTGCTGTTTTAACATAGAATTGTGTAATGTGATTGTTTTAATATAAAAAGGTCTTTATCTGATCACTTGAGAACTTTTTATGCCCTCCACCATTCTGGCGAGGGGCATTAAGTGTTACCCTTGTCCGTCCATATGTACATTTGTCTGTCCCAAATATGGTTTTCAGACAATAAATTTAGTTTGACTGAATTAAATGAAACCAAATTTTATACATGGGTTTATAACCACATAATACAGGCTGGGATTCAGGGTTCATACACTTCTAAGGGAGAAAAATTCCATAACTTTTCCAAAACTTTTCAAGGACTTTCCACACATTTCCAAGACCACCAGCGAGAAACTTTCCATACCTTTTCCAAACCCCAGTGTCCATAAAATTTCGGCTTTTAAAACATCAGACTTGACAATAGAAGATATTATCTTGGATGCGTCACCATTATTATTGCTTGCGCATTCAGGTTTTTTCGTTTGATAGCACATAAAAGAGTTGACTGTTTTTCTTGGATGCAGTTGCCTCCAAATGTTTTTTCCGTTCGAATGACTGACAAGTGCAGCTTCTCCCATATTGGCAATGTCAATCGATTTCGCAAATCGATTGACATTGCCAACTGGGTTTCAGTTTATTAACATCTTTTTGTATCCAGCCACAAAACTTTGATTCCGATAGCCACTTTTCTCTAAAGATACAATTGCAAGGCATGTTTTGCGATATATTTACAGATTTGCAAAAATGAGGTCATCCGCCGGTGTGTCTAAAGTATCTTGATACTTTACATCCGTCGGTGTTTCTAAAATGCCCCGATAAATGCAAATAAAGACCGGCCAAATAGCAGACGTTCGTGAATTCCAATGATGCATCGAGATTTTCATTTTTTTTTTCAAAACAATATTCAGATTTTCGAAACAAATGATCGATTCCATAACTTTTCCATACACACCTCTTCTGTGTTCAGTTTTCTCCAAGACTTTTTCCAAACCAGCTCAAAAAAGGTGCCGTTTTCCAGACTTTTCCAGGGTATGGAAATTTTTTTTCTAATTTCCAAAACTTTTCCAGGATTCCAGACCCACGTGCGAACCCTGGGATTGATAGTGGGCTTGGTCTGATATTTTCTGGCAGAGTTATGGCCTTTTTCCAACTAAAAAGACATGTTGATATGGTTTTCAGATGATAACTTTAGTTTATCTGATCGAAATGAAACAAAATTTTGCACATATGTTTATAACTACATAATACAGGTTGGGATCGATAATGGGCTTGGTCTGATATTTTTTTGCACAGTTATAGCCCTTTTCTGACTTACAAGACATATTGATATTGGTTTCCGAATGTTAACTTGAGTTATAGGTGACCGATGTCAATCAGACATTGGAAGATAGCTTACTGTAAACAACGTACCAGACAGCTTTGATTTTGAGTGTGGCGGCATAATTTTTATGGCCCCTTTGTGGACTTTGCTATTCACTAAATACAGTTTATCATAAAGCGAGGGCATTCGTGTCTCATGGACACATTTTGTGACCTGCTGTATTGGTGTAATGGAGATAAGATATTTATTAATTAGATATCAACAAAGATAAATGACAAGAAACTCATGGTTGGGAGTGGGGGGGGGGGGGGGGCATAGCCACCCCTGGTGTTGCACTTGTTCTTTTTCAATTTTTCAGCACAGTAAAATACATTAAATTGAACGACTATAACACATAATTGTGTTCTTGTGAAAAAACTGCTTTAAATATTTTTCTCTTGTTTCAGCATGGGAAAATGCTAAACTACAACAACGATTAGAAGAACGGCACAAAATTGATGCAATGAAATTTAAGAAAGCAGGGACTGGGCCCATACCAAAAACATTTTCATATGATCCAACAAAAGTGAAGACAGACAAGATAAAAGCCAAAACCTAGAGAACAGTGAATGAAAATTATCTGAAAACACGACATTGTAAATTGAGTGTGTACTCAGGAGTCGAGCCGCTTATTGTTACTATTATCTCACAGTGATATAAAATCATCAGACATTGAGGGTTTTATATCCGGCAGATGTAGAAATTGTGTTTGAAGGAGACTTGAAATCACAGTGTTAACCAATGGTTACAGAAATGTTCCAACAGTAAAGGGGATAAACATTTTTATTTTTTTATGCGTTTTTTTTGTCTAATTTCCTTGACGTGATTTAAGTCTTCCTGGAGAATCTTAACCCTTTGAACCCGTCCGGCCCAGGAACATGGTACGTCACAACTTCATTAAGTAGGATGGGTGCTAAGTGCATGTGAGAAGTAGACCAATGAATATTTTCAGCGTGCAGCCCTAAGGCTGCACGTTGAAAATATTCATTGGTCTACCCTCAAATAATGAGTATGGACTATTCTGATTGCTGCCATTGAACTGACATGGAAGATACCACCAGGCTTCAAAGGGTTAAATATTTATTTTACATATTGATAGTTTACATCCTGTGGCATTGCAGTTCTCTCGACACAAGTGTTGGCTTCCCATATAGGCAGCCAAGATTGTGGCTTTGCAGTTGTTTCTCTGCAAGGTTTGGCTTCCCGTATAGGCAGCCAAGATTGCGGCATTGCAGTTGTTTCTCTTCAAGTGTTGGCTTCCCATATAGTCATCCAAGATTGTGGCATTGCAGTTGTTCCTCTACAAGTGTTGGCTTCTCATATAGGCAGCCAAGATTGCGGCATTGCAGTTGTTTCTCTTCAAGTGTTGGCTTCCCATATAGTCATCCAAGATTGCGGCATTGCAGTTGTTTCTCTGCAAGTGTTGGCTTCTCATATAGGCAGCCAAGATTGTGGCATTGCAGTTGTTTCTCTGCAAGGTTTGGCTTCCCGTATAGGCAGCCAAGATTGCGGCATCACAGTTGTTTCTCTTCAAGTGTTGGCTTCCCATATAGTCATCCAAGATTGTGGCATTGCAGTTGTTCCTCTACAAGTGTTGGCTTCTCATATAAGCAGCCAAGATTGTGGCATTGCAGTTGTTTCTCTTCTGCTGGCTTCCCATATAGTCATCCAAGATTGTGGCATTGCAATTGTTTCTCTGCAAGTGTTGGCTTCTCATATAGGCAGCCAAGATTGTGGTTTTGAAGTTTTTTCTCTGCAAGTGTTGGCTTCCCATATAGTCATCCAGGATTGCGGCATTGCAGTTGTTTCTCTTCAAGTGTTGGCTTCCCATATAGTCATCCAAGATTGTGGCATTGCAGTTGTTCCTCTACAAGGTTTGGCTTCCCATATAGGCACCCAAGATTGTGGCTTTGCAGTTGTTTCTCTGCAAGGTTTGGCTTCCCGTATAGGCAGCCAAGATTGTGGCTTTGCAATTGTTTCTCTGCAAGGTTTGACTTCCCATATAGGCAGCCAAGATTGCGGCATTGCAGTTTTTTCTCTGCAAGTGTTTGCTTCCCATATATGCAGCCAAGATTGCGGCATTGCAGTTATTTCTACACAAGTATTAGCTTCCCATTTTGGCAGCCAAGATTATGGTATTGCACTTGTTTCTATACTCTTGTTGGCTTCCAATATAGGCAGCCAAGATTTGCCTAGAAATCATTACAATGGAACTCATAATGTAACTTACATTACCCAGAGACCGCAAGTAATCCCACAGGCTCTGTTGCAGTAAAGACACATCAAAGTTGAAGTTAGTCTTTAAGTGTTAATGCTTTGTGGAATGACATCATATTTGATATACAAATGTATCTTATTGACACCTTTTCCCCCCATCTTCTGTAGAATGACATCTTGTTTCATATACAAATGTATCTTATTGATGTCTTGGGTCAGGTTCTGTAGAATGACATCCTATTTGATATATAAATGTATCTTATTAATGTCTAGGCCCACGTTCTGAAGAATGACCTCCTGTTTTGTATACAAACGTATCTTATTGATGTCTAGGGCCGCGTTCTGTAGAATGACATCCTATTTGATATACAAATGTCTCTTCTTGATATCTAGGCCTGCATTCTGTTGAATGACATCCTATTTGATATACAGATGTATCTTATTGATGTCTAGGTCCATGTTCTGTAGAATGACATCCTATTTGATATCTAGGTCCACGTTCTGTAGAATGACATCCTATTTGATAAACAAATTTATCTTATTGATGTCTATGGCCATGTTCCATAGAATGACATCCTATTTGGTATACAAATGTATCTTTTTGATGTGTTGGGCCACGTTCTGAAGAATGACATTCTATTTGGTATGACACCCTATTTAATATACAAGTGTATCTTAGGATGCCATTCCACAGAACATGGACAAGTCCACGTTCTGTAGAATGACATCCTATTTGATATACAAATGTATCTTATTGATTCTTTGGGCCATGTTCTGTGCACATGTTGAAAGGAGTATTTTTATCAGTGTTTTATGGATTTTGTATTTGTTGCATTCTAACCATATGCCACAGCTTAGGAGTTGAAAATAAGTCAAACATTTCATCGAATATCTTCCAAAAATAATGTATATCTGAAATGTAGAGGTCGAAGATTGATATTGACCAAGGAATCAATAGCCCACATGGACTATCAGTTAGAAGATCTAAAGACATCTTTTTATTTCTATGACAGTGAAATAAATTTGACTCCACATTTTTTGAGATGAAATAAAACTTTTTAACTTCTGTAACACGATTTTATTTTACAATATGCTCCTGAGAATTATTTTTTCATGCACTGCATTACCCCAAGGTGTGACAATTTATATGAAAAACTCTTGTGTCATATTGTCAGAGAATGTACTAACTAGATTACTGGGAAATGGGTACTCATGTTTACAGCGGGTACATCCCAAAAAGTGAGAAAAAATTATTCCCAAATCCATGAGAGTGGGAGAGAGCATACAAATCTTCTGGCCATCATGCTTTTATCTAGCCATTTTGGCTTCTGTTTAACCCTTTACCCAACGCAGACGATAACAAAATTTATTATTTTAAATATCATTTATTCAAAGAATTTCAACAAAACCATATCAGGTGACCCCTCGTTGGAACGAGCTCAACGAGCTCGTTCCAACGAGGGGTCACATGATATGGTTTTGTTGAAATTCTTTGAAAAATAATATTTTTTCAACTGCTGAATTTGCATATTACGCGGGCGGATGCGGCCGATTCGTTGGGTAAAGGGTTAATGGGATGTACCTATTTTTATTAACCCTTTTAAACCCTGGCGGCCCTTTTTCCGGCCAAGAACATGACACATCATAGCGTCATTAAATAGGATGGCTGTTCAGTTCAGTAAATGTGTGGGGTACACCAATCAATATTTCCAACGTACAGCCCCAAGGCTGCACATTGAAAATATTGATTGGTCTACCCCAAATAACGGATATGGACTCTTCTAATTGCTGCCACTGAACTGGCATGGAAGATACCACTAGAGTTCAAAAGGTTAACATTAGGAATATGGACTGGACAAAGGTCACTCTCTGAATTAATTGGTACTTTTGAGAGTTTGTTTTCTATAGAAAGCATTGGAAAGCAGACACCATTGTTTCTGATTGGACCTAATTTCGGTATAAAATGGCCACTGGCAGCCATCTTGAATTTTGGACTGCACCCAAAAACGCTCGTTCTTGTCCCAAGGTGACAACAAAGGTACCCAAGAAGTTTCGTGAAGATCGGTTCTTAAATACAGCCTTTAGCCCGAGCCGTATTGACATGTGCACTTACAGTGTATAAGTAGCACTGAATAAATCAAAGTTCATCTAATTTGCATAATTTCTGCACGAGAAAAAAACCCATACTATATGTGATGTATTCCATGTTACTAAACATTTATACAAAAATTTATTCAAATCAGAACTTTCGTACAGAAGTTCTGTGCAAAAGACTGACTGCACTAATTTTGGTACAAAATGGCTGCTGGTGGCCATCTTGAATTTCAGACCACACCCAAAAACACTCGATCTCATCCCACGGTGATAACAAAGGTACCCAAGAAGTTTCATAAAGATCGGTTCATAAATATGGCCTCTAGCCTAAGCCATACAGAAGTTGTGTACAAAAAAACTGATTAGACCTAATTTCGGTACAAAATGGCCACTGGCAGCCATCTTGAATTTTGGACCGCACCCAGAAACACTCATTCTCGTCCCAAGGTGATAAGAAAGGTACCCAAGACATTTCATGAAGATCAGTTCATAAATACAGACTCTAGTCCAAGAAGTATTGACATGTGTACTTACTGTGTGAAAGTGCACTGAAAAAATCAAAGTTCATCGAATTTGCATAATTTCTGCACGAGAAAAAAATCTGTATTATATGTGATGTATCCCATGGTACTAAACATTCACACAAAAAATTATTCAAATCAGCGCTTTCATATTGAAGTCCTGTGCAAAAATCTGATTGCACCTAATTTTGTACAAAATGGCTGCCATCAGCCATCTTGAATTTCGGACCGGACCCCAAAACACTCGTTCCTGTCCCACGGTGATACCAAAGGTACCCAAGAAGTTTCGTAAAGATTGGTTCATAAATACGGCCTCTAGCCTGAGCCGTATTGGCATTTGCACTTACAGTGCTGAAAGTAACACTAAATACATCAAAGTTAGTCTAATTTGCATAATTTAGGCACGAGAAAAAAACCCATATTATATGTGATGTATCCCATGGTTCTAAACATTCATACAAAAAATTATTCAAATCAGCGCTTTCATATGGAAGTTCTGCGCAAAAATCTGATTGCACCTAATTTTGTACAAAATGGCTGCCAGCGGCCAACTTGAATTTCGGATCGGACCCCAAAACACTCGTTCTCGTCCCACGGTCATAACAAAGGTACCCAAGAAGTTTCATAAAGATTGGTTCATAAATATGGCCTCTAGCCCAAGCTGTATTGAATTGTTGACGGACAGACGGACGACTGGCCATGGCATAAGCTCAAATTTGGCTTCGGCAAAGTTGAGCTAAAAATGAAATTGATTCGAGTCAGTATTCATTACTTATTGGGCGGAAACCAAATTCAAGATGCCCGCCTTAATGAATTGGCCACTGGTGGCTATCTTGGTTCAGATGACTGGTCCAAAATTGAAAGGAAGCTTCCTCTTGACACCAGCAATGCATAACTGGAGAACTGTAATTTGTTGGACAAATTATGGGCTTTTCCAACTTTCCAATGTGAAAATGCAGACTACATATAGCAAAGCAAAGTGTTTGAAATTATCCATTTCCAAAATGATAGACAAAAAACATCCAAAGTTGGCTATTTTTGGCATTCTATAACGGTACTCTTATTCTCACCCTCATTGTGCTTGGGGGTTAAATCTTGAGATTAAAAAGTAAACAGTAACTTTCTTCTGCAATCATTTTTACATCTATCCATACCAAAATAATTGCTACAGCAACCTTGCAATTAGAGGAAACGAGTACAGATGTTTGCAAAATTCACTGAAAATCAATTTTTGTCGGACAATACTATTCTTTGAGTGGCCAAAACATAACTTACAGCAGCGGATTTGTTCAGTAAGCATCTCTACCTATAGCAAAACAATGTGTTTAAATTAACCTTTTCCAAAATGACAGGAAAATATAACCGCAGTTAGCTAATTCTTGCATTTTCGAATGGAGCTCTTACCCTCATTGTGCTTTAGGGTTAAAGATGAGATTAAAAACTAAACAGTAACTTTCTTCTGTAAGCATTGTTTCATCTATGCATACAAAAATAATTGTTACAACAACATTGCAATTAGAGAAATTAGCGCTTGAAGTTAGTCAATCTCGAAGATAAAATGCTATATTCATATCATTTGTGGCCAATAGGGGTTAATTTTAAAATATTTGTGTGGTGATATTAGTGTATCATATTATGCTCTAAATGTATGAACATCAATCACAGACTGAGTGTCTGAAAAGAGACATTGAGGAATCTTGAATCTTGGTATTTGAATGAACATGACAAGGGTACTGCAATTCAAGGCCTGATAACTGGGTGAGGAATAACAGATAAAACAGCAAAATTGTTCTTGGATGAATGCCCTATCTTCTCATGGGAAACATTTTGAGAAAATATGGCTCCAGTGCTGAGAAACTGCATGTAAATTTTGGCGAAAATAACAATTATTCCGACAGTACCCTTATGGGAAGTCTCAAATCTGCCAAGGGTTAAACTTTTAATAATAACATATAGAACAAAATTTGTCATACTTTGACTGCTGCATGCAGCTATAGAAAACATTCAGAGCTCAATCAATTAAAAATGGAGTAAATCGTCACCTAAACTGACCAAATTTTGAAAAAATTGAGGTTTTTTTTGGACGGTACCTACTTTTATGCAACCAGAATGGGATAGGGTTAAACTTTACGACCAAACTTACAACAGCAAATATGCTCGGTAGTCAATTGTGAATACGTGTTTGAAATTAACCCCTTCCAAAATGATAGAAAAAGCAACCAAAGTTGGATAATTTTGGCATTTTCAAACGGTACTCTTATTCTCGCCCTCATTGTGTTTGGGGGTTAAATCTGAGATTAAAAAGAAAACACTAACCTTCTTCCACAATCATTGTTGCATCTATCCATACCAAAATAATTGTTACTACAACCTTGTAATTGGAGAAATTTGCCTTTACATTTGGTCAATTTTGAAGAAAAAATCTATATTCATGTCATTTTTGGCCGAGGGGGGGGGGGGGGGGGGGTTAATGTGGAAAGATTTGAGTGGTGATTGTGGTGTATCATATTATGCTCTGAATGTGTGGAATATTTGAGCCTAAATAACTAAACAATTTTGAGACTGTCGAAAAATGTTAAAATTTTGAAAGTTTTGGCAGAATATTTTTAAAATACGCGTTTCACTAGATTTTATGACATTACATAAGTATGCCAAATTTGGTCAAAATCGTACAGCTTTTTTTTTTTAGTAGTGCAGACAAAATTCACGGCAAAAAAAATTAAATAAAATAAAAAAAAAAATAGAGAAGAAAAATTTTGAAAAAGAAGTATAACAAGAGTCTTTTCCAAACTGGGTTTGGGAAAGCCTAATTAAAAAATAAAAATGATTCGAGTCTGTATTCATTAGTTATTGGTCAAAAACAAAATTCAATATGTCTTACATGGTGGCCATATTGAATTGGCCACAGCTGGACCAAAATCGAAAGAAAGCATTGTGTGGTCATGCACATGTAACCCCTAAACGAATGATTTGATCAAATAAGCAGTTCTTTGGTTATTTGACAGAAACCAAAACTTAATGGATGGACGAGACACCGGACTTGGCAAGCTGATCCAAAATCGAAAGGAATCTTAGTTAACAAGGGCAAATAACTCTGTAAATCCTTATGTGAAGATATTAATTCTGTTGTTGGATCCGTTCTCTCATATTGAGGTATAAGCATTGCAAAAGTTATCTGAATCCAACACATAATGACAGTGCTACAGCAGCAAATATGTTAGATGGACACATTTTTCAATAATAATCCCCTTAAGTTAAACAAGGGCAAATAACTCTGTAAATGTTTATGTAAAAATATTAATTCTGCTGTAGGATCTGTTCCCCCATGTTGAGGTACAAGCATAGCAAAAATTATTTGAATCCGCCAAATAATGACAGTGCTAGAGCAGCAAATATGTTCGATGGAACATTTGTGTTATGAACATTCGTAATGTATGGATGGATGCAGCTCTCTACTAGATTTATTTATTGTTGCTTAATGCCACATCAGCAGCTAAGGCTATATCGTGGTGAGCTCTTCTAGATACCGCCTTCCGACCAGATCGGTCGGGAGCATAACAAATGAATACGAAAATCTAAATTTTATAGTAAATTTCCTTTCTTATTATACCTACCACAATTGTTTACTACAGGCTTGCACTACAGTGGAAGTCCCTAACTCGGATAAAATACTCTCTATTTTTGTCTTTCCCAAGCAAGTTGGGAAAGAAAAGTGGTGCAAAAGCACCAATAAAAATAAGCCAAAACTAGGTCGAGTGCAACCGGCGCAGACCCAGTACGGGACGCTCTCTCCCAAGTACAACTCCACGACTTCCGTTGCCAGTGTGCATAAACCGTCTCTAAAGACTCATTCTTTTTGAATCCGTAAACGTTAGAGTTATGTGATCAGCGGGGAGGAAAGATTCTTTACCCGTAAAGAAGACGGGAGGGCCTCCATGTAAACAATTGTGGTAGGTATAATAAGAAAGGAAATTTACTATAAAATTTAGATTTCTTATCAACCTACTCACAATTGTTTACTACAGGCTGAATAGACAAAAGGCTGGAGGGAATCGCATAACCAACCCCCACATAACCCTAGTGCACTGGAACCGTGAAGCAGAAGGAAGAGGTCCCGAGGCTTATCAACCATAATGTCGCAATCATTGGTAAAGGACAATGAAAAGAGACATATGAGCCTGTGTGACACACAGACAGAAAAAAGGGCAGTAACAGCACAAGGCTGAAACTGACCTTCAAGAAGCCTAATGGCTATGGCAGACAACAGCCTGAGCAGAAGAAAGAGGACCCAAGGCAAAAAGGTCCTCCGACTGCTCCTGCAACTGGCGTAAATAAAAGGTGGAGAAAGTAGAAGCATTTCTCCAGTAGGCTGCCTGCATAACATCCGACAACTTGACGGAGTTAGAATAAGCCCAAGAGGTAGACAGTGCCCGCACCTCGTGGGCAGAAATACGATTGGTAATACAATCGCCAGCTGCTAAACGACTATAAGCCGTACGAATAGCAAGACAAATCCATCGAGAAATGGATTGAGGAGAGATCTTCTGTCGACCCGGAATGAGGGACAGAAAAAAACGTTTTCTGCCCTTCCGTATGAAGCGTGTCCGATCAAGATAAATGCGAATAGCACGGACCGGACAGAGCAAAGGGCGAGTACCCTCAACAGAGGGAAGAGCCCTGATACAGATAGGAGGAGGAGTAGTATCTGGTAACTGATTCTTAGCCAAAAAGGAGCAATCAGTGGTAAAAGTAACACTGTTGGAAGAACTCCTAAAAAAGGCCGGGTCAACCGAGAGGGCGTGAAGCTCACTAACCCGTCTGGCCGAAGCAAATGTCATCAGAAAAGCCGTCTTGTATGTGAGAAATTGCATATCCACCTGGGATAAAGGTTCGAACGGCGCCCCCCCCCCCCCCCCCCCCCCCCCCCAAGCAAAGCAGCACCCACGAAAGATTCCATCGTGGAGTAAGCTGCAAAGTCCGAGGCCTTTTCAAAGAAAAGTGCCGAACAAGCTTGGAGAGGAAAGGATTAGTGCCGATACGACGCTTCCCCACATAAGAAAAAGTCTCTGAAAGCATAGACCTGTAACCCTTGATGGTAACAGGCTGGAGACCCCGAGAATCAAACAGATATACCAGAAACTCCGCAATCTGTGAAATCGAAGGATTGGCATAATCAACAGAGTGATCAGCACACCATCGACAGAAGACCTTCCATTTAGCGGCATAAGCTAAACCAGTGGAGTGCCTCCTTGAAGAAGAAATGCACTCCACTGCTCGTCTCGAAAAACCTCTACGGAGGAGACAGGACCTGACAAAAGATATGCGTGAAGGCACAATGAAGTCGGGTCGACGTGAAACCTCCTCGGGCGACCTTGACAAAGAAGGTCGCGACGTAGCGGGAGACGTGCCGGAACCGCCGCCATCAGCGAGCGGAGCTGATTGATCCACACCCGCTGAGGTGACAGGGGAGCGATCAGAATGATTCGACAACTGCAGGTTCGAATTTTGGCGAGAACCTGAGGAAGAATCGGAACCGGCGGGAAGGCGTAGCCGACTAGACCGTTCCAATCGAGTGACAGAGCGTCCACGGCAAAAGCCAGAGGATCTGGACACAGGGACACGAAAGTGTCCACCTGATGGTTCCAACGAGTCGCAAAGAGATCGATGTGGGGACGTCCCCAGAGATCGCAAAGCGACTGGAACACTGCCCTGTGAAGCATCCACTCGGTGGAAATAACCCTGCCCTGTCGGGACAGGGAGTCGGCTAGGACGTTCAGACGACCGGGAATGTGACGAACAACCACTCCGGCATGAACCTCCTGAGCGAGCAGTAAAAGATCCCGAGCTAACTCCTACATCGGAAGCGAGTGCGTGCCGCCCTGGTTCCGAATGTAAGCAACCACTGTCGAATTGTCGGAAAGTAGAAGGACCTGGCGATTCGACAGGTGAGGGATCCACTGCCTGAAACTCAGAAGAAGAGCAAGAAGCTCCTTCTGGTTGATGTGTAGAGCTGCTTGATCCTGGTCCCACATCCCATGTAGGGAAAGACCGAGAGGATCCAACGTCGCACCCCATCCGAGATCGCTGGCATCTGCCGTCAGAACGCGATCGGATGTGGGTAAGTCCAGCGGAACACCCTGCGTAATCCACTGAACATCTGTCCAGGGAAGAAGGTGAGGATACAGAGAGTCCGGAAACGGAAGCACCTGATCCAGAGAATCTACATTCGGTCTCCAACGACTGAGCAGAAAGTGTTGGAGAGGTCTGACACGCAGCCGACCTAGAGGAATGAGATCCGTCACCGAACCGCAGAGACCGATCAGCCGGAGAAAACTCCGAGCAGTCGCGGACCTGGACTGGGACAGAGTCAGAGCAAAAGCTGAGAGAATCACAGCCTTGGCCTGGGGAACAGCCACCAAATTGAATTTGGTTTGGAAAGACATCCCCAGATGACAAAACGACTGAGAAGGGACCAGGTCCGACTTCTCCTCGTTGACTCTGAATCCTAGCGACGTGAGCAAGCTCAACAAAGTGGCGACATCCGATTCCAGTAAGGCAGCATTGGAATGCCTCTGGAGGATATCGTCCAGATATGCCGAAGTAGTCACCCTGGACTGTGTGCGATGGAACGCTATCACATGCGACATCAGTCTGGTGAACGCCCAAGCAGCCAGGTTGAGGCCGAAAGGCATGGCCTTGAACTGGTAAACTCGCCCCAGAAAAGCGAACCTGAGATACTTCCGTGACGCCCGATGCATCGGAATGTGGAAGTAAGCGTCTCGCAGGTCGATGCTGGCTGCGAAATCTCCCTGGTGAATTGATTGGCGGACCGACCTGAAAGTCTCCATGCTGAACTTGGGAGCAATGATAGACTGGTTCAGGATGCTCAGATCGATAACCGGTCGGAGTCGGCCGTCCTTCTTCGGCACCAAGAACAGGCGGGAATAGAAACCCACTGACTGAACGTTCTTGACGACCTCGATCGCCCCCTTTGCCAGGAGATTGGCAATCTCCGTGGACAAAAGTTCCCGACGTAAAACGTCTGAAGGAACCGTGGTTGGAAGAGGCACCCTTGACAGAGTGGGGTGCCGTCGGAAGGATATGCGCAGCCCGGACCGAACAACATCTAACACCCATGGATCGGATGTGATGGTGGTCCAATGGTCTGCGAACTCTGCTATCCTTCCTCCAACCTGGGACGAGTCGAGGTGAGGACCTTCATTTCGAGCCCCGACGAGGCCCGCGAGAGGAGAAACCACCTCCTCTGCTAAATGAAGAATCCTGAGACTTCCCTCGATTCTGCCGACCCCTACCTTTACCCCGTGAGTAAGAAGTAGAGGCGGCAGAAGGACCAGCCTTTTGCTTCACAGAGGAAGCAGAAGGGTACTTGTTAGGCTTGGAACGGCCCTTGCCTCCCCGAGAAGGCTGATCAAGCTGACGAAACAGCAGCTGATCTTTGGAATGACGTAGGACGTCATCCCGGACCGTCGACACGGAACCATGGAAAAGTTGCGGACCTGCCAAAGAAGCAGATCGAAGAGTAGCACGCTGCTCCTCGGGAAGGGATCGTCCTGTGTCCAGCACAGCGTCCCTTCGAACTAATTCCAAATTGACCGTGTTACAGGCATGGGTGTGAGTAAGGTGCATAAGCGCCTTGGACAGCACACGCAAAGGAGCCTGTACCTCGTCAAACTTATCTGGAGGCAGATAAGCAGCCAAAGCTGAGACGACGTGATCTGAGAGAGAAAGCATGCCAAGCATCTCTCTAGATAAGCCCAACGTGGACTCCAGAGTCGTCATTGGAATGACGGCAGACTTGGGCTTGGAAAGCCCGAGGGAAGTGGAGTCCTGATCCAGAACTGTCAAAGTCTGGCAGACTGACGGATTGGCGGAATCGTAGGAACGATAACGCACAGGAGGCAAAAAGGTGTCAACCCTGGTGAAGAACGAAGTCTTCAAAGCCTTGGAATTCAGCTTGGCATCCAATGCTGAAAAAGCCTCAACCACCTGTACCGACTGGCATGGTCGAAGGCGCCCAGAAGCAGGTTGCTCCATAGGCTGTTGGCGCGCGACCGATGATCGCGGCCAGGCTGACACTGTCGGCTGGTTAGCAGGTTTGAGCTCAGGCAGAAACCCAAACACAAAGTCAAGAGCCGCCCCCAAGTCCGAAGACTGCTGGCCCTCGACCTCAAGCATGTCGGACTCCTCCCCAGAGTCGGAAGACACATAGCCCATGGTGGGCAAACCAGCCGACGCCTCCCATGGTGTCGGGACACCAGAGGAATCGGAAACCGGCCTGTTTCCAATCCCGGGAGGCGGCGCCATAGGAGGCGCCTGGAAACCACCCATAGCCTCGCTGGAAGCAACAGGAAGGCTCTTTGAGAGAACCTGAGTGAGTAAGGAGAGGGCCTCCCTAAGCTCACTGCCTGTACCGACCGGTTCGACAGGGGAGCGAACCGGCAAAGTGGCTTCACTTCTGACCCTCTTAACCAGCGAAGGGTCACGATCCTCCAAAACACCCGACGCGGGACGACGGGCGGCAGCCGAAACATCTGAAGGCAGACGTGTATAGGGGTACGATGCACCCCAAGGATCAATATTGCGAGAACTCCTGAGAGTCACCGCGGACCTCTGCGGGGCAGAAGGTCCAGGCTGCACAAAAGGCGTTGGTCCCCCAAAACTGGTCGTGTGACCAGAGTGAGTGGACGGAAACGCCACGGAGTTCATAGTGTTTCCACTACGAACATCCGAATCCAAAGACACAACTGTGGTACTCGACGGCGACGAGACCACAGCGATGGGTTCGGCCGGCAACCCCTTCCGACTTCGCCGAGTTGAAGTCAGGGAAGGCTGGGGCCGATATCCCACATCTACAGTATCGGACAGTTCTGCAGTCCCCTGCAGCGAAAAGCCGAGGCCGGCTGAAACAGACAACGAAGCAGACGGACCTGCAGCAGTAGTAGATACGTCGAGAGTCGTTGAGGCTGGTGAAAAAGTGGAGAGAGCACACCGGCCCGGCTCCGAAGGAGAAGTCACAACCCTAGTGACAGCCTCAGATGTCGACTGGAGGGGGACCGTAGTCCCGGAACCAGGCATCTCTACACCAGAACACTCAACGGCTCCCGCAGTATCCACCACAGGAAAAGACTGCACATCCCCCACGGAGGAGGAATAACTCTCACCAGACAAAAAAAAGCATGAACAATAATTGTGAAAATCTAAGTCTGAACCGCGTTGCCCGCGAAAATCGCGCGCGACCCGAGAGAGAGCAAATAAATATACATTATGGACATATAATATAAAAAAGAGAATATAAAACACTGTTCCTGAGAATACAAAGGATACACTGTGGTATAATGAATCAGGAAACATCAAACATCGAGCTGGTGGAACACTGATAAGCGTGCAAAAACATCTCGACACGAAGCGGATTTTAAAAAGAATGAGTCTTTAGAGACGGTTTATGCGCACTGGCAACGGAAGTCGTGGAGTTGTACTTGGGAGAGAGCGTCCCGTACTGGGTCTGCGCCGGTTGCACTCGACCCAGTTTTGGCTTATTTTTATTGGTGCTTTTGCACCACTTTTCTTTCCCAACTTGCTTGGGAAAGACAAAAATAGAGAGTATTTTATCCGAGTTAGGGACTTCCACTGTAGTGCAAGCCTGTAGTAAACAATTGTGAGTAGGTTGATAAGAAATTTAATGACATCATGAAACAGTTTGCAAACACTTCATAGGTTAACATAAAAAAAAAAACAGTTCAAACGTTTAGTTGGTGTATACAGTGTCGCATCAGGCACAGCAAGAATTGTTTTAGGCTCGGCTAAAGCCTTGTTAATATTGTTAACACTTCGCATCATGTAACACCATATCTACCAACTAAACCTCCTGTAACTAATAACTACTATTGACCTTGATATTAAATATGCAGCCCCCTTTTGTCTCACCTGCTTTAGTGGAGACACAGATGTACTTATTCTGCAGAGTGCATGGTGGCTCAGTGGTAGACTGTCGGACTTCTATGCTAGAGGTCCTGAGTTTGATCCCCATCCGGGAAGACCCGTGCTGTGTCCTTGGGCAAGGCACTTTCTCCCGGTTGCCTACATGGCGGCATGATGATGATGATGTACCAAGGCGTACTGCAAGTCGATGTTGCATGTCTTCAATCGCTGTAACCCTGCTTGAGCGGAGCTACAACAGAGATAGAATGTTAAGAAGATGACAGTTGCTCATTGATGCTTGGTGGTTCTCTCCGGGTATTCCAGCTTCGTCCACCCATAAAACGATTAGCCATTGTGCATAAGTATGTGACCTTAAAAAACACCAATAAATAAATACTGATTCTGTTGACCAAAGTCTGTCAACAATATTTTCTAAATTTAGAGGAGGTGAGACACAGATGTACTAATTCTGTTGACCAAAGTCTGTTAATTAATGTGTTATAACTTTTGAACCTTTAACTGGTAGAGTGCCGAATTATTTTTTGTTGTAAAAAATTTTTCACATTTCTTCGACTTGTTACAATTTATGGGAGATACTCTCCCATAAATTATCACTAGACAAATCCCTGGCAGCAAAATAATTCTATATAACATGAATCCTTCAACACGAGAGACCGCTAATCTAGTCCAGCAACACGATAATCATAATTTCATTAAGTAGGATGGCTACTAAGTGAACATGTGTGGTGGAACAATTAATATTTTCAATGTGCAGCCTTCAGGCTGCACGTTGAAAATATTAATTGCTCTACCCCCAAATAATGGATATGAACTCTTCCAATTTCTGCCATTTAACTGGAATGGAAGATACCACCACCAGTGTTCAATGGGTTAATATTTGTGGTGTATGTACTTGAGAGTAAAGCCCAAATATGGGCATCCAGCACTCTACCAGTTAAAGATATTTACATCAAACTTTAAAGGGTTATACCTTCATCATGAGCTGTTTTGTCGCAATTGAAACAATGATACTAGGGTCAAGGACATTATTACAGTGCATATTGTTACATTCTTACAGAAAACAGAATTTCATGTTCAGGTCAAGTTTTTCAACCGGAAGATTTCTCCATGAAATAATATAGGGTGGGTTACCATGATCGGATATGTTGCAATTAAAACCATGCCACTTGGTTCAAGGCCAAGCTTTCTATTACTAATAGAAATTAACTTCAAGTTTAAGTGATTAGTCAACCATGACAGCCATACAGGTATGTGACCTAGATTTGTTTAGCAGAGTCTACAGTTCATATTTATGAAGCTATTTCACTGCAACTTGGAAGGATAACTTGGTATGATGTCTAGATAAAACAGTCCTATTTTGGTCATGATCGGTAAGCCATTACTGCTACCTGGTCATGTGACCTGGATTCCATTTGCACTATCCACAGGTCTGATCTGACGAGAACTGGTTACCACAACGCCACTGCACCCCCATTTACAGTAGGTAATTTTGACAGGATGGGGTAGATAATCAGACTAGGATAATTAACCTCAATAAATAATGAATTCAATAAACTAGATTTCAACCTTTGAATTAAATAGATAAAAGACAATTTATAAACTTTCACAAGGTTGAGGGGAATAAGCAAGCAAGGATATCATCCCCCTTAGTCACTAAAGATGTTTATTTATTTCTGGGGGGTCAAGCAAGCCAGAAAATAAGCAGACTGTCATCTGCAAAATGAGATCCCCAGAGGGTGAATTTAGTGATGCTACCCTACCTCTGTGAACTCAATCTAAATCAGGGTCTCAAAACTAAACAGGAAGAGGTACCCAGAGGATAAATTAGCCCACTGTATGGGACTGCATCATCAAATTCACTCTCTGGGCACCTCATTCTGCAAATATCAGACTGCTTATTTTCAGGCCTTGGGTCAAGCAACACATTTCACAACAAGGGTCACCTCGCAGCAGACAGTTCAACTGCACCATCGACATACAGTATGCTTTAGTACACTGTCGTCCCCCACCCTCCCCCCACGGGCAATCGGGATGAAGTGTCCAAGGACACAATGGACTTACCTCTGGCAGGGATCAAATTGTGGCCCTTTCGTCTTGAAGTCCAAGTCATAACAACTGGGCCACCACGCTATGTTAATAAAAATGACCTATGAATTAAAAATGACAGTCATGAAACTAAGGGAGTACCTACAAACATACAGTATCAGTGGTAAGTTAACAATGCCCCACATCCTCAAAATTTTGTTAAACTTAATAAAAATGTAACCCACAGCATTAAGTATCAAAATTTTAAATGTGTCTTTAGGACAAGTTAACAATGTCAGAATCCCCTCCCCCAACCTCAAAACTAGGTTAAACTTTATAAAATGTAACTCATACTATTAAGTGTAAAAAAATTTAAATGTGCCTTTAGAGCATGTTAACAAAGGCAGATTAGCCCCGGATTACCTTTTGCAATAAAAAAATGAAAGTGTCAATGACACTGTAGCTCAACTTGTTAAGACATGTACATGTATAGTATGTGTCACAGCAATGACACATCTAGGTAATGACCTGATAACAAGGGTACATATAAAGTATTGTAAAGGTCTGTACATAAACACTGACCGTAGCCTGTAACAAATGTATAGGTAAAGGGGGGTGACAGTCAGATGCTAAACTAGAAAAGAAATCTTTGAGTCCCAGAGTGGGTCTGACTGAACCCCAAAATATTTATTCTCATAGCACAGTGATAACAAAGGCACCCAAAGACACTCATTTCTGTCCCAAGGTGATAACAAAGGTACCGAAGAAGTTTCATGAAGATCAGTTCATAAATATGGCCCCTAGCCTGAGCCGTATAGAAGTTGTGTACAAAAAACTGATTGGACCTAATTTCGGTACAAAATGGCCACTGGCAGCCATCTTGAATTTTGGATCGCACCCAGAAACACTAGTTCTCGCCCCAAGGTGATAACAAAGGTACCCAAGAAGTTTTGTGAAGATCGGTTCATAAATACAGCCTCTAGCTCGAGCCGTATTGACATGTGCACTTACTGTGTATAAGTAGCACTGAATAAATCAAAGTTCATCTAATTTGCATTATTTCTGCACGAAAAAAAACCTGTATTATATGTGATGTATTCCATGTTACTAAACATTCATTCAAAAATTTATTCAAATCAGAACCTTCAAATAGAAGTTCTGTACCAAAAACTGATTGTACCTAATTTTGGTACAAAATGGGCACCGGCAGCCATCTTGAATTTCAGACCACACCCAAAAATACTCGTTCTCGTCCCAAGGTGATACGAAAGGTACCCAAGAAGTTTCATGAAGATCGGTTCATATATACAGCCTCCAGCCCTAGCCGTATTGACATGTGCACCTACTGTGTATAAGTAGCACTGAATAAATCAAAGTTCATCTAATTTGTATAATTTCTGCACGAGAAAAAAACCCATATTATATGTGATGTATTCCATGTTTCTAAACATTCATACAAAAATTTATTCAAATCAGAACTTTCAAACAGAAGTTCTGTACAAAAAACTGATTGCACTAATTTTGGAACAAAATGGCTTGAATTTTGGACTGCACCCAAAAACACTCGTTCTTGTCCCATGGTGATAACAAAGGTACCCAAGAAGTTTCGTAAAGATCGGTTCATAAATACGGCCTCTAGCTTGAGCTGTGTAGAAGTTGAGTACAAAAAACTGATTGGACCTAATTTCGGTACAAAATGGCCACTGGCAGCCATCTCGAATTTTGGATCGCACTCAGAAACACTCGTTCTCATCCCAAGGTGATAACAAACGTACCGATGAAGTTTCGTGAAGATTGGTTCAAAAATACAGCCTCTTGCCCGAGCCATATTGACATGTGCACTTACTGTGTGAAAGTAGCACTGAATAAATCAAAGTTCATCTAATTTGCATAATTTCTGCACGAGATAAAAACCTGTATTATATGTGATGTATTCCACGTTACTAAACATTCATACAAAAATTTATTCAAATCAGAACTTTCATACAAAAGTTCTGTACAAAAAACTGATTGCACTAACTAAAGTACAAAATGGCTGCTGGTGGCCATCTTGAATTTCGGACCGCACCCAAAAACACTCCTTCTCATCCCATGGTGATAACAAAGGTACTCAAGAAGTTTCGTAAAGATCGGTTCATAAATACGGCCTCTAGCCTGAGCTGTATAGAATTGTTGACGGACGGATGGACTGACGATGCACGACTGGCCATGGCATAAACTCAAATTTGACTTACGTCAAAGTTGAGCAAAAAATGCTGTGGGACATTACAGAATCTGTCTGAAATAGTGGCTTCAGATTTCCATTAGTCATGGAGAACTGCTCTTTAAAAACAATTGGTTGTTTTATTTTATTAATAAATAGAAAGATCAAGATGATATGTTCAAAATCCAGTGCAACTCTTGGGTGTCCTAAATTGCTGTAGACTGAACAACATTATAAGTTATTCTGTTTGTTGACAGGGGACATGGTCTCACATTCCCTGCATGAAATTTATATTCAACCAAGGCGTTAGCCGAGCTTGAATATATGTTTCATGCAGGGAACATGAGACCATGTCCCCTGTCAACAAACAGAATAACATATATGTCCCATTCTTACACAAGTAAAATTGAATTGGAAAAAAAATGATAAAAGTTTACATCTTACTGAAACAACGTCTTTTTCTAATATTCGCTGTGCAACAACAAATTTTAAAATGATTCGAATGAAGCGATTTCAGTTTATGTTACAGTAAATTAATGAAAAGAGGCCTTATAATCTAATCGGTTTCATAAATAATTAATAACCCATGTTTACATAACTAATCTTTTTGTACGTAATAACAGCACTTTTGTGTGCATTTTACTTCAGTTAAATGTATTTGTCTCCATTGATTTCAAGTGAAAAAAGACATTGCGATGAACCGTTGCTCATGGCAACAAGACGCTTTCCTTAACAGTGGACATAAGAATCGCTGACAGCAGACATGCGCATGCCCGGCGACATAAAATAAAATCAACGCGGCATTGACCAATCACTGCAAGGTATTGCGGGACATATGGAAATATGCACTTTCACTTGTTTCATCAAAATTGGTTCATTACTGTTTCCCACAGAAGAATCTCATACACAAATCTATATTAAATCTTCTAATTTAAAAGGGAGATAACCTAGTTTAAGTTATTACAGATTAAAGTTTTGGAAGTATATGCATCTTCACTCGTTAGTGGTCATATCCAGAAAAAGTTTCATCAAAATGAAGGAGGAGATACACTCAAGAATCTCATTTGGAAACCATAATTAATCTAAGTTCAGGGAGAAATAACTCTTTATTAAAATCACAGCTTGTTGAATATTTTGGAATATGCACATACTAACTTGTTAGTGGTATTGTTTAAGAAGTTTCATTTATTTCGATTCATAAATGAAGAAGGAGAGTTGAAGGGGAGATAACCCAGGTAAAAGTTGATGCTGAATGAAATTTTGAAATACTGACTTATTAGTAATGTTGGGGGAAGTTTCATCAAAAGGTAAACAGGCATTGCATGCACTAGAATCTCATATTTAAATTTATATTGATGAATCTTTCAAGTTGAAGGGGAGATAACCTGGTTAAAACTGTCGCAGATTGAAAATTTTAGAATATGTGCATGTCAGGGACCAGCCGTGAGGGCGACTAGGGTGATTAAGTCGCCCTTCTAAGCCCAAAGTCACCTAGAAGAATAGTCGGGGCGATTACAAGTCGCCCTCTAAAAATTGGCCAAAATGAGAAAAGGCTGAACTGAGTGATGCGAGGTTTACATGAAAACAAGTATTTTCAAAAATTGAATGTGCTCGAATGTGATAAATGGGCATTTTAATTCGTCAAATAAACGTCCATTTATTTGAAATCACATGACAAGCAATTGTCCATTGTCGCTTTTGGCGGATTTTTTTATTTCTATTTTGTTGCGTTCCAGTCGGAGCTTCAAGTGTCGAAACAAAAATAGGTGACTTACGCGACTCAACAAAACAACCCAGTTTGAAAGTAGGTTACGTCGCTTAGGATGCCGAAAATGTATACACAACGGACGTATTTTATAACACATTATTTTCATTTCGATCTGCTGACGACTGTTAACTGTTGGGCTGTCTATTCCCAGAAAAACACGAATGGAATTGAAACACATGAAAAAAAGCTTTAGTGATGTAAAGAAAAGCTTTGTACAGGACACAAGTGTGCATGTGGACGATCTTGAAAAAGGGTCCTCCTAAACATCGGAATGACATGAAATGACGCGGAATGACACCGGAATGCCATAAAAATGATGCGGAATGACATATCTTTTACAAAATACTCGACCCCAGAATGTATTTTGTTTATTAACTAACAAAGTACCTCCCAAGCAACCTTCTTACATCTGGTCCTGTTCACACTTTCAGACTTAGGAAATTATTAGCTTAGTAGACTTTGTTGAAAGGCAACCACAGGAGGGTGATGGGGGATTGGCACGAAGAAGAGGTGAGGAGGGGTCATGAAGGAGAAGGTAGCAGAGGGTGATTTTCAGTCAATAATTACATTGTGATTTTTTAACCTGGCACAGATGCATCATAGACAACTGGACCTGGATTATTTGTACGTTAATGGAGGACCATAAATTGAAAATATGAAGGGGCGGCGGGGGTGGTACATGAATATTCTTAATTTTCCCCACTTGCCTTTTAAGTCTCCCTACATGACTCTGCAGTCTCCCTATTTTTTCTGGAGGGAGACTTGAAGTCTCCCTAAAATTCCCCCCTAGGCTGGTCCCTGGTGCATATCCACTCGTTAGCCATGATGTTCAAAAAGTTTCATCAAAATTGGTTCAGAAATGTGAGAGATGCGCACACAAGAATCTCATTAGAAAATCTAGATTACATCTTTAACCTCGTCAAACAAGAATCTCATTAGGAAATCTATGTTAAATCTTTAACCCCATTAAACAAGAATCTCATTAGGAAATCTAGATTAAATCTTTAACCTCGTTAAACAAGAATCTCATTAGGAAATCTAGGTTAAATCTTTAACCTCGTTAAACAAGAATCTCATTAGGAAATCTAGGTTAAATCTTTAAAGCATTAAAAGTTGTCACAGATCAAAACATTTTAGAATATGCACATGTTCATGATAGTTGCGAAGTTTCATCCTAATTGGTTAAAACAATAGCTATTGCTGAAGACAATTATATCCCCACTGTAGTGCTAGACCGATGAAGCATAAATAATGAACTAGAGGTGTGACTGTCCCAGATGGGCCTGCCCATACCCCCACTGTCATGATTATTCTAAGATGAGGGGCACAACTCTGGTAAAAAAAAAAAGTCCGATCAAAACTATAATCGCAGGTGCACAGGTTCCCATGATAGTGAACATCCATACCAAGGAATCGACCCATAAACAAATGAGAAAATCTCCGGACAAAGTTAATTATTCTAAGATGAAAAGGGGCATAACTCAGGCAAAACAATCCGATCAAAACTATAATCACTGGTGCACAGGTGCCCATTGTAGTGAACATCCACACCAAGTTTCAAAAGAATCAACCCATAAACAACTGAGAAAATCTCCAGACAAAATTCTAGCATTCTAAGATATGAAAAAGGGACATAACTTGGTCAAAAATAGTCCGACCAGAACTATAATCGCAGGTGCACAGGTTCCCATGGTGGTGAACATTCATACCAAATTTCAAGGACAACAACATGGTCCAATGAACGTGAGAAAATCTCCGGACAAAATCATGTCCAGACAGACACAATGATTCCAGTATACTAACCCCCACCTCCACCACTCATTGTAGGGGGTATAATTGGAAACAGAGGACCAAAAAAACATGAAAAATTGATAATGTAAGGAATGCAACTAAAAAATATGCAGGTGACTTTTTTTATAGCATGCAGGAGCGGCTTGTAACAAGGATCCCTCATTTCATGAAATCCATCCACTCACTACTGAGATATAACTGTGGACAGCTGGACAGGCACATATAATTCATACTCCTCCTCCACCCACCCCCCTCCCCCCTTCTGATGGACGTACATTGTTATGACGATAAAGCCTCCACTTTTTTGAAATCTTGATTTTACTCTATACATATTTTCAAGCAGGAACATTTGCTTTGTGAGAGGATCAATTCACCCAAAACAAAAGAATCTTAAACATGTTTGAATTCTATCACTAGTGCTGGAGATGGAGGATCTGTTCATCCATAAAGAAGCAAGTCAAAAATTATTTCAATTCCATGACTAGTGCTTAAGACTGAGCAGCAAGCATGTTGAACGTTGGAACATATTCAGCTCTATATCCCTTCAGTTGTATCACTGGTGGTGGAGACAGAACAACAAACATATTGGAGTTGGATGGACATAAACAGTTATGGATACGGATGAATGACGGAACGTATTCATATCTTTATACCCCTCCAGTTGAGGTATAATAACACTTGACACAGTCACTAGTTTTCCACATTTGGTTTCCACTATCTGCTTCCAAATGGCAAGTCTAACAGAGTACAGCAGCTGTAGTTTGCAACACGTTAACACTTCCATTATCTGCTTCCAATTGGGATGTCTGTTCAATTGTAAGAAAGTGCAATATTACAGCATCCGTAGTATGCAACAAGTTAACATTTCTATTATCAGCTTCCAATTGGAAAGTCCGTTCAATTTTAACAAAGTACAATATTACAGCAGCTGTTGTTTACATCAAGTTAACAGTATGGTCAATCTTTATCCTCCTTCTGAAGAGTCTTAGAAGAAACTATTCAGTCACAAACTGCTGATACAGATAAAACTGTAGGTGCTTGTTTATCCATACCCAGTTTTTTACCATTCACAACCAATACTACAGGGGTGTCAACTCGTATACTCATGAAATTAAATTCCTGGAATATAAAAAAAAAATAAGTAATTAGAAATACAGCTTGCCTTAGATATATTTATGGCAGTTTCACTTTTTGTTACTTCCAAACACTGGCATCGCAAAGATGACTAAGGGAGAGGGTGGGGGATTTGTCCCAGCTGTGAGAGGTCATGTCCTGTCTGATAAAATAATCCAACTCTGTTTTCAAGGCATGCCTTGATGGTGCTGTTGAAATATAAGTCCGCTGGGATAACTCATGCTGTATCAGTACTCCAAATTATATCATGGAGGGATAACTCATACTGTACCAGTACTCCAAATTATATCATGGAGGGATAACTCATACTGTACCAGTACTCCAAATTATATCATGGAGGGATAACTCATACTGTATCAGTACTCCAAATTATATCATGGAGGGATAACTCATACTGTACCAGTACTCCAAATTATATCATGGAGGGATAACTCATACTGTACCAGTACTCCAAATTATATCATGGAGGGATAACTCATACTTTATCAGTATTCCAAATTATATCATGCAGGGATAACTCGTACTGTACTGGTACTCCAAATTATATCATGGAGGGATAACTCATACTGTATCAGTACTCCAAATTATATCATGGGATAAATTAATACATACTGTACAGGAACTCCAAATTATATCATGGAGGGATAACTCATACTTTATCAGTATTCCAAATTATATCATGCAGGGATAACTCGTACTGTACTGGTACTCCAAATTATATCATGGAGGGATAACTCATACTGTATCAGTACTCCAAATTATATCATGGAGGGATAACTCATACTGTACCAGTACTCCAAATTATATCATGGAGGGATAACTCATACTGTACCAGTACTCCAAATTATATCATGGAGGGATAACTCATACTGTACCAGTACTCCAAATTATATCATGGAGGGATAACTCATACTTTATCAGTATTCCAAATTATATCATGCAGGGATAACTCGTACTGTACTGGTACTCCAAATTATATCATGGAGGGATAACTCATACTGTATCAGTACTCCAAATTATATCATGGAGGGATAACTCATACTGTACCAGTACTCCAAATTATATCATGGAGGGATAACTCATACTGTATCAGTACTCCAAATTATATCATGGAGGGATAACTCATACTTTATCAGTATTCCAAATTATATCATGCAGGGATAACTCGTACTGTACCGGTACTCCAAATTATATCATGGAGGGATAAATTAATACATACTGTACAGGTACTCCAAATTACATCATGGAGGGATAACTTGTACTGTATCAGTACTCCAAATTATATCATGGAGGGATAAATTAACTTGTACTGTACTGGTACTCCAAATTATATCATGGAGGGATAAATTAACATGTACTGTACCGGTATTCCAAATTACATCATGGAGGGAAGCATTAATTCGTGCTGTACCGGTATTCCAAATTATATCATTGAGGGATAAATTACCACGTACTGTACCGGTACTCCAAATTGGTCATTCATAACCCAAATTATACCATGGAGGGATAAATTACCACAAACTGTACCGGTACTCCAAATTGGTCATTCTTAACCCAAATTATACCATGGAGGGATAAATTACCACGAACTGTACCGGTACTCCAAATTGGTCATGCTTAACCCAAATTATACCACGGAGGGATAAATTACCCCATACTGTACCGGTACACCAAATTGGTCATACTTAACCCAAATTATACCACGGAGGGATAAATTACCACGTACTGTACCAGTACTCCAAATTGGTCATTCGTAACCCAAATTGTACCATGGAGGGATAAATTACCACGTACTGTACTGGTACTCCAAATTGGTCATTCGTAACCCAAATTATACCACGGAGGGATAAATTACCATGAACTGTACCGGTACTCCAACCAGGTCATTGTAATATTTTAGGTACTTTGAGATTGTCAATGATCAGTTTAAATGCAATGATTTAATGAAACACCAAAATCTCAAAATTATCAAAACAAAATAATTATACATTTATATGAAAATGAGCCATCCATCGATGAATCTGTCAGTCAGTGTTAAATGATATGAAACAGTCAACTTGTCACAAACATTTACGGTGGAATGAGCATAGGAAAATGAAGTCAGTTGCGTACATTTCCTGAAACGTATGACATCAAATTTTAGTAAATTTTAAACTGACCTAACGTTAGAATTGCTAGAAAGTCTTAAACTTTGAGTTATAAAGTACAGAGTCTCAAATCTCACCCTAACACCATGACTACTAGTAATTCTGAACCTTCAAATTATCACCATGCACAGTCGCATAACTCACATACTGAAATACGTGACTGTATTTAGCCATCACTGCATAACCGTTAATGATTTGCTGTAATGCAACTCACAGGACAGTCACTGCTTACTGTCTTATTTGTGTGTATGCGATGTGAAACCATAAAAAATTCAGCAAGAGGATCACAGATCCAGAAGTCGAGTTTTGACATTAAATTCTGAAGAAATACGCTATTTGTAGCGACAATGACCTTGACCTTGGGGCGTGAGACTCTGAAATCGATAGGTGTCTTCCTTTCCTATAGGGTAACCTCTGGTGTAAGTTTGGTAAAGGTGTGTCAAATAGAACTAAAGTTATTGCCCAGAAACCAATTTGTCACAAAATATTCTATTGATAGTAACAGTGACCTTGACCTTGGGGCACCAGACTCCGAAAGCAATAGGTGTCTTTCCTTCCTATAGGGTAAACTGTGGTATAAGTAGGTGAAGATACACAGAATAGAACTAAAGTTATTGCCCGGAAACCAATTTGTCACAAAATATTCTATTTATAGTAACAGTGACCTTGACCTTGGAATCCCAGACTCCGAAATCAATAGGTGTCTTCCCTTCCCATAGGGTAACCTCTGGTATAAATTTGGTAAAGGTGCTTCAAATAGAACTAAAGTTATTGCCCGGAAACCAATTTGTCACAAAATATTCTATTTATAGTAACAGTGACCTTGACCTTGAAGTCCCAGACTCCAAAAGCAATAGGTGTCTTCCCTTCCTATAAGGTAACCTCTGGTATAAGTTTGGTAAAGGTGCGTCAAATAGAACTAAAGTTATTGCCCGGAAACCAATTTGTCACAAAATATTCTATTGATAGTAACAGTGACCTTGTCCTTGGGGCGCGAGACTCTGAAATCGATAGGTGTCTTCCTTCCTATAGGGTAACCTCTGGTGTAAGTTTGGTAAAGGTGCGTCAAATAGAACTAAAGTTATTGCCAGGAAACCAATTTGTCATAAAATATTCTATTTATAGTAACAGTGACCTTGATCTTGGAGTCTCAGATTCCAAAAGCAATAGGTGTCTTCTCTTCCTGTAGGGTAACATCTGGTATAAGTTTGATAACGGTGCGTCAAATAGAACTAAAGTTATTGCCCGGAAACCAATTTGTCACAAAATATTCTATTTATAGTAACAGTGACCTTGTCCTTGGGGCGGGAGACTCTGAAATCGATAGGTGTCTTCCTTTCTTATAGGGTAACCTCTGGTGTAAGTTTGGTAAAGGTGCATCAAATATAACTAAAGTTATTGTCTGGAAACCAATTGTTTATGCCCGCCCGCCACTTCAAACTATAAGTCGAGTTTGACTTCGTCAAAACTCGACTAAAAAGAAAGCATGTTAACCTACATTACAATTCCGTAGGCAATGTTAAACCCATGAAATTTGCTGCAGCAAACTGTTATGGAAGGATAAAATTCTGAATTGTGAGGGAAGCATCAGTCATGAATTTAGGCGTTAGTGATGAAGAAATTACCACAGACGGGTATTTAGGACAAAAATAAAACAAAATGGGTTGGATAACAACAAAATGAAAAAATTAATTAACCTTGGTCTAAAACTGCTAATCAATTTATACTAATTGCTCATCAATGTTCAAGAAGGGGGGAAGAGCGTGATTCAAATTTTGAAAACAAAAAATACTCTGGTATTAGGTAATGCTACAGAAATGGGAAGAAATAATAACATTCCAACCTAGTAGGTTACTAGCAGTACCAGGTAATGAATATTATTTCATCCAATTCCTGTAGGATTATAATTCCAAATGTTAAAAATTTATCGCAAATTATCTAAAAGATGTTTCTCGATATTCATTGACTCGATGGATATCGAGAAATATCTCTCAGTAGGTTCCTAAATGACGTCGTCTTGAAGATCGCCTTGAAGGAACCATCAGCAGATGTTTGTTATTTTCTTGAAACTGTCTGCAGTCGAACTGAGCAGAATATTGCGTAGTATACAATGTCATGTAATATATAATAAAAAGAAAATCTACACTATTTTTGTGAATTTTGTGTGGCTGTCCATATTCAATTATAGGATGGAGGAATATTTGTAAATATACACAAAGACGACCATATTCAATTATATCATGGAGGGATATTTGTAAATATACACAAAGACAACCATATTCAATTATAGCAAGCAAAGATAAAGATGACCATATTCAATTAGACCATGGAGGGATATTTGTAAATATACACAAAGACGACCATATTCAATTATAGCATGGAGGGATATTTGTAAATATACACAAAGACAACCATATTCAATTATAGCATGGAGGGATATTTGTAAATATACACAAAGACGACCATATTCAATTAGACTATGGAGGGATATTTGTAAATATACACAAAGACGACCATATTCAATTATAGCATAGAGGGATATTTGTAAATATACACAAAGACGACCATATTCAATTATAGCATGGAGGGATATTTGTAAATATACACAAAGACAACCGTATTCAATTATAGCATGGGGGGATATTTGTAAATATACACAAAGACGACCATATTCAATTAGACCATGCAGGGATATTTGTAAATGTACACAAAGACAACCATATTCAATTATAGCATGGAGGGATATTTGTAAATATACACAAAGACAACCATATTCAATTAGACCATGGAGGGATATTTGTAAATATACACAAAGACAACCATATTCAATTATAGCATGGAGGGATATTTGTAAATATACACAAAGACAACCACATTCAATTAGACCATGCAGGGATATTTGTAAATATACACAAAGACGACCATATTCAACAAGAGCGCAGGTATCGCTGAAGCAATACAATGTCCCCTACCGGACTAATGAGCATTAATAATTATACAAATGTTATAACCTAGATGTGATCAGGATGAATTCCGTTGAAGAGTTTCTAAAAAAAAGTCCGGAAAACTGATATTTTGGCACTTTTCCATATTTCCAAGGGCCATAACTCACACAAGAATAATGCAATCAGCATGAAACTCAAACTTGATCTGTAGGTCATCGTTCTATAGTAGGTTACCAAGAATGAAATCATTCGGTTGAAGCATTTCCAAAAAAAGTCCAGAAAACTAAAGTATGACAGACTGACGGATGGACAGAGTGCAAATGAAACTTGATCTGTAAGTCATCATTCTATAGTAGGTTACCAAAAATGAAATCATTCCGTTGAAGCATTTCCAAAAAAAGTCCGGAAAACTGGATATTTTCACGCTTTTCCATATTTCCAAGGGCCATAACTCACACAAGAATAAGGCAATCAGCATGAACCTCAAACTTGATCTGTAAGTCATCGTTCTATAGTAGGTTACCAAAAATGAAATCATTCCGTTGAAGTGTTTCCAAAAAAAGTCAGGAAAACTGATATTTTGGTGCTTTTCCATATTTCCAAGGGCCGTAACTCACACATGAATAATGCAATCAGCATGAAACTCAAACTTGATCTGTAAGTCATCGTTCTATAGTAGTTTACCAAAAATGAAATCATTCCGTTGAAGCGCTTCCAAAAAAAACTCTGGAAAACTAAAGTGTGACTGACAGACTGACAGGCTGAAAGACTGACAGACTGAAGGATGGACAGAGTGCAAACCTATAGTCCCCTCTGGCGATGCCGGTAGGGGACTAATTATAGCATGGATGGATATTTGTAAATATACACAAAGACGACCATCTTCAATTAGACCATGGAGGGATATTTGTAAATATACACAAAGACGACCATATTCAATTATAGCATGGAGGGATATTTGTAAATATACACAAAGACGACCATCTTCAATTAGACCATGGATGGATATTTGTAAATATACACAAAGACGACCATCTTCAATTAGACCATGGAGGGATATTTGTAAATATACACAAAGACGACCATCTTCAATTAGACCATGGATGGATATTTGTAAATATACACAAAGACGACCATCTTCAATTAGACCATGGATGGATATTTGTAAATATACACAAAGACGACCATCTTCAATTAGACCATGGATGGATATTTGTAAATATACACAAAGACGACCATCTTCAATTAGACCATGGAGGGATATTTGTAAATATACACAAAGACGATCATATTCAATTAGAGCATGCAGAGATAAAGGTGACCATATTCAATTATACCATGGAGGAATATTTGTAAACATACACGAAGATGACCAGGGCCTGCTGGCCCATTTTCTTGGATATGAAGGCCTTGAATGGCCAATGGTAAAATTCCAAGGCAGTTCCTTGAATGCAATGCCCCACAGGAACTTTGATATACAAACCTGTCCATCATAGTTCACTTTCACTGATTGGACAAAAGGTTCTGGAATAGCAACAGCATCACCAATCTTCACACCATATCCTTGAGCAATGTTGTAGACAGCTACAGGCATACATGTATTTTCTTCATCAACAAAACAAAATGTGCTATAAATAAAACAAAATATGCTATAAATAAATGGTGAAATAATGAGACAGGTCGCAGTGGAACATGCTGGGCCATGTTTTTTTGTATACATATATTTTAACACAACCAATGACTGGTGAAACAAGGGGCGGATCCAGAGCCTCCCCCATATTTTTGCCCGCTGTTTCTCTTGTACTGGTTCAGTTTCAATGGATTTTGGATAATTTTTTGCAGTAAGTGGCAGTAAATGCTAAAATGTATACAGTCTGTTAAAAAAATTGGTTAACTGAGATAGATCGTAATCTTACAGACATACAACAAGTACGAAATCCACACCAGACAAGATAATCCACAGACAGTATAATTTCTGTTAACGTCTGGTAAAGCATACAGGTGAGGTCTATTTATCAGCTTTGGTCATTACAATAAATAGACCTCACCTGTATGCTCTATTTATCAGCTTTGGTCATTACAATAAATATACCTCACCTGTATCCTTTAGTGACGTTTTTTAATGGCTCTCAAAGTGTGAAATATTTCAAATACTTCGCCTGAATAATCTCAAAATATCTGCTCAGATGCATGGAAATGGGGGTTTTGGGACCCTGGAATTTAAAATTTTTGTACGGCGGGCCGAGCCATGGTCGCCCTGTCATACCGATGACTATCCATCGTCAAATTCAGCCCCCCCACCACCCCACCCCCCACTTTGAAAATCGTTCTACCGTCCCTGTGAGATTTGTTAAACATATAGAAGAGGTGTGGAATGCTGTAGACAGCTACTGGTAAACATGTATTCTATTCAAATACGAAACAAAACAACACCGACTTCACTTCAAAGATAATACATAATTTACAGAAAATAAAACCTTTATGTTGCAGTATCTGAACTTAAGAATGAATGAGTGCCAGAAGCCAATATACAACATACAGTACAGTAGAACCTGTCTTGAGAGACCACACTTCGGGCCACACAAAAGTGGTCTCTCAAGACAGGTGGTCTCTCATAACAGGTTTTAGGTTTTCTCAAGTCAGTGAATAACCAACCACAAAATTCAGAAATAGAGAAGAAAGGATTTTTGTAATTACTTTGTAGTTGTTCTTTTTTATGAAGTTTTTGTAACAAATTGAAATGGACTGTTGTAAAAATTATAAAAATAAATTAGTGTTGAAAATCTTCACTGAAGATTTTCAACACTAATTTATTTTTATAATTTTTATAACAGTCCATTTCAAGTTGTTACAAAAAGATTTTCAGCACAAATTTATTTTTATTCCTATCTGTCACATTTCAGGGTGTTGTCTACTTTCGCCTACAGTGCATTTTCGCCTACAAAAATTATCAGGTAAAAGTGTAGGTGAAGTGCACTAATTAAGGTATGGATATTACTAGATAATTACCTGCTCTACCTACAATAAATGGACTGACCGACCATTTTCTAATGTTATGTGTTTTTTTCTTATGTTATGCGTTTGTTTGTTACAAATAGAACATGAGTGTAAGATAGTTGTTTTAGACAAATATTGATTTGTTTTTAAAAGCACAAATCAACTTCCTGGAATGGCCTCAGTTAGAACAAGTACAGTGTTTGTTGTTTTTAAGACAAACTACTGATATGTTTTTAAAGCATAAATCAACTTATTAGCATGGCCTCAGTTAAAACAACTTTTTTGTCATTATTTCTATTCCCAAAAGGTCAGTCTATTTTATTGTGGGTAGAGATGGTAATTAGCCACTAATATCTATACCTCAATTAGTGCACTTTCGCCTACACTTTTACCTGATAATTTTTGTAGGCGAAAGTGCGCTGTAGGCGAAAGTAGACTGAAAACATTTCAGGTATGTATGAAATTGTTTATTCAGCAATAATCCTAATCTTTTCACAGGGGTCTTATAAAAACATCTCAATCTTTAATGAGTTAGCAATTGAAACCCAATTAAGAGGTTTTAATACTTTGAATTGTGTTAGTATAACACAATGGATATTCCAATTCCAGAAAAGGTAAGAAGTTTTTGTCATGGTTTCAGTCTTCAAAGCGGCGGTCTCTCAAGACAGGTCAATTATGGCATAAAAATACAAGTTGGTACCAAGTTACAGTGGTCTCTCAAGACAGGTGGTCTCTCAAGACAGGTGGTCTCCCACAGCAGGTGCATTATAGAGTAAAACCAATCAGTGCCTAGCAGATGTGGTCTCTCAAGACAGGTGGTCTCTCAAGACAGTGGTCTCTCAAGACAGGTTTTACTGTACATGACTTATCTTCCAAGTGAATACAACTTTTATCAACCTTGTGAATACATGACTTTTATCTTCCAAGTGAATACAACTTTTATCAACCTAGTGAACGTTTATCTACCTGCTGATAATATAGTCCAGGAGTAGACCAATGATCAATAATTATTTAATCAAAAAACAGGTGTAGTATAAAAACTGAACTTCCGCACATTTCAAAAGGACAAATAGAATTTTGCTTTTAGGCCACACAAAGTAGACCTTCTGTTTCTCAGGCCATTACTTGAAAAATTTCATGCGGGCGAGCGTTTTTTTATTTTATTTTTTATTTCAGTAATTACTTCTTTGCCATCAAAAGTTCATGTTCTTGGTTGCAGTTTTAGGCCTCATAATCTACAGAACAGCTTGGGTGGTGGTGTATTTCATCCCTTGAGTGCAAGAAGGCTTTTCAATGCTAAAGCATTGCAAAGCCTTCTTGCACTCAAGAGACAAATTCATCAATTTTTTTAACTTGGGTAAAATATCAGACAAAAACCATTTAATTTTTATTTTTTTTAAGTTTAAATTGGTTATAAAAAGAGAGCATGCGGCAGCCAAAAGGACCATGTGGGAGGGCCTGAGAAACAGATTTATTTTTTAGGCCTTAAAGTTGTGTTTTAGACGTTACCTTCATGGTATCAGGGTTGAAATGTTAAGGCAGTGTTTACTATCCAGATTTCCCATCAATATCAACTGTACTCTACAATTTTCAATCATACAAAGTAGCCAGTTTTCCATATTATGATTACATGGATAATCATTTATGTATTTATATTTAAGGTCACTTTCAGCATGCAAGGCTGTATCATAATTTATTATTTATTTATTGATGTTTGAGGTCACATATTTATGCACAATGGCTAATCATGACCGTGACAGTTTTACAGGTGGAGGAAGCCGGAGTACCCGGAGAGAACCACCGAGCAACGACGAGCAGCTGCCAGCTGCCCAACATCGTAACTCCGCACTGCAGCACAGGCAGGGTTAGATTGGTTGAAGACATGTGTACCATCGACGTGCAGTATGCCTTAGTACACGGCGTCATCGTGCCCCCCACATGGGCAATGGGGGTGAAGTGTCTTGCCCAAGAACACAACGCGGTTGCCGCAGGTGGGATTCGAACCGAGGACCTCTCGGCTTGCAGCCTGCACCCCTACCTACTGAGCCACAGCACCCCCCCCCCCCCCCCTGTATCATAATTACACAAGTGCAAAGTAAGTTCTGCACTTAAGAATGAATGAGTGCCAGAAGCCAATATACAACATAAAGTATATGTAGTTGAGTTTTGTATTGTCTTTGAGGTGAAATTATTAACCAGTAGAGTGCAGGAGGCCCATGTTTGGGCTTTATTCTGAAGTGCAGGTTCCCCAAATTAAAGGCTTCATATTCTGTGGATGTGCTTCATATTATCATTGAACTGAAATTATTTAAGGCCTAAAAAAATTAAAAATCTGTTTCTCAGGCCCTCCCGAATGGTCCTTTTGGCTACCGCATGCTCTCTTTTTATAACCAATTTAAACTTTTAAAAAATAAAAATTAAATGGTTTATGTCTGATATTTTACCCAAGTTAAAAAAATTGATGAATTTGTCGCTTGAGTGCAAGAAGGCTTTGCAATGCTCCAGCACTGCAAAGACTTCTTGCACTCAAGGGATGAAATACACCACCACCCATGCTATTCTGTAAATTATGAGGCCTAAAACTTGAACCAAGAACATGAACTTTTGATGACAAAGAAGTAATTACTGAAATAAAAAATAAAATAAAAAACTGCTCGCCTGCATGCAATTTCACAAATAATGGCCTGAGAAACAGAAGATATACTTTGTGTAGCCTAATCTGTATGAATTTGCCATGTTACAATTTATGGGAGTGTACCTATAAGCACTCTCCCATCAATTGTAAAAGGTCGAAAACAGGTGAAGAAATTTTAACAGCCAAAAATAATTTAGCACTCTACCTGTTAAATAGCTGGAATGTCTTGTTAAAATTTACAGGAGAGAAAAGGCACTGTCTCATGAATTGTTAAAATGCAAAAACATGTGAACAAATTTTTACACTCCCCTCCCCCCACACACCAAAGTACTGTAAATAAAAGGTGAAATGAAAAGATTTACGCATTTTGCACAGTTGAGCAGTATTGAAGCCTGAAAAAAGCAATCTGTTATTTGCAGAATGAGGTCCCCAGAGAGTGAATTTGCTGATGCTTATGGGCCAATCCAGAAAACATCTAGACTGTCATCTGCTACATGAGGTCCCTAGAGGGTGAATTTAGTGAGGAGACTCTGTACAGCAGGGTAGCATCACTAAATTTACCCTCTGTGAACCTCAATCTGAATCAGGGTCTCAAAACTAAACAATAAGAGGTGCCCAGGGGATAAATGGGCTCACAGTATGGGATAGCATCATCAAATTCACCCTCTGGTCCTCCATACATTTACCCTCCGCACATGTGCAGATGCCAGGAAGTCACCTAATCTGGCGCCAACATCATTCTTTGTAAAAAGATTATAATATAATAATTCAGCGGGGAGGTATGAGTGCCCAGTAGTGCCCACTCATGGGAGGGCCATTTGATGGCTCCCATCTAGACATCACACCAAAGCTACATTTAACCCTTTACCTAACGTAATGGCCAAAACCGGCCAGCGCTATTCTCAAAAATCGCCAATTAATTTTCATTATTTTTTTAATTTTTTGTCTCAAAAACATAGGTTATGATCATAACATATATTTTTGAGACAAAAAATGAAAAAAAGTTAAAAAATTTATAGTAATTTATATAATTTTTATACTTACCAATGACCCAGACTTAGCTGGTGCTAACTCTAACAAAACCAGGGCCAAACACAAATTTTGCCCCCCAATCCCCAAAATTTGCATCCAAAACAAAAAGAAATCATGTCCTAAAGGACCTCCATACTACGCCTCTACTGCGCATGCGCAGTGACGCAGACGTCCCGAAATTGGCGCCAATTATCATTCTTACTGGCAGTGCCTGGTCAGCGCTATGTACTCAGCGGGGAGGCAAGAGTTCCCAACTCCAGGGAGGGCCATCCCCGTCTGGGTCATTGGTAAGTATAAAAAATATATAAATTACTATAAATTTTTTAACATTTTTATACTGTACCAATGACCCAGACTTAGCTGAATAGTAAACAGGCTGGAGGGCCTAGGACATAGAGGAAAATCCAATAAGCTCAACTATATAGTAAAGAGGTAACCCCTTAAGGAGAAAAGGAGTATTAGGCTTTACATGTATCTTTCTTATTTAATATTAAATTAGAAAGATACACTACCCTTAATAATTGAGCACAATAACATTCATGTTCTCTATTAACATCCAGTATATCCCTTATACTAATTATTTTTAAAGCAAGCCAATAAATAAAGTAGTCCAGAGAATTGAGACTCTTTATAGTCATTTAAAAGTGTCCGAGTATTGTATATTAAAGCCCTTTTGACACTTGACATATACAAATGCTTCACACCGAGCTACACTTTAAAAATAAGACATGAATGAATTTTAACATTAATATTACACTTTAAAACCATCCCGGAAGCGACTCAGAAATATACTGACTTGGAGGAGGCATTCCCTTGCTTTTCACTATAAAGCAGGTGACCTAAGGGAACACCCGCCCCCCCCCCCCCCCCCCTTCCCCTTGCCCTGGGTCAAATAGCCCAGAGCGAAGAGGGCAGCCGGACGGAGTCACTGCCGGAACAGAAAGCCTGCATAACTATAGTTGCAACTGTTTAGTGGATGACATTCTGAGCAACAGATAACGGACCTAAACAATGCAGGTCTCCAGAAATGGACTCAATATTTCTGAGATAAAAATTCGTAAATGTGGATGGCTGAGACCAATAAGCAGCCTTCATTAAATCTGTAATAGCAACACTATTAGCATAAGCCCAGGAAGTAGAAAGAGCTCTTACTTCATGAGCAGAAATCTTAAGCACAGACTGCTGAGAAGAAGATAAATCTTCATAAGCAGTACGGATAGTTAATTGAATCCATCTAGCAATAGAATGGACCGAAATGTCCTTTCTATTAGGCATCAAAGACAGAAAGAAACGTTTCCGTCCCTTTCTGATAAACTGAGATCTCTGTTTATAGATACGTAACGCTCTAACAGGACAGAGTAAAGGCCTACGCCCGTCTGAAGACGGAAGAGCCTTAATAACAATAGGTTCCGGATATTTATTAGGAGCCTGATTCTCAGCTAAAAAACCCACATTAGTAGTGAAGGTGATAGTGTTCCCAACACTACGATAGTGAGAATCATCAACCGACAGTGCATGAAGCTCACTGACTCTTCTAGCAGAAGAGAAAGCTAAGAGAAAAGCTGTCTTATAAGATAAGAATTTGAAATCTACTGTCCCAAGAGGTTCAAATGGCTTTTCCTTCAATTTAAGAAGAACCCAAGCTAAATTCCACTTAGGAATTAATCTAAGAGTTCTGGGTCTATTTATCGAAAAGTTTCTGACCAACTTAGATAAAGAGACATTAGATCCAATTTGTAAACTATCATGATGTGCATAGGTATCAGATAACATAGATCTATAACCCTTTATAGTAACAGGCTGCAGTTTGATTTCGTCAAACAAGTATACTAGAAAGTTTGCAATGTCTGGTATAGAGGGATCGAAGATATCTACAGAATGATCCCTACACCAACGACGAAAAACCTTCCACTTAGCCGCATAGTTTAGCAAAGAGGAGGTCCTCCTACAGTTAGAAATCGCGTCCACTGCTCGTCCTGTAAAGTGTTTGCCATGCAAGAAGGACCGCACAACGGAAAAACGTGAAGGTTGAGACCTTGCGGGTTGTGATGGAGTTGGCGCGATTTCCCCTGCGAAAGAAGATCCTCTCGTGGAGGAAGCTTCCGCGGTAGGTCCCACAACAGACACCTGAGTAGATTTATCCACGGTCTCTGTGGCGACAGAGATGCTACCAACAGAATCTTGCATTGAGATTGTTTTATCTTTAGCAATACTTGTTGAATTAACGGCGCTGGAGGATACGCATATCCTATCATTCCGTCCCAAGGGATCGACAGAGCGTCTACTGCACATGCTCTTGGATCCGGACACGGAGACACATACGTCTGCAACTGATTGTTGAGATGTGTCGCAAATAAGTCTATCATTGGCCGTTCCCATTGGTAGCAAATCTGATTGAATACTTGTTTGTTAAGAGTCCACTCCGTCGGCAACAAGCGACCCTTTCGTGAAAGGGAGTCTGCTAGCACATTCAGACGACCCGGTATGTGACAGACCGAAAGAAGAACGTGATGTTCTAGCGCAAACAGAAGGATTCTTTCTGTTAGATTGAACAACGGAACTGAATGAGTGCCTCCCTGATTCCGTATATACGCCACTACTGTCGTATTGTCGGATAGGATTTGGACATGAGCATTGTGAATAATGTCCATCCAGTGACGTAACGCAAGCCAAATTGACATCATTTCCTTGATGTTTATGTGCTTGCACAGGAATTGCGGATCCCAAAGACCCTGGCATCTCGAATCCGTTGGGATTAATGATGCACCCCAACCTGTTTGACTGGCATCCGTCATAATGGTAAAACTCGGATCCGGCAACTGCAGCGGAACTCCCTGAGTTAACCACTGAATGTTTGCCCAAGTCTGAATCTCTTGTTTCACTTGATCTGACAAGAGAACGTCTACATCGAGCGAATGAATTTTCACACTCCAATTCTGAGTCAAGAAAATTTGAAGAGGACGTGTGCGTAACCGCCCCATCGGATTGAGATCCGCGGCGGCTCCGCACAGACCTATCAGTCTCATAAATTCTCTCGCCGTGACTTTGTCTGCGTGCAGACAAAAGCGAGCGTAACAACTGACTAATTTCGCTCTGGTTAACGGCAGACGAACGAGATTGTTGTGCGTCTCGAAGCTCATTCCCAGATGAGTGAATGACTTGGACGGCACCAGATCCGACTTCTCCTCGTTTACTATAAAACCGAGACGTCGGAGCAATAGAAGAAGATTCTGAACATCGTTCTGAAGCGTTAACTCGTTGCCGTACCTCAGAAGAATATCGTCCAGGTAGGCCGACGTCACCGCAGACGAATGAGCTCGGAAATAGATCATTACCGAGTTCATTACCCGATTGGAAGCCCAGGGTGCTAGATTCAATCCGAAGCACATCGCCCGGAATTGATACACCACTCCTAGGACTGCGAAGCGTAGGTACTTTCGGAATGTCGGATGTACCATGACGTGAAAGTATGCATCTTTGAGATCTATGCTTGTTGCATAATCGTTCACCCGAATACTCGCTCTGACCGACCGAATCGTCTCCATATAAAACTTCGGAGCGACGATCAGCTTCTTTATCCAGCTCAAATCTATGACTGGACGGAACGAGCCGTCTGGTTTCGGAACCAGAAACAGATGGCTGTAGAATCCCGGAGATTCCTGGTTTTCTACGACCTCTACCGCGTTCTTCATTAAAAGAGACTGCACCTCTGATAACAGAGCGTCTCTTTTTTGCGGATTTGACGGAAGATGAGTCCACTTTGGACTTCGAGTTAATGGAGGCTTTCGTTTGAAGGATATCTTTAGACCTTCCGAAGTCACTCCTCTCACCCAAGGGTCGTCCGTAATCGACGCCCATTCTTGTGAAAAGCTTGACAACCTTCCGCCAACCGGTACACGATAGAGGTTTAAGCCATCACCTCCTGGACCTGCGAGGCCTGCGGTAGGAGAAACCACGTCCTCCACGACCCGCACCTCGCCCCGTCGACCTCGAGGTGTCCGACCGATTGTCCCGGCCTGAAGGACGTCCCGAACGAGAGTCGCTACCCTGACGGTCTCTCGAATAAGACCAAGAGGACGCACCGGAACCTGTATAGGAACCTCTCTAGGATGCATTAGACCCAGAAGTGCCTGTCTTATTCTTGTCTGCTGTATCCGACTTCTTAGAAGCAGATTTGAACAACAGAGAATCCGAAGCTTTCTTTGTAATTTTATCATAAATAGCAGAAAGCTTGCCGTCAAAGAGAAGTTCTCCTGAGACCGAAGCGACTCTAAGAGAGTTCTTCACCTTAGTATCCACTAGTGTGGATGTAGCTAGGGCTGCGTCACGTCTAACCAACTCCAGATTTGCCACTGAAAGGGCGGAGTTACACGTGGAATAAGCTACTGCCCTTGAAAGAAGTCTTAAAGAGGATTGTATATCCTGAAACTCTTTCCCCTGAAGGCGCAGTGATAACGCCTTAGTAAGGTGATCTGCGTAAGATAAGGCATCTAAATTGGCTCTGTTAGACGCAATAGCTGTTTCCAACACCACGGTTGGAATAGAAGCCGACGACGGTAATGATAGCTCTAAGTCTTCCGCCTCGTCGTCCATACGCAGAGGAACTCTCAGTATACCCTGTCCTGCCGTATCGAATTTATTCCTTGCATTAATGAAAGGCAGGTTGAGAGTATTAGCGGACAAGAAACCTGCTTTCCCCGTCCTGGAAGCAAGTTTAAATATAGCGTCGTTCAATAATTCAAATGTTCTTGCAACATTATTGGACTGCGACGGAAACTCGGGAGCGATGTCCCTGAACCGCTCAAAAAATTCAGAGTCCAATGACGCTATAATCCTCTTGTCCGGAACCGCAGCAGTCTGGCCCGACGGAACAACTTGAGGGAGAAAGTGCCGGATGAAGTCCACGGCAGCTTTATGTTGTTCTGAAAGGGATAGCTCCAAGTCATCCGTATCCCTTTCACCATCCGGTCGGACCTCATGATGTTCCCGGTCGTCCGCCCCCCGATGCTTCGGCGAAGCGTACCGACCCAGCGCCGTCGGATAATTCTCGATCCAACACCATTTCTGTCGGCTGCTGGGATGCTGCGATAAGCTGTGCTATCTGCACAAGAATGTCCGGCGTCGAGACCTGCGGAGGCGCAGTCTTTCGCTGCTTCGCCGAGGGCAGCTTCGCATCAGATGGCTCCCGCATACTTTTCCTATGCGAACGTCCGGAGTCCATCGGTCTCGAATCCCTGGCTGCCAGATGGTGTGACCTGGTCGCCGAAGAATCCTTGATCGGCGAAGCTGGTAATATATCGGCGGTCACGCAGCCAAGGTGCGGTCGTGTGCGCTGACGAGAAGAGGAAGCCTCAACAGTCTCCGCGGACTGCTTATACAACGGAGCGTCCCGAGCGACGGACGTATGCTCCGCTAAAGACACATTTTGTACCACGACATCTGGTCCCAGATGTTGTTGTACGAGAGAGGGGCCTCTCTCGCTCGCGGCCCGGCTGGACCTGGACGAGCTAGGAACCGGACTCAAGGCTTCCTCCGTTCTCGCTTACTATCCGCCGTCACTGGGTGTGCATCTATTATGTTTATAGTGCTCGCATCACCCAAAATTTCCTCCTGGACCGCATCGGACGAACCCGGCTGCCGAACCATTCGGTGAATGGACGCTACACCGGGCGAGCTAGCGGACGACATTTGTCTAATCTCCATGAGCACTTTTGCCGCTAGCTCTGAATTCATTTGTGACGACGGACGCACACTTGTAGAAGATAACATGGAAACATCACCCTGTTCTGGTTCCTCTGAAATAGAAACTGAGAGAGTAGAGTGACCTTGCGGAGAAAGAGCCGGCATAGCCCTTTCTCCAGAAACAACATATCGTGACACACGTTTCCAATGTTTCTCATCCCAATATTCACATATAGGACAGGGATTAATGCGAGAACACTGACTACAATTAATACAATGATCATGAAAGTCAGAGGAAGATTTCTTCCTATTACAATTTGAACAATGTCCCTTCATTGTGAAAGAACAACAAGTCCTAGTTACTCGCAGAAACCCCTGACACAAAGATACATAATAACATGATCCATTAATAAATGAAAAAACAATTGCAAAACAAAATAATTTTGAAAAAATATTTTTTCAGCGAAGCCCAAGTTGCTGAAAAGTAACGTTGAGCCCCGATGGATCCGATGGCAAAGTGTGGTCAAAAATTTTAAATTTATATTAAATAATTAATGAGACACTTACGGATAATATAAATGTATCTTATGGTGAGATAAACTACAGCAAAGGCAAACAGCCCCCCTCAAAAAAGGCTGTTGCCAATGTAAACAAACAGTGTAAAAACACCAGAAAACATGACTCCAGGCACTGAAAAAACTGGCCCGGAATCAGTCATCAAATTACACTCTATCTGATGCAAAACAGAGACTCCCAGGGGAGAATCTGCGGAACATCAGATGGAAGATGCAGAACACAAACATTATAAACCCATGGGTGAAAACGTAACTATGGGGAAAATAACAGAAAACATTCTGTAACCAAGCAACTCTCCCAGGAAATTTTAGAAATGAAATTTCTCAAAAATATGCCAAAAGCATGGGAGAATTGCAAGGGGGGACTTTAGAAGGCTAGGAGAGAGGAAACACTGAATAAGCAGTGCAACATTTAGCAAGAATGACAACAAGAGGCCCATGCCTCGAAAATAGGCAACTTAACATAATTTCATCAAAAAATTTTAAGTACAGCCCTGATTATTTTTTGTCACTTCTTTTTCCTCTCCTCCTTCTATCCTCCTTAGAATCACATTTTCTCCAAAAATTACGTGTCTGGCATCCTTTAAACTGAGATTTACAAGCACAAAGATCAGTGAGATGTTGACTGATGAAGGGCCAAACAGAGAATGATAATTGGCGCCAATTTCGGGACGTCTGCGTCACTGCGCATGCGCAGTAGAGGCGTAGTATGGAAGTCCTTTAGGACATGATTTCTTTTTGTTTTGGATGCAAATTTTGGGGATTGGGGGGCAAAATTTGTGTTTGGCCCTGGTTTTGTTAGAGTTAGCACCAGCTAAGTCTGGGTCATTGGTACAGTATAAAAATTTAGTTATTCAAGAATTTTTTTTGCAAGTGTCGTCTGCTTTTCATGTTAGGTAAAGGGTTAAAATTTTAAAAGATCAGATGAGAGGTGCAGCATTGAAAATTGAAAATTTATATGCCCAACCAAAGATGACCACCTGAGGCCATGTTTTTCAAGAAAAGTTAGATAGCTCCCATCTAGACATTACACCAAAGCAGCATAGCTAATTTGAAAAAGATTAGGAGAGAGATGCATCTTGCAGAGTGTGCTAATAGAATTGTTGACAATTTAAATATCCACATTCAAGATGGCTACTGGTAGCTATGTTTTTCAATAAAATTCAGATAAATTTGATAGCTCCCATCTAGACATTACAGCAAAGCTACACATGAAATTTGAAAAAGATTAGGAGAGAGATGCATCTTGTAGAGTGTGCTAATAGAATTGTTGACAATTTAAATTCCACATTCAAGATGGTTACTGGCATCCATGTTTTTCAAGAAAGTTCGTAAAAATTTGATACCTCCCATCTAGACATTACCCCAAAGCCATGCATCAAATTTGAAACTCATCAGGTGAAGTTGTGCTAAAGTAATTGTGGATGGGCAGAGGTACAGATGGACGGACGGATGAACAGACTACTGATTGCAACCCATCCTAATAGCTCATACTTGATGTTGTCAAGTTGAGCTAATAAAAAATAAAATCCTCCCCTCTACTTGATTAAAACAATAGGCACCAAGGGGCCTTAATCGTTCACCTGACAAAGTGGTTCAAAGAGTATTTTGGGTCAGATCAGTTAATCATGGTTCATCAGCAATACAGAGGAATGAAGTCATGAAATTAATCATAACTCTTGTGGTCATGATCAGCCATTGTTCATACCTTAACCCTTTACCCAACGAATCGGCCACATCCACCCACGTAATATGCAAATTCAGCAGATGAAAAAATATTATTTTTCAAAAAATTTCAACAAAACCATATCATGTGACCCATCGTTTGAACGTGCTCGTCGAGCACGTTCCAACGAGGGGTAACATGATATGGTTTTGTGAAAATTTTTGGAAAAAGTTTAAAAAGTGATATTTAAAATAATAAATTTAGATATTGTCTGCTTTGGGTAAAGGTTTAAACACCAATAAAAAAAAATAAGTTATAACTCTGCTGCAGACAAGCACTGCCAAACTTCCAAGAGTTATTATGTCACTGCAGTTTGAAAGGCAAATTTTATTGAAAAACACTAACAATGGACAACATTAGACTTACAATAGTACTGGATCTCCATGTGTGATAGTACAGACAAAATTAGACTTACAATGGTACTGTATCTCCATGTGTGATAGTACAGACAACATTAGACTTACAATGGTACTGTATCTCCATGTGTGATAGTACAGACAACATTAGACTTACAATATGCTGGATCTCCATGTGTGATAATACAGACAACATTAGACTTACAATGGTACTGGATCTCCATGTGTGATAGTACAGACAACATGAGACTTACAATGGTACTGTATCTCCATGTGTGATAGTACAGACAACATTAGACTTACAATGGTACTGTATCTCCATGTGTGATAGTACAGACAACATTAGACTTACAATATGCTGGATCTCCATGTGTGATAATACAGACAACATTAGACTTACAATGGTACTGGATCTCCATGTGTGATAGTACAGATAACATTAGACTTACAATGGTACTGGATCTCCATGTGTCATGGTACAGACATTAGACTTACAATGGTACTGGATCTCCATGTGTGATGGTACAGACATTAGACTTACAATGGTACTGGATCTCCATGTGAGATAGTACAGACAACATTAGACTTACAATGGTACTGGATCTCCACGTGTGATAGTACAGATAACATTAGACTTACAATGGTACTGGATCTCCATGTGTGATGGTACAGACAACATTAGACTTACAATGGTACTGGATCTCCATGTGTGATAGTACAGATAACATTAGACTTACAATGGTACTAGATTTCCATGTGTGATGGTACAGGCATTAGACTTACAATGGTACTGGATCTTCATGTGTGATGGTACAGACAACATTAGACTTACAATGGTACTGGATCTCCATGTGTGATGGTACAGACAACATTAGACTTACAATGGTACTGGATCTCCATGTGTGATAGTACAGACAACATTAGACTTACAATGGTACTGGATCTCCATGTGTGATAGTACAGACAACATAAGACTTACAATGGTACTGGATCTCCATGTGTGATGGTACAGACAACATTAGACTTACAATGGTACTGTATCTCCATGTGTGATAATACAGACAACATTAGACTTACAATGGTACTGGATCTCCATGTGTGATAATATAGACAACATTAGACTTACAATGGTACTGGATCTCCATGTGTGATAATATAGACAACATTAGACTTACAATGGTACTGGATCTCCATGTGTGATAATACAGACAACATTAGACTTACAACGGTACTGGATCTCCATGTGTGATAATACAGACAACATTAGATTTACAATGGTACTGGATCTCCATGTGTGATAATATAGACAACATTAGACTTACAATGGTACTGTATCTCCATGTGTGATAATATAGACAACATTAGACTTACAATGGTACTGGATCTCCATGTGTGATAATACAGACAACATTAGACTTACAATGGTACTGTATCTCCCTGTGTGATGGTACAGACAACATTAGACTTACAATGGTACTGTATCTCCATGTGTGATAGTACAGACAACATTAGAATTACAATGGTACTGGATCTCCACGTGTGATAGTACAGACAACATTAGACTTACAATGGTACTGTATCTCCATGTGTGATAGTACATACAACATTAGACTTACAATGGTACTGTATCTCCATGTGTGATAGTACAGACAACATTAGACTTACAATGGTACTGGATCTCCATGTGTGATAGTACAGACAACATTAGACTTACAATGGGATCTCCATGTGTGATAGTACAGACAACATTAGACTTACAATGGTACTGGATCTCCATGTGTGATAGTACAGACAACATGAGACTTACAATGGTACTGGATCTCCATGTGTGATAGTACAGACAACATTAGACTTACAATGGTACTGGATCTCCATGTGTGATAGTACAGACAACATTAGACTTACAATGGTACTGTATCTCCATGTGTGATAGTACAGACAACATTAGACTTACAATGGTACTGGATCTCCAAGTGTGATAGTACAGATAACATTAGACTTACAATGGTACTGGATCTCCATGGGTGATAGTACAGACAACATTAGACTTACAATGGTACTGGATCTCCATGTGTGATAGTACAGACATTAGACTTACAATGGTACTGTATCTCCATGTGTGATAGTACAGACAACATTAGACTTACAAAGGTACAGGATCTCCATGTGTGATAGTACAGACAACATTAGGCTTACAATGGTACTGTATCTCCATGTGTGATAGTACAGACAACATTAGACTTACAATGGTACTGGATCTCCATGTGTGATGGTACAGACAAAATTAGACTTACAATGGTACTGGATCTCCATGTGTGATAGTACAGACAACATTAGACTTACAATGGTACTGTATCTCCATGTGTGATAGTACAGACAACATTAGACTTACAATAGTACTGGATCTCCATGTGTGATGGTACAGACTACATTAGACTTACAATGGTACTGGATCTCCATGTGTGATAGTACAGACAACATTAGACTTACAATGGTACAGGATCTCCATGTGTGATAGTACAGACAACATTAGACTTACAATAATACTGGATCTCCATGTGTGATAGTACAGACACCATTAAACTTACAATGGTACGGGATCTCCATGTGTGATAGTACAGACAACATTAGACTTACAAGAGTACTGGATCTCCATGTGTGATGGTACAGACAACATTAGACTTACAATGGTACTGGATCTCCACGTGTGATAGTACAGACAACATTAGACTTACAATGGTACCGGATCTCCATGTGTGATAGTACAGACAACATTAGACTTACAATAATACTGGATCTCCATGTGTGATAGTACAGACACCATTAAACTTACAATGGTACGGGATCTCCATGTGTGATAGTACAGACAACATTAGACTTACAAGAGTACTGGATCTCCATGTGTGATGGTACAGACAACATTAGACTTACAATGGTACTGGATCTCCACGTGTGATAGTATAGACAACATTAGACTTACAATGGTACTGGATCTCCATGTGTGATGGTACAGACAACATTAGACTTACAATGGTACTGTATCTCCATGTGTGATAGTACAGACACCATTAGACTTACAATGGTACTGGATCTCCACGTGTGATAGTACAGACAACATTAGACTTACAATAATACTGGATCTCCATGTGTGATAGTACAGACAACATTAGACTTACAATGGTACGGGATCTCCATGTGTGATAGTACAGACACCATTAGACTTACAATGGTACTGGATCTTCATGTGTGATAGTACAGACAACATTAGACTTACAATGGTACTGTATCTCCATGTGTGATAGTACAGACATTAGACTTACAATGGTACTGTATCTCCATGTGTGATAGTACAGACAACATTAGACTTACAATAATACTGGATCTCCATGTGTGATAGTACAGACACCATTAAACTTACAATAGTACTGGATCTCAATGTGTGATAGTACAGACAACATTAGACTTACAAGAGTACTGGATCTCCATGTGTGATAGTACAGACAACATTAGACTTAAAATGGTACTGTATCTCCATGTGTGATAGTACAAACAACATGAGACTTACAATAGTACTGGATCTCCACGTGTGATAGTACAGACAACATTAGACTTACAATGGTACTGGATCTCCATGTGTGATAGTACAGACAACATTAGACTTACAATGGTACTGTATCTCCATGTGTGATAGTACAGACAACATTAGACTTACAATAGTACTGGATCTCCATGTGTGATGGTACAGACTACATTAGACTTACAATGGTACTGGATCTCCATGTGTGATAGTACAGACAACATTAGACTTACAATGGTACAGGATCTCCATGTGTGATAGTACAGACAACATTAGACTTACAATAATACTGGATCTCCATGTGTGATAGTACAGACACCATTAAACTTACAATGGTACGGGATCTCCATGTGTGATAGTACAGACAACATTAGACTTACAAGAGTACTGGATCTCCATGTGTGATGGTACAGACAACATTAGACTTACAATGGTACTGGATCTCCACGTGTGATAGTACAGACAACATTAGACTTACAATGGTACCGGATCTCCATGTGTGATAGTACAGACAACATTAGACTTACAATAATACTGGATCTCCATGTGTGATAGTACAGACACCATTAAACTTACAATGGTACGGGATCTCCATGTGTGATAGTACAGACAACATTAGACTTACAAGAGTACTGGATCTCCATGTGTGATGGTACAGACAACATTAGACTTACAATGGTACTGGATCTCCACGTGTGATAGTACAGACAACATTAGACTTACAATGGTACTGGATCTCCATGTGTGATAGTACAGACAACATTAGACTTACAATGGTAGTGGATCTCCATGTGTGATAGTACAGACTACATTAGACTTACAATGGTACTGGATCTCCATGTGTGATAGTACAGACAACATTAGACTTACAATGGTACTGGATCTCCACGTGTGATAGTACAGACAACATTAGACTTACAATGGTACTGTATCTCCATGTGTGATAGTACAGACAACATTAGACTTACAATGGTACTGTATCTCCATGTGTGATAGTACAGACAACATTAGACTTACAATGGTACTGTATCTCCATGTGTGATAGTACAGACAACATTAGACTTACAATAGTACTGTATCTCCATGTGTGATAATACAGACAACACTAGACTTACAATGGTACTGTATCTCCATGTGTGATAGTAGACAACATTAGACTTACAGTGGTACTGGATCTTCATGTGTGATAGTACAGACAACATTAGACTTACAATGGTTCTGTATCTCCATGTGTGACAGTACAGACAACATTAGACTTACAATAGTACTGAATCTCCATGTGTGATGGTACAGACAACATTAGACTTACAATGGTACTGGATCTCCTTGAGTGATATAACAATAAAATCAGACTGACTTACAGTTAACGAAATGTGTGCTTGTCTAGGCTTAATTGAGCGTAGGAATTGCACGCAATTGCCATATCGAATGACATCCAAAGCACGGCAGGTTCTCCAGGTTCCTCATAGCAAACACAGGCAATGTTTCTGCCAATGGACCTCCGGATTACCCGGAGGTCCATTGGCTGAAACACTGCTTGTGCACAGGCCGCATGCACACAATTTGATAGCCTTACTATGGTAATAACATGTATATTAACGCGCAGGTCAACGTGCTATATGTGCGCATTTCAGGACAGGACTTTTAGTTGTAACTGTACAATGGTACTGGATCTTCATGTGTCATGGTACAGACAACATTAGACTTACAGTGCTACTGGATCTCCTTGTGTTATATAACAATAAAATTAGACTTACAATGGTACTGGATCTTCATGTGTGATAGTACAGACAACTTTTCCAACAATAACTTTTTCAACATTCACTTCTTTGTTCAAGTGACTGAAGTTAATTTTTTCTAGCTTTACAGTTTGTCCTTTAGAACTCTTATATTCACCACCACTGTAGGCTCCTAAATCTGTTGAACTCAATGACTGAAGTAATGCTTGTAATTTTCTTGGTTTCATTTTACCCTGAAACACAGTTAATTAAACATATAAATGGTCAAATTACAGTGCCTACACTCCCCCCCCCCCCCCACGCTTAATTGGAAATCCTTTCAGTGAATAACTCTGTTAGTATAACAGTAACATGATTTTGGAGGGCACTGTGGTTTATTAGCAGTCCAAGAGAAATGATTAATGGCCTAAAAAGGTGAAGGACTATTAATCATTTCTGGTGGACTGTTAACTGGTAGAGTGCTGGAAGCCCATATTTGGGCTTTACAAGATTTGGATTTTGTTAACAACACATTGCACTGTTATATTTGATTGGATAGTGCCTATTGGCGCTATCCAATCAGATGTAACGGGGCAATATATCATGAAATGAAATCTGAGGGCAAGTAAAAGGTAGCACTCTATACCAGTAAATAACCTGTAATGTCTAACAAAACTACATTATTACTAATATTATCACATGTCTCGGATCTCTAAAATGATGAATCATTTCTAGTGGACTGTTAATAACCTGTAATGTCTAACAAAACTACATTATTACTAATATTATCACATGTCTCGGATCTCTAAAATGATGAATCATTTCTAGTGGACTGTTAATAACCTGTAATGTCTAACAAAACTATGTTATTACTAATATTATCACATGTCTCGGATCTCTAAAATGATGAATCATTTCTAGTGGACTGTTAATAACCTGTAATGTCTAACAAAACTATGTTATTACTAATATTATCACATGTCTCGGATCTCTAAAATGATGAATCATTTCTAGTGGACTGTTAATAACCTGTAATGTCTAACAAAACTATGTTATTACTAATATTATCACATGTCTCGGATCTCTAAAATGATGAATCATTTCTAGTGGACTGTTAATAACCTGTAATGTCTAACAAAACTATGTTATTACTAATATCATCACATGTCTCGGATCTCTAAAATGATGAATCATTTCTAGTGGACTGTTAATAACCTGTAATGTCTAACAAAACTACGTTATTACTAATATTATCACATGCCTCGGATCTCTAAAATGATGAATCATTTCTAGTGGACTGTTAATAACCTGTAATGTCTAACAAAACTATGTTATTACTAACATTATCACATGTCTCGGATCTCTAAAATGATGAATCATTTCTAGTGGACTGTTAATAACCTGTAATGTCTAACAAAACTATGTTATTACTAATATTATCACATGTCTCGGATCTCTAAAATGATGAATCATTTCTAGTGGACTGTTAATAACCTGTAATGTCTAACAAAACTATGTTATTACTAATATTATCACATGTCTCGGATCTCTAAAATGATGAATCATTTCTAGTGGACTGTTAATAACCTGTAATGTCTAACAAAACTATGTTATTACTAACATTATCACATGCCTCGGATCTCTAAAATGATGAATCATTTCTAGTGGACTGTTAATAACCTGTAATGTCTAACAAAACTATGTTATTACTAACATTATCACATGTCTCGGATCTCTAAAATGATGAATCATTTCTAGTGGACTGTTAATAACCTGTAATGTCTAACAAAACTATGTTATTACTAATATTATCACATGTCTCGGATCTCTAAAATGATGAATCATTTCTAGTGGACTGTTAATAACCTGTAATGTCTAACAAAACTATGTTATTACTAATATTATCACATGTCTCGGATCTCTAAAATGATGAATCATTTCTAGTGGACTGTTAATAACCTGTAATGTCTAACAAAACTACGTTATTACTAATATTATCACATGCCTCGGATCTCTAAAATGATGAATCATTTCTAGTGGACTGTTAATAACCTGTAATGTCTAACAAAACTATGTTATTACTAACATTATCACATGTCTCGGATCTCTAAAATGATGAATCATTTCTAGTGGACTGTTAATAACCTGTAATGTCTAACAAAACTATGTTATTACTAATATTATCACATGTCTCGGATCTCTAAAATGATGAATCATTTCTAGTGGACTGTTAATAACCTGTAATGTCTAACAAAACTATGTTATTACTAATATTATCACATGTCTCGGATCCCTAAAATGATGAATCATTTCTAGTGGACTGTTAATAACCTGTAATGTCTAACAAAACTATGTTATTACTAACATTATCACATGCCTCGGATCTCTAAAATGATGAATCATTTCTAGTGGACTGTTAATAACCTGTAATGTCTAACAAAACTATGTTATTACTAACATTATCACATGTCTCGGATCTCTAAAATGATGAATCATTTCTAGTGGACTGTTAATAACCTGTAATGTCTAACAAAACTATGTTATTACTAACATTATCACATGTCTCGGATCTCTAAAATGATGAATCATTTCTAGTGGACTGTTAATAACCTGTAATGTCTAACAAAACTATGTTATTACTAACATTATCACATGTCTCGGATCTCTAAAATGATGAATCATTTCTAGTGGACTGTTAATAACCTGTAATGTCTAACAAAACTATGTTATTACTAATATTATCACATGTCTCGGATCTCTAAAATGATGAATCATTTCTAGTGGACTGTTAATAACCTGTAATGTCTAACAAAACTATGTTATTACTAATATTATCACATGTCTCGGATCTCTAAAATGATGAATCATTTCTAGTGGACTGTTAATAACCTGTAATGTCTAACAAAACTACGTTATTACTAATATTATCACATGCCTCGGATCTCTAAAATGATGAATCATTTCTAGTGGACTGTTAATAACCTGTAATGTCTAACAAAACTATGTTATTACTAACATTATCACATGTCTCGGATCTCTAAAATGATGAATCATTTCTAGTGGACTGTTAATAACCTGTAATGTCTAACAAAACTATGTTATTACTAATATTATCACATGTCTCGGATCTCTAAAATGATGAATCATTTCTAGTGGACTGTTAATAACCTGTAATGTCTAACAAAACTATGTTATTACTAATATTATCACATGTCTCGGATCTCTAAAATGATGAATCATTTCTAGTGGACTGTTAATAACCTGTAATGTCTAACAAAACTATGTTATTACTAACATTATCACATGCCTCGGATCTCTAAAATGATGAATCATTTCTAGTGGACTGTTAATAACCTGTAATGTCTAACAAAACTATGTTATTACTAACATTATCACATGTCTCGGATCTCTAAAATGATGAATCATTTCTAGTGGACTGTTAATAACCTGTAATGTCTAACAAAACTATGTTATTACTAACATTATCACATGTCTCGGATCTCTAAAATGATGAATCATTTCTAGTGGACTGTTAATAACCTGTAATGTCTAACAAAACTATGTTATTACTAACATTATCACATGCCTCGGATCTCTAAAATGATGAATCATTTCTAGTGGACTGTTAATAACCTGTAATGTCTAACAAAACTATGTTATTACTAACATTATCACATGTCTCGGATCTCTAAAATGATGAATCATTTCTAGTGGACTGTTAATAACCTGTAATGCCTAACAAAACTATGTTATTACTAATATTATCACATGTCTCGGATCTCTAAAATGATGAATCATTTCTAGTGGACTGTTAATAACCTGTAATGTCTAATAAAACTATGTTATTACTAATATTATCACATGTCTCGGGTCTACAAAATGATGAATCATTTCTAGTGGACTGTTAATAACCTGTAATGTCTAACAAAACTATGTTATTACTAATATTATCACATGTCTCGGATCTCTAAAATGATGAATCATTTCTAGTGGACTGTTAATAACCTGTAATGCCTAACAAAACTACATTATTACTAATATTATCACATGCCTCGGATCTCTAAAATGATGAATCATTTCTAGTGGACTGTTAATAACCTGTAATGTCTAACAAAACTATGTTATTACTAATATTATCACATGTCTCGGATCTCTAAAATAATGAATTATTTCTAGTGGACTGTTAATAACCTGTAATGTCTAACAAAACTATGTTATTACTATTATTATCACAGTTGGTACTGTGAGAGGTCTAAAGTATAAAAATGAATGATGAGGAATGAAAGATATTGGAAGTTGTAACAATACTAATTTGTTGAACCTGTTTGTCAGGTGACATGTCAGACTGTTATTGAAATAAATAACCCATTAATGGCCTGACACCACACATGGTCTGTTCTGGAGAGCATTGTAGAGTTTTACTGCCCAACTAAACTGTTTTGTTCAACACTGTGGAGTTTACTGCCCAAATAAACTGTTCTGTTGAACATTGTGGAGTTTTACTGCCCAACTAAACTGTTCTGTTGGACATTGTGTAGTTCTACAGCCCAACTAACTGTTCTGTTGGAACATTGTGGAGTTTTACTGCCCAACTAAACTGTCTGTTGAACATTGTGGAGTTTAACTGCCCAACTAAACTTTAGCAATATAAAAGATAATGCCTGCTAAATTATTAATAAATTTATTAATAACAAGTAGAGTTAGATCACCTGCTGTCAATAATTACTGACTACCAAGTGTTAACCAATACAGTACACAGTAGTCAATAGTTACTGACTACCAAATGTTAACCAGTACAGTACACAGTTGTCAATAATTACTGACTACCAAATGTTAACCAGTACAGTACACAGTTGTCAATAATTACTGACTACCAAATGTTAACCAGTACAGTACACAGTTGTCAATAATTACTGGCTACCAAATGTTAACCAGTACAGTACACAGTTGTCAATAATTACTGGCTACCAAATGTTAACCAGTACAGTACACAGTTGTCAATAATTACTGGCTACCAAATGTTAACCAGTACAGTACACAGTTGTCAATAATTACTGGCTACCAAATGTTAACCAGTACAGTACACAGTAGTCAATAATTACTGGCTACCAAATGTTAACCAGTACAGTACACAGTTGTCAATAATTACTGGCTACCAAATGTTAACCAGTACAGTACACAGTTGTCAATAATTACTGGCTACCAAATGTTAACCAGTACAGTACACAGTTGTCAATAATTACTGGCTACCAAATGTTAACCAGTACAGTACACAGTAGTCAATAATTACTGGCTACCAAATGTTAACCAGTACAGTACACAGTTGTCAATAATTACTGGCTACCAAATGTTAACCAGTACAGTACACAGTTGTCAATAATTACTGGCTACCAAATGTTAACCAGTACAGTACACAGTTGTCAATAATTTGGCTACCAAATGTTAACCAGTACAGTACACAGTTGTCAATAATTACTGGCTACCAAATGTTAACCAGTACAGTACACAGTTGTCAATAATTACTGGCTACCAAATGTTAACCAGTACAGTACACAGTTGTCAATAATTACTGGCTACCAAATGTTAACCAGTACAGTACACAGTAGTCAATAATTACTGGCTACCAAATGTTAACCCAGTTGTCAATAATTACTGGCTACCAAATGTTAACCAGTACAGTACACAGTTGTCAATAATTACTGGCTACCAAATGTTAACCAGTACAGTACACAGTTGTCAATAATTACTGGCTACCAAATGTTAACCAGTACAGTACACAGTAGTCAATAATTACTGGCTACCAAATGTTAACCAGTACAGTACACAGTTGTCAATAATTACTGGCTACCAAATGTTAACCAGTACAGTACACAGTAGTCAATAATTACTGACTACCAAATGTTAACCAGTACAGTACACAGTTGTCAATAATTACTGACTACCAAATGTTAACCAGTACAGTACACAGTAGTCAATAATTACTGCCTATCAAATGTTAGCCAGTACAGTACACAGTTGTCAATAATTACTGACTACCAAATGTTAACCAGTACAGTACACAGTTGTCAATAATTACTGCCTATCAAATGTTAACCAGTACAGTACACAGTTGTCAATAATTACTGGCTATCAAATGTTAACCAGTACAGTACACAGTTGTCAATAATTACTGACTACCAAATGTTAACCAGTACAGTACACAGTTGTCAATAATTAGTGGCTACCAAATGTTAACCAGTACAGTACACAGTTGTCAATAATTACTGGCTACCAAATGTTAACCAGTACAGTACACAGTTGTCAATAATTACTGGCTACCAAATGTTAACCAGTACAGTACACAGTTGTCAATAATTACTGGCTACCAAATGTTAACCAGTACAGTTCACAGTAGTCAATAATTACTGACAACCAAATGTTAACCAGTACAGTACACAGTTGTCAATAATTACTGACTACCAAATGTTAACCAGTACAGTACACAGTTGTCAATAATTACTGGCTACCAAATGTTAACCAGTACAGTACACAGTAGTCAATAGTTACTGGCTACCAAATGTTAACCAGTACAGTACACAGTTGTCAATAATTACTGGCTACCAAATGTTAACCAGTACAGTTCACACTTGTCAATAATTACTGACTACCAAATGTTAACCAGTACAGTTCACACTTGTCAATAATTACTGACTACCAAATGTTAACCAGTACAGTTCACACTTGTCAATAATTACTGGCTACCAAATGTTAACCAGTACAGTACACAGTTGTCAATAATTACTGGCTACCAAATGTTAACCAGTACAGTACACAGTTGTCAATAATTACTGGCTACCAAATGTTAACCAGTACAGTACACAGTTGTCAATAATTACTGGCTACCAAATGTTAACCAGTACAGTACACAGTTGTCAATAATTACTGGCTACCAAATGTTAACCAGTACAGTACACAGTTGTCAATAATTACTGACTACCAAATGTTAACCAGTACAGTACACAGTTGTCAATAATTACTGACTACCAAATGTTAACCAGTACAGTACACAGTTGTCAATAATTACTGACTACCAAATGTTAACCAGTACAGTACACAGTTGTCAATAATTACTGACTACCAAGTGTTAACCAGTACAGTACACAATTGTCAATAATTACTGACTACCAAATGTTAACCAGTACAGTACACAGTAGTCAATAATTACTCATTCCCAAATGTTAACCAGTACAGTACACAGTAGTCAATAATTACTCATTCCCAAATGTTAACCAGTACAGTACACAGCTGCCAATAGTTACTGACTACTAAATATTAACCAGTACAGTACACAATTGTCAATAATTACTGACTACCAAATGTTAACCAGTACAGTACACAGTAGTCAATAATTACGGACTACCAGATATTAACCAGTACAGTACACAGTTGTCAATAATTACTGACTACCAGATATTAACCAGTACAGTACACAATTGTCAATAATTACTGACTACCAAATGTTAACCAGTACAGTACACAGTAGTCAATAATTACTGACTACCAGATATTAACCAGTACAGTACACAGTTGTCAATAATTACTGACTACAAAATGTTAACCAGTACAGTACACAGTTGCCAATAGTTACTGCCTATCAAATGTTAACCAGTACAGTACACAGTTGTCAATAATTACTGACTACCAAATGTTAATCAGTACAGTACAGAGTTGTCAATAATTACTGATTACCAAATGTTAACCAGTACAGTACACACTTGTCAATAATTACTGACTACCAAATGTTAACCAGTACAGTACACAGTTGTCAATAATTACTGACTACAAAATGTTATCCAGAACAGTACACAGTTGTTAGCAAGTAGAGTGCTGGAAGCCCATATTTGGGCTTCACTCTGAAATGCATGTTCTGCCTCAAAAGGCTTTATATTCTCTGAATGTACTTCATATTATCTTTGAGGTGAACTTATTTAGCCTGTATGAACGTGCCGTGTTACACTTTATGGGAGAGTACCTGTAGGCTGTGTGAGCCATGCGTGTAGGCAATCTCCCATAAAGTGTAACAAGGCAAAGACATGTGATCAAGCTCTGCCAAGCAAAAATAATTCAGCACTCTACCAGTTAAAAATTACTGACTACCAAATGTTAACCAGTACAGTACACTGGTACTGACAACCACAAATGTTAACAAGTGCAGTATACATTTGTTAACCATCAGTTAAAACAAGCTGTTTTCCATGAACTTTACAATATTTTTCAGGAACACAAATAACTATTAACACTACCTTGTTTTCTGTCAACTCTACAATATTTTTCAGGAACATAATTAACTGCTTTATATTTTCTTCAGGCTCTTTCCATCCTGGATCAAGCTTGGTGGCCATACTGAAATCTAATAAAGCCTGTTGGTATTCTTCTTGATATTTATAAGCCTGTCAGAATAAAATGTTTATTTATTACATGATTTGGCATTCACCATACAAAGTATCAAGGGACAATATAATGGATGTGTTACAGGGATTTAGTAGGAAAAAGGCTCAGCTGAAAATTCTACGTGCAAAACAATCTTCTTGTCTGAAACCTGATTTGATGTTTTATATCTCACCCATCATGTTTTTATAGCACTGGTTTGACATCACCCATTGTTACTTTGTATTTTATATCATTTGTCTGATATCACTCAATCTGATTTCATTAGATCCTCCTATTTCCAATAGGTGAATCTTTAGTGATTCTTATTTTTCTTTTTTCTTTCAATGATTTTTGTCTACACAAAATCTCGAAAATGACATGTACAATTTTTCAGAAATTCAGTATATTCACAGAGTTCTGAAAGATCTTTTCATTGAATATTACGTCATTGCTGAAGTTTTTTCTTTTTCTACCAAAACCTTAAAAAATGTAGTCAAAATGTCATGTTTTGCCACAATTCTAAAAAATGCTCTGAACGATTTGGCTGAAACTTTCCTAATATTTGTAGCATAACGAACTGCATCTTGCAATGTAGGCGGTATTACACATGTTGACCCTATTTTGCCACAAGCTTCCTCCCAAAATGCATTTTTGGCAAAAATGGCCAACTTTCACATACAATTTCTCACACGTCTCATGAGAAGATTCGGCATTCATTCAGGAACAATTTTGCTGTTATATGTTTTATTCGAAGTTTAACCTTCACCCAGTTTCCAGGCTCTGAATGGAGTAGCCTCCAATTCTTCATAAAATTGGCTCATTTTGAGTTCACATTTCTGCCACTTTCGAATGGAAAAGTGATTTGCATGCCCATTTTCACAATTGACTACCGAGCACATTTGCTGTTGTAGGTTTTGTTGTAAAGTTTAGCCCTATGCCCATTCTGGCTAGATAAAGATAGGTGCCATCCCCAAAAACTCATTTTTTTCAGAATTTGGTATGTTCAAGTGACAATTTCCCCCATTTCTATTTGATTGAGCCTGAATGCTTCTGTGGCCGCATGCAGCAATCACAGTATGACAACTTATGTTTTATATGTTATTATTTAAAGTTTAACCCTTGGCAGATTTGAAAGGTCCCATAAGGGTACTGTCGGAATAATTGTTATTTTCATAAAATCACTGAATATTGGTAAGCGTGCAGTGGTATTTTGGAATAGAATATCTGAAATTGCTTTCGATATTCAGATTCACAGTTCAATTCCAAGAATATTTTGTTATAAACAAGCATACCAAGTTTCAAAGCAGGGTGTGCGAAATGAGAAATGGGTGTAGAAATCCACAAAGTTCAAAGGTCAGTGCGAATGGCAACATTTTTGTTGGAAATGTAAGATTAGTAGCTCCCATCTGGAGATCACCCCAAACACACACACCAAGTTTCAAAGTAATCTGATGATAAATGTGACCTGTGCACCCTGCCAAAGGAAACTGTTGATGTACAAAACAGATAAGTTGAATGTTGCTGCTAACGGCAACGTTTCTCAACGAAAATGAAAGGAAATTGATAGTTCCCATCCAGAGGTCACCCCAAACAAGCATAAATGTGCCCAGTCATAAATGTGCCCAGTAGGGCATGCCAAAGGAATAAATTGATGCACAAATGCACTAAGTTCAAAGGTCCTTGTTAACAGGAACATTTTTTGATGGAACTGGAAGAAAATAGATTCCACCCATCTAGAGGTCATCCCAAACACGCATACCCAGTTTCAAAGCAACCCGATCATAAATGTGCCCTGTTCAGTGTGTCAAAGGAATATATTGATTCACAACTGCACTAAATTCAAAGGCTGTTGCTAACAGCAATGTTTTTAGACAGAAATGGAAGAAAATGGACAGCTCCCATCTAGAGGTCACCCCCAAACAAGCATACCAAGTTTCAAAATTATATGATCATAAATCTGCCATGTAGGGGTGTGCCAAAGGAATATATTGATGCATAAACTAAACTAAGTTCAAAGGCTGTTGCTAACAGCAACGTTTTTTGACGGAAATAGAAGAAAAACATTAGCTCCCATCTAGAGGTATCCCAAAACAAGCATATCAAGTTTCAAAGCAATCTGATCATAAATGCAACCTGTACAGTGTGCTAAAGAAAATTGTGGACAAACATGAAAAAAATCAAATTTTAGTATGTAAAAAAGCAAAACAAAACGGGAAATTGCTGTTTTATTGTTTTTTGATTTATCGCCATTTTCTGACGTTTTTACGTCACTTCAAAGTTTAGTTTATTTTTTCGTATTTCTGTAAACATGCTACTTTTGTGATTCCATTATCTCCGTTCCTATATATTACACAGATGCAACTTCACACACCATGTTATGGACATTTGAAGTTGTGTACCCCCATTTTTTTAGAGTTAAAATGTCGCCCCCGATGTCAGCAATGCCAATTTTATGCCATTTCCTAACCGTTTAGTTTCAACCCCATTTTGAGCCTTATCCCTTTACACAACGAAGACGATATCAAAATTTATTATTTTAAATATCATTTTTTTAAATTTTTCAAAAATTTCAACAAAACCATATCATGTGATCCTTCATTGGAACGAGCTCGATGAGCTTGTTCCAAAGAGGGGTCACATGATATGGTTTTGTTGAAATTCATTTAAAAAAAAGTATTTTTTCAGCTGCTGAATTTGCATATTACGTGGGCGGATGTGGCCAATTCATTGGTAAAGGGTTAATCTGTTGTAATTTTGGCAATTTTATCTCCAACAAAAACCATATCTAAAAAGCTGGTAAAATTCTAGGAAATTCCAACCACTATCACCGAATGCTGAGATGATGTCAAAAGCAGTCAAAAATTAAAATGTGTCAAGTTTTTTGGGAAATTTTATATGTTATAAAGTTTAAAAAGAGGAGATAAATGAGGGTTTTTTTTTGTTTTTTGATTTATCTTCATTTTGACATTTTTACATCACTTCAAAGTTTAAACTATTTTTGTCGGAGTTCTCTAGAAAACTGTACCATTGTAATACCAATTACACATCTATGAAACTTCACACACTTTTTTCTACTCATCTGAAATTAACTTCCATTTTGAAATTAAAATTTTGAAAACAATCCTATGATAAATGTGCCCTGTAGGCCATGTCAAAGAAGAATTTTGATGCACAAATCAATAAATTCAAAGATTGTTGCTAACAACAGTTTTTGATGTAAATGAAAAGAAAATCGATAGCGCCCATCTGTCACCCTGAATAAGCATACAAGGTTTCAAGACAAACCGATGATGAATGCGCCCTCTGAGGCATGCCAAAGGAAGATGTTAATGCACAAATACACTAAGTTTGAAGGTCATTGCTTGTGGCAATGTGTTTGGGTTGTTTTTTTTTTTAAATTCATAAATATACCCTGCAGAGAGTGCAAAAGGGAAAAGTTCATGCACAAATGCACTAAGTTCAAAGGCTGGTGATAACAACAATAATTTTTTATGAAAATGAAAAAAATCATTAGCTCACATCTAGAGGTCACCCCGAACACACATACCAAGTTTCAAAGTGATCCGATCATATATGTGCAATGAAGGGTGTGCCAAAGGGAAATATTGAGGTCTGATTAAATTAAGTTCAAAGGTCATTGCCAATGGCAACACTTTTTGACAAAAATGGAAGAAAATCGATAGCTCCCATGTAGATGTCACCCCAAACAAGCACACCAAGTTTCAAAGCGATCCAATGATAAATGTGCCCTGCAGAGTGTTTCAAATGTAAATATTGATGCATAACTGGACTAAATTTTTGCTAAGGTCATCAAAGGTTATTGCCAACTGCAACTAAAGGTTATTGCCAACTGCAACTATTTTTGATGGAAATGAAAGAAAATCATTAGTTCCCACCTAGAAGTCACCCGAAACAAGCATACCAAGTTTCCAAGTGATTCAATTATAAATGTGCCCTGCAGGGTGTGTCAAAGGGAAATATTGATGCATAAATGCACTATGTTCTTCAAAGGTCATTGCCAATGGCAACATTTTTTGACGGAAAAAAAAGAAATCAACAGGTAACCCCAAACAAGCACATCAGGTTTCAATGCAATCCATCATAAATGTTCCCTGTAGGGTGTGCCAAAGAGAAATATGGAGGTCTGACTAAACAGAGTTCAAAGGTCTTTGCCAGCTGCAACATTTTTTGACAGAAATTGAAGAAAATCAATAGATCCCATCCAGAGGTCACCCCAAACAAGTACACCAAGTTTCAAAGTGATCTGATCATAAATGTTCCCTGTAGGGCATGCCAAAGGGAAATATTGATGCATAACTGCACTAAGTTCATCAAAGGCTGTTGCCAGTGGCAACATGTTTTGACAGAAATCAAAGAAAATCCAAACTAAATTCAAAGGTCTTCGCCAGCGACAACATTTTTGATGGAAATAGACGAAAATCAACAGCTGCCATCTGGAGGTCACTCCAAACAAGCATAGCAGGTTTCAATGCAAACCGATCATAAAAGTCCCTTGTTGAGTGTGCCAAAGACAAATATTGAGGTCTGACTAAACTGAGTTCAAAGGACGTTGCCAGCTGCAACAAACTTTTGATGGAAATGGAAGAAAGTCAATAGCTCCCATCTATAGGTCACCCCAAACAGGCACACCAAGCTTCAAAGCGATCCAATCATAAATGTGCACTGCGGGGTGTGCCAACTACACTGGGTTCATCGAAGGCCATTGCCAGCAGCAACATTTTTTGATGAAAATCAGAGAAAATCAATAGCACCCATCTAGAGGTAACCCCAAACAAGCATACCAAGTTTCAAACCAATCTGATCATAAATGTGCCCTGTAGGGCATGCCAAAAGAATATATTGATGTCTGACTAAACTAAGGTCAAAGATCATTGCAGGCGGCAACATTTTTTGATGGAAATAGAAGAAAATCGATATCTCCCATCTGGAGGTCACCCCAAACAAGTAAGCATACCAGATTTCAATGCAATCCAATCATAAATGTTCCCTGTAGGGTGTGCCAAAGGAAAATATTGAGGTCTGACTAAACAAGTTCAAAGGTCGTTGCCAACTGCAACATTTTCTGACAGGAATAGAAGAAAATCGATAGCTCCCATCTAGAGGTCACCTCAAACAAGCACACCAAGTTTCAAAGCAATCCGGTCAACAATGTGCACTGCACGGTGTGGCAAAGGGAAATATTGATGCATAACTACACTAAGTTCATCGAAGGTCATTTCCAGTGGTAACATTTTTCGACAGAAATCAAAGAAAATTGACAGCTCCCATCTAGAAGTAACCCCAAACAAGCATACCAAGTTTTAAACTGATCTGATCATAAATGTGCCCTGTAGGGCATGCCAAAGGAATATATTGATGCCTGACTAAACTTAGTTCAAAGGTCGTTGACAGCGGCAACATTTTTTGATGGAAATGGAAGAAAATCGTTAGCACCCATCTAGAGGTCACCCCAAACAAGCATGCCAGGTTTCAAAGCAATCCGATCATAAATGTGCCCGGTAGGGTGTGTCAAAGGGAATATTGAGGTCTGACTAAACTAAGTTTTAAGAACGTTGTCAGCTGCAACATTTTTTGACGGAAATGGAAGAAAATCGATAGCTCCCATCTAGAAGTCACCCCAAACAAGCATGCCAGGTTTCAAAGCAATCCAATCACAAATGTGCCCAGTAGGGTGTGTCAAAGGGAATATTGAGGTCTGACTAAACTAAGTTTTAAGAACATTGCCAGCTGCAACATTTTTTGACGGAAATGGAAGAAAATCGATAGCTCCCATCTAGAAGTCACCCCAAACAAGCACACCAAGTTTCAAAGCAATCTGGTCAAAAATGTGCACTGCAGGGTGTGCCAAAGGGAAATATTGATGCATAACTGCACTAAGTTCATTGAAGGTCGTTAGCGGCAACATTTTTTAACAGAAATCAAAGAAAATAGATAGCTCCCATTTAGAGGTAACCCCAAACAAGCATACCAAGTTTCAAACCGATCTGATCATAAATGTGCCCTGTAGAGCATGGCAAAGGAATATATTGATGCTTGACTAAACAAAGTTCAATGGTCATTGCCAGCGTCAACATTTTTTGACGGAAGTGGAAGAAAGTTAAAAAATTTATAGTAATTTATATATTTTTTATACTTACCAATGACCCAGACTTAGCTGGTGCTAACTCCACAAAAACCAGGGCCAAACACAAATTTTGCCCCCCAATCCCCAAAATTTGCATCCAAAACAAAAAGAAATAATGTCCTAAAGGACCTCCATAATACGACTCTACTGCGCATGCGCAGTGACGCAGTCGTCCCGAAATTGGCGCCAAATATCATTCTTACTGGCAGTGCCTGGTCAGCGCTATGTACTCAGCGGGGAGGCAAGAGTTCCCAACTCAGGGAGGGCCATCCCCGTCTGGGTCATTGGTAAGTATAAAAAATATATAAATTACTATAAATTTTTTAACATTTTTATACTGTACCAATGACCCAGACTTAGCTGAATAGTAAACAGGCTGGAGGGCCTAGGACATAGAGGAAAATCCAATAAGCTCAATTATAAAATAAAGAGATAACCCCTTAAGGAGAAAAGGAGTATTAGGCTTTACATGTATCTTTCTTATTTAATATTTAAATTAGAAAGATACACTACCCTTAATAATTGAGCACAATAACATTCATGTTCTCTATTAATATCCAGTATAACCTTTATACTAATTATTATTAAAACAAGCCAATAAATAAAGTAGTCCAGAGAATTGAGACTCTTTATAATCATTTAAAAGTGTCCGAGTATTGTATATTAAAGCCCGTTTGACACTTGACATATACAAATGCTTCACACCGAGCTACACTTTAAAAATAAGACATGAATGAAATTAAACATTAATATTACACTTTAAAACCATCCCGGAAGCGACTCAGAAATACTGTCTTGGAGGAGGCATTCCCTTGCTTTTCACTATAAAGCAGGTGACCTAAGGGAACACCCGCCCCCCCCCTTCCCCTTGCCCTGGGTCAAATAGCCCAGAGCGAAGAGGGCAGCCGGACGGAGTCACTGCCGGAACAGAAAGCCTGCATAACTATAGTTGCAACTGTTTAGTGGACGACATTCTGAGCAACAGATAACGGACCTAAACAATGCAGGTCTCCAGAAATGGACTCAATATTTCTGAGATAAAAATTAGTAAATGTGGATGGCTGAGACCAATAAGCAGCCTTCATTAAATCTGTAATAGCAACACTATTAGCATAAGCCCAGGAAGTAGAAAGAGCTCTTACTTCATGAGCAGAAATCTTAAGCACAGACTGCTGAGAAGAAGATAAATCTTCATACGCAGTACGGATAGTTAACTGAATCCATCTAGCAATAGAATGGACTGAAATGTCCTTTCTATTAGGCATCAAAGACAGAAAGAAACGTTTCCGTCCCTTTCTGATGAACTGAGATCTCTGTTTATAGATACGTAGTGCTCTAACAGGACAGAGTAAAGGCCTACGCCCGTCTGAAGACGGAAGAGCCTTAATAACAATAGGTTCCGGATATTTATTAGGAGCCTGATTCTTAGCTAAAAAACCGACGTTAGTAGTGAAGGTGATAGTGTTCCCAACACTACGATAATGAGAATCATCCACCGATAGTGCATGAAGCTCACTGACTCTTCTGGCAGAAGAGAAAGCTAAGAGAAAAGCTGTCTTATAAGATAAGAATTTGAAATCTACTGTCCCAAGAGGTTCAAATGGCTTTTCCTTCAATTTAAGGAGAACCCAAGCTAAATTCCACTTAGGAATTAATCTAAGAGTTCTGGGTCTATTTATCGAAAAGTTTCTAACCAATTTCGATAAAGAGACATTAGATCCAATTTGTAAACTATCATGATGTGCATAGGTATCAGATAACATAGATCTATAACCCTTTATAGTAACCGGTTGCAGTTTGATTTCGTCAAACAAGTATACTAGAAAGTTAGCAATGTCTGGTATAGAGGGATCAAATATATCAACAGAATGATCCCTACACCAACGACGGAAAACCTTCCACTTAGCCGCATAGTTTAGCGAAGAGGAGGTCCTCCTACAGTTAGAAATCGCGTCCACTGCTCGTCCTGTAAAGTGCTTGCCATGCAAGAAGGACCGCACAACGGAAAAACGTGAAGGTTGAGACCTTGCGGGTTGTGATGCAGTTGGCGCGATTTCCCCTGCCAAAGAAGATCCTCTCGTGGAGGGAGCTTCCGCGGTAGGTCCCACAACAGACACCTGAGTAGATTTATCCACGGTCTCTGTGGCGACAGAGATGCTACCAACAGAATCTTGCATTGAGATTGTTTTATCTTTAGCAATACTTGTTGAATTAACGGCGCTGGAGGATACGCATATCCTATCATTCCGTCCCAAGGGATCGATAGAGCGTCTACAGCAAATGCTCTTGGATCCGGACACGGGGACACATACGTTTGCAACTGATTGTTGAGATGTGTCGCAAATAAGTCTATCATTGGCCGTTCCCATTGGTAGCAAATCTGATTGAATACTTGTTTGTTGAGAGTCCACTCCGACGGCAACAAGCGACCCTTTCGAGAAAGGGAGTCTGCTAGCACATTCAGACGACCCGGTATGTGACGGACCGAAAGAAGAACGTGATGTTCCAACGCAAACAGAAGGATTCTTTCCGTTAGATTGAACAACGGAACTGAATGAGTGCCTCCCTGATTCCGTATATACGCTACTACTGTCGTATTGTCGGATAGGATTTGGACATGAGCATCGTGAATAATGTCCATCCAGTGACGTAACGCAAGCCAAATTGACATCATTTCCTTGATGTTTATGTGCTTGCACAGGAATTGCGGATCCCAAAGACCCTGGCATCTCGAATCCGTTGGGATTAATGATGCACCCCAACCTGTTTGACTGGCATCCGTCATAATGGTAAAACTCGGATCCGGCAACTGCAGCGGAACTCCTTGAGTTAACCACTGAATGTTTGCCCAAGTCTGAATCTCTTGTTTCACTTGATCTGACAAGAGAACGTCTACATCGAGCGAATGAATTTTCACACTCCAATTCTGAGTCAAGAAAATTTGAAGAGGCCGTGTGCGTAGCCGTCCCATCGGAATGAGATCCGCAGCGGCTCCGCACAGACCTATCAGTCTCATAAATTCTCTCGCTGTGACTTTGTCTGTATTTAGACAATAGCGAGCGTAACAACTGACTAATTTCGCTCTGGTTAACGGCAGACGAACGAGATTGTTGTGCGTCTCGAAGCTCATTCCCAGATGAGTGAATGACTTGGACGGCACCAGATCCGACTTCTCCTCGTTTACTATGAAACCGAGACGTCGGAGCAATAGAAGAAGATTCTGAACATCGTTCTGAAGCGTTAACTCGTTGCCGTACCTCTGAAGAATGTCGTCCAGGTAGGCCGACGTTACCGCAGACGAATGAGCTCGGAAGTAAATCATTACCGAGTTCATTACTCGAGTGAAAGCCCAGGGTGCTAGATTCAATCCGAAGCACATGGCCCGGAACTGATACACCACTCCTAGGACTGCGAAGCGTAGATACTTTCGGAATGTCGGATGTACCATGACGTGAAAGTACGCATCTTTGAGATCTATGCTCGTTGCATAATCGTTCACCCGAATACTCGCTCTGACCGATCGAATCGTCTCCATATAAAACTTCGGAGCGATGATCAGCTTGTTTATCCAGCTCAAATCTATGACTGGACGGAACGAGCCGTCTGGTTTCGGAACCAGAAACAGATGGCTGTAGAATCCCAGCGATTCCTGGTTTTCTACGACCTCTACCGCGTTCTTCATTAAAAGAGACTGCACCTCTGATAGCAGAGCGTCTCTTTTCTGAGGGTTTGACGGAAGATGAGTCCACTTTGGACTTCGAGTTAATGGAGGCTTTCGTTTGAAGGATATCTTTAGACCTTCCGAAGTCACTCCTCTCACCCAAGGGTCGTCCGTAATCGACGCCCACTCTTGAGAAAAACTCGACAACCTTCCGCCAACCGGAACGCGATAGAGGTTTGAGCCATCACCTCCTGGATCTGCGAGGCCTGCGGTAGGAGAAACCACGTCTTCCACGACCCACACCTCGCCTCGTCGACCTCGGGGCGTCCGACCGATTGTCCCGGCCTGAAGGACGTCCCGAACGAGAGTCGCTATCCTGACGGTCTCTCGAATAAGAGCTAGAGGACGCACCGGAACCTCTATAGGAACCTCTCTTGGGCGGATAAGACCCAGAAGTGCCCGCCTTATTCGTGTCTGCTGAATCCGACCTTTTAGGAGCGGATCTAAACAACAGAGAATCACTAGCTTTCTTTTTAATATTATCATAAATAGCGGAAAGCTTGCCGTCAAAGAGAAGATCTCCTGAGACCGAAGCGACTCTAAGAGAGTTCTTCACCTTAGAATCCACTAGTGTGGATGTAGACAGGGCTGCGTCACGTCTAACCAACTCCAGATTAGCCACTGAAAGGGCGGAGTTACACGTGGAATAAGCTACTGCCCTTGAAAGAAGTCTTAAGGAGGATTGTATATCCTGAAACTCTTCCCCTTGAAGACGCAGTGATAACGCCTTCGTAAGGTGATCTGCGTAAGATAAGGCATCTAAATTGGCTCTGTTAGACGCAATAGCTGTTTCCAACACTGCGGTTGGAATAGAAGCTGACGACGGTAATGATAGCTCTAAGTCTTCCGCCTCGTCGTCCATACGCAGAGGAACTCTCGGTATACCCTGACCTGCCGTGTCGAATTTATTCCTTGCATTAATGAAAGGCAGGTTGAGAGTATTTGCGGACAAGAAGCCTGCTTTCCCTGTCCTGGAAGCAAGTTTAAAAATAGCGTCGTTCAATAATTCAAATGTTCTTGCAACATTATTGGACTGCGACGGAAACTCGGGAGCGATGTCCCTGAACCGCTCGAAAAAATCAGAGTCCAATGACGCTATAATTCTCCTGTCCGGAAGCGCAGCAGTCTGGCCCGACGGAACAACTTGAGGAAGAAAGTGCCGGATGAAGTCTACGGCAGCTTTGTGTTGTTCCGAAAGGGATAGCTCCAATTCATCCGTATCCCTTTCACCATCCGGTCGGACCTCCCGATGTTCCCGGTCGTCCGCCCCCGATGCTTCGGCGGAGCGTACCGACCCAGCGCCGTCGGATAATTCTCGATCCGACACCGTTTCTGTCGGCTGCTGGGATGCTGCGATAAGCTGTGCTATCTGCACTAGAATGTCCGACGTCGAGACCTGCGGAGGAGCGGTCTTTCGCTGCTTTGCCGAGGGCAGCTCCGCATCGGATGGCTCCCGCATACTTTTCCTATGCGAACGTCCGGAGTCCATCGGTCTCGAGTCCCTGGCTGCCGGATGGTGTGACCTGGTCGCCGAATAATCCTTCCTCGGCGAAGCTGGCAAGATATCGGAGGTCACGCAGCCAAGGTGCGGTCGTGTGCGCCGGCGAGAAGAGGAAGCCTTAACAGTCTCTGCGGACTGCTTATACAACGGAGCGTCCCGAGCGACGGACGTATGCTCCGCTAAAGACACATTTTGTACCACAACATCTGGTCCCAGATGTTGTTGTACGAGAGAGGGGCCTCTCTCGCTCGCGGCCCGGCTGGACCTGGACGAGCTAGGAACCGGACTAAAAGGCTTCCTCCGTTCTCGTTCACTATCCGCCGTCACTGGGTGTGCATCTATTATTTTTATAGTGCTCGCATCACCCAAAATTTCCTCTTGGACCGCATCGGACGAACCCGGCTGCCGAACCATTCGGTGAATGGACGCTACACCGGGCGAGCTAGCGGACGACATTTGTCTAATCTCCATGAGCACTTTTGCCGCTAGCTCTGTATTTAATTGTGACGACGGACGCACACTTGAAGAGGATAACATGGAAACATCACCCTGTTCTGGTTCCTCTGAAATAGAAACTGAGAGAGTAGAGTGACCTTGTGGAGAAAGAGCCGGCATCGCTCTTTCTCCAGAAACAACATATCGTGACACACGTTTCCAATGTTTCTCATCCCAATGTTCACATACAGGACAGGGATTAATGCGAGAACACTGACTACAATTTATGCAATAATCATGAAAGTCAGAGGAAGATTTCTTCCTATTACAATTTGAACAAATTCCTTTCATTGTGAAGGAACAACAATAAGTCCTAGTTACTCGCAAAAACCCCTGACACAAAGATACATAATAACATGATCCATTAATAAATGAAAAAACAATTGCAAAACAAAATAATTTTGAAAAAATATTTTTTCAGAGAAGCCCAAGTTGCTGAAAAGTAACGTTGAGCCCCGATGGATCCGATGGCAAAGTGTGGTCAAAAATTTTAAAATTATATAAAATAATTAATGAGACACTTTCGGATAATATAAATGTATCTTATAATGAGATAAACTACCTCAAAGACAAACAGCCCCCCTCAAAAAAGGCTGTTGCCAATGAAAACAAACAGTGTAAACACAGAAGAAAACATGACTCCAGGCACTGAAAAAACTGGCCCGGAATCAGTCCTCAATTACACTCTATCTGATGCAAAACAGAGACTCCCAGGGGAGAATCTGCAGAACATCAGATGGAAGATGCAGAACACAAACGTTATACACCCATGGGTGAAAACGTAACTATGGGGAAAATAACAGAAAACATTCTGTAACCAAGCAACTCTCCCAGGGAAATTTTAGAAATGAAACTTCTCAAAAATATGCCAAAAGCATGGGAGAATTGCAAGGGGGGACTTTAGAAGGTTAGGGGAGAGGAAACACTGAATAAGCAGTGCAACAATTAGCAAGAATGACAACAAGAGGCGTTTGCCTCGAAAATAGGCAACTTAACATAATTTTAACAAAAAAATTTTAAGTACAGCCCTGATTATTTTTTGCCACTTCTTTTTTCCTCTCCTCCTTCTATCCTCCTTAGAATCACATTTTCTCCAAGAATTACGTGTCTGGCATCCTTTAAACTGAGATTTACAAGCACAAAGATCAGTGAGATGTTGACTGATGAAGGGCCAAACAGAGAAATGATATTTGGCGCCAATTTCGGGACGACTGCGTCACTGCGCATGCGCAGTAGAGTCGTATTATGGAGGTCCTTTAGGACATTATTTCTTTTTGTTTTGGATGCAAATTTTGGGGATTGGGGGGCAAAATTTGTGTTTGGCCCTGGTTTTTGTGGAGTTAGCACCAGCTAAGTCTGGGTCATTGGTACAGTATAAAAATATCGATAGCTACCATCTAGAGGTCACCCCAAACAAGCATACCAGGTTTCAAAGCATTCCAATCATAAATGTGCCCTGTAGGGTGTGCCAAAGGGATATATTGAGGTCTGACTGAACTAAAGCGTTAACTTGTTTTGTCAGAAATGGAAGAAAATCGATAGCACCAATCTAGAGGTCACCCCAAACAAGGATACTAAGTTTCAAAGCTGTCTGATAACAAATGCGACCTGTGCAATGTGCCAAAAGAAATTGTGGACATGCGTACAATGATAAGTGACGGCAATAGCTCAGCTTGACTTTGTCAAGTTGAGCTAAACATACACATCAGATTTGGTTGCAAACAAACACTTTTGATGCAAAATGGCACTGGTCGTGTTTCATCGAATAATCTTGGATTTGTTGATGTTGTACTTGCATTTGTTCTTGTATGTCACAGACATTGATATTTTACTGATTATTGTGCCTGTTTGTCACAGATGTTGATGTTGTACTTGCTGTTGTGCCTGTTTGTCACAAACATTGATGTTTTATCGACTGTTGTACGTGTATGTCACAAATGTTGATGTTGTACTTGCTGTTGTTCTTGTATGTCACAGATATTGATGTTTTACTGACCATTGTGCCCGTTTGTCACAGATGATGATATTCTACAGTGGTGTGATCACAAAAGTGGGGGAGGACTATCGACAGCATCACAACGCAATCGAGATCGGCATGATGAGGTTTCTGAGACTTACAACAATTAAAGCGTGGTCGAATTGATGCAGATACCCGATTAAGTTTACAAGTGTGAACACGATAATCAACACAGTTGTGATTTTACAACTGCCCCAATCAACATACATGTACATGTGTCCTCTCGTATTTTCTCTATAAATGGAAAACTCCACAAATACAGAATGAATATGGGTATATGACAATTCGGGCGATTCCAAGGCAAATTGTGTTTCGAGAAACAGAAATCAGGTCAACTATTTTGCGACACTCCATCCTTACTTTGTTTACATGTGGAGTGATAAAAATTAGAAGAAAACAAATTCAAGCGATATTTTGAAAACAAAACTGAAATGAAGAAATGACTGTGTAACGTGTGTGGAAGAATGGAAACAGAAAGAAGAAATTGAAACCTAAAGTCGAAATGCATGCCTATGGGGACAGGTAACGCATGTTGACATGGTGGTTAAATGTCGATTCAGCCCTTGACATTTTCAGCCAATTAATTTCTGATGCAATATGACAATTGTAGAACACCTGTACAGTTAAAACTAGAAGTCCTGTCACGAACTGTGCGCTTATCTAGGCTTAATTGCGCGTAGGAATTGCGCACAATTGCAATATCGAATGACACCAAAAGCATGGCAGGTTCTCCTTGTTACCCATAGCAAACACAGGCAAAGTTTCAGCCAATGGACCTCCGGATTACCCGGAGGTCCATTGGCTGAAACTTTGCTTGTGCACAGACCATATGTGCAAAATTTGATAGCCTTTCCATCGTCATAACGCGTAGACTAACGCGCAAATCGACGTGCTATTGGTGCGCATTTCAGGACAGGACTTCTAGTTTTAACTGTATAATATGATTCCACGCTGTTAATCACTTCTGTTGGGCTGCTAATGAACCGCAGTGCCCTTCAAGATCATGTTATTGTTATATTAACACTGCGAATGGGAAGAAATAGGTGCACATTTTTTTTTTTTTTGGTAGTCTCGTTTAGTGACTTTGACAATTTATGCTTCATTTGAAGGTTGTTGATGATCCCAGTCCTCGACATGTATTATCAACAAACTTTAAATGCAGCATAGATTGTCAAGGGGTGGGGAGGGGGGGGTCCAAGGGCCGCTAAACTGACAAAACTTGGCGGGGTCTCGTTGTCTACACTAAATCTAATAGAAATTCTGGTTGCAATTTCCCCATCTGACATTTCTCTATGCAGATAATCCTCATCGGACATTTCTCCACTGGCCTCATCATGAATTCAGGGAATGAATACCTTGACACATTTATGAATGTAATCTCATGTGTTCCCGTGTGGATAATAAAATTACTCACAAAATCATCATAGGGAGTGTTTGTTTTATTTATTCTATCCCTCTCAAAAACAGATAAAACCTGAAGCCAAGTTGATCAACATTTCCACCAACTGTCATTGTGAACTTGTAGTACTCATGAAAAATATATATAACTTTTTGGTTTGGAGGAAACAGCAGAACGGACACAATAGTAAAGGATTCTCAAAAAACTTACCCTGAGTATTTACACGGAGGCTTTTGGAACTCTTCGTACACCCAACGCATGCTTGCCCCACCCCACACCCTAACTACATGTAATTGTATCTACTTTCAACATTTCCTAAAACATTAGTTGGGCATGCTCACGTACCGTTAAGCTTGAATGAATCGATACAGGTGTGTGTGGTTGGGGTGGGGGGTGGTGGGGGGGGGGGGGGGGGGTTCAGGCATGGTCAGTTACCGTTCGGCATTGCCATTTTGGACATGGGTGAATAGATATTCTGATTGTAATCATTTTGTGCGGTGGGTACATAAAAGGCATTGTCAAGAGATTAAAATCACAACAATTAATTTTTTCTTTTTTTTCACAATGCAACCCCCCTCCCCACCCCCCCCCCCCCCCCCAAAAAAAAAAGAAAGACGCCCAAAAATTTGTCTTGATTTTCTGGCACATCCAGTCGATCTGACATGGCCATTAGGCTACTGAATACCCGGAATCGGAAACAAATTCTCCCCATCTCAGTTTGATCCTGGCACCTATCGTGTTGAGTGCCTGGGTTAATTTGGAAAAAAAAAAAGATAAACGTCTATCCCCCCTCCCCCTCCCAAAAACAAATGCTCCTTAGAGCCGGGGAAGCATGTTACTAATGTACATTTTTACGTTTCAGGCGACTTGGTGTAGTTTCTTTTAGAAATGTATTTACAAAATACAAATTGGGGGAGGCAATTACACCGGAAGGTTGGAAGGGTTAGTGACTAATCTGAGGGGAGGGGTCTGCACTGTGCTTCACATTACTCTTTTAAACGATGTAGACACTGACACTTATTAGTGATTGTATCATGGAGTTAAAAGTGGCATGGACTTGAACCACAATTTGAAGACCATGGACTAAAAAAACATATAATCAACTTTAGAGGTGGCTCAAAACTGTTGAGTGGATCGATCCACTCGGACCACCGACCTATCGAAAATCTACACATCCGGATTGGCCTGAAATTGAAGCGATTCAATTTCAAGTACCACGTACCTCAAGCCACTGATATTTTTTATTGCCTGCTCCCTACAAACATTGTTGACACCTCTGAGTCCAAGATGTGAAATGAATGTACTATTGTGAACGTCGAGAGGCTTATATAATTGTCGATAGCTGTTTGATTCTGTTCCTGGAAACTAATCCCATTGTGGCGACTGTCTCTTTAAAAGCTTATTGGCACTGGTTTTAATTACTGAATACACTCCTGTTATTAATAGTCATCTGTGCAAACTTGACAGACAGACTGACATGCGACTTATATGTATCCAGTCATTTTTCTTGGGGTGAGTGTCAAAATTGTTGTCAGCTGTCTGAATTCTATGAATTGTCATTTGAGTTACCAAAAAAAACCCAACAAATAACAAAGAACTCGTTCTGGATTCCAACTGTCTGCATTATCGTAACAAGGCTGTTATCTATCATATCCATCCTGAGATTAATGGAACCATTTATCAACCAAAGAAAGAGTACCAAGAAAAAAGGAGTTCTCAGATATATCACCAAGATTTTCTTTTTTTTTTCAGCCATTTCAACAGTCAGGCAATAGAGAGTACATGATAATCCTCATCGAACATTTCTCCATAGGCCTCATCATGAATTCAGGGAAGGAATACCTTGACACATTTATGAATGTAATCTCACATGTTCCCGTTACAGGAACTTTTCTGTGTAGTTTCACAGTATTTGAGTTATACAGAGTTGAATTTCCACTCGGTGGGTGTTTCCAAATGCATCCACTATCCAAGTACTGAGTTTGAGCTTAAATTCGGTTATACTGAACTGCAAACAAAATTTAGATTGTCCACAGTATAAGACTAGTTTTAACTGAATATAAAGCGATGGGTCGAGTTGTATTTGGAACGAAAATGACACAAATAACCTGCTCGCCCATCTAATGCCACCCCCCCCCTCTCTTCGATGCTCAGCCTGGGAACAGTTTCAATGATTGGCATTGATCAAAGTAATAAATTTAATTTTTTAAATAAGTAAAATGAATAAATAAATAAAAACAGCAAAGCCAATCAGGTGTGTAGTTCTGGTGTTCAGTTGTACTGGAAATTAGGCTGTTTACCCATGGAGTTGCAGCAAAAAAAAAAAAAATCACTGAAAAGTCGCTTTTGGTGGATGGCCATTCACTCACCAGAGGCGGTTGTTTTGGGTGATTCGATTGCATGCATATGTTTCTGAACAAATTTCGTAAAGGAAAGACTGTTGGAGTGACAAATAAAAGCGATGGGTGTGTATTTTAGCCGTTTATTCATCAATAATAACGTTTGAAAGAATACAGCAGGAAGCATGTTAGTCCACAGGGACAAAGATTTTCCACAACATTCAAACACGTGCTCATGTTTTAGAATTTTTATAACAGGGTGCACTGTAGGGGTGGTGGAGGTACCACTTGTTCAGATACTCTATTTTGCATAATCACACTCCCTGTTGGCTTCGAAGCTTTTTAATCAACATTTTAATGTTTATTATTGGGGGCGTGGTGGTTCAGTAGGTAGAGGTGCAGGCTGCAAGCCGAGAGGTCCTCGGTTCGAACCCCACTTGCGGCATCCGCGTTGTGTCCTTGGGCAAGACACTTCACCCCCATTGCCCATGTGGGGGCACGATGACGCCGTGTACTAAGGCGTACTGCACGTCGATGGTACGCATGTCTTCAACCTATCTAACCCTGCCTGTGCTGCAGTGTGGGGTTACGATGTTGGGGAGCTGGCAGCTGCTCGTCGTTGCTCGGTGGTTCTCTCAGGGTACTCCAGCTTCCTCCACCCGTAAAACTGTCACGGTCATGATTAGCCATTGTGCATAAATATGTGACCTTAAACATCAATAAATAATAATGTTTATTATTAAATCCTTGAAAAGATAACTAATGGCCATGTAAGGTGGGGAGGGCTGTAGTTTCTGTGTGCTTATAGACCCCATTACTAGTGTGGGCTTATTATCCACTTGTAATTATGACAACTATAACGTCTCTTTCTGAGAAGTTTTTGGCCTGTATAATTTCTTTTTCACTTTTAATTCTATTTTGTGTCATGCCTATTAAAATATCAATAGCCTAACTTTTTGGAAATTTTCTCGACTAATATCAAGTGGCATGCTACTTTTTTCTCCATATTCCTTAATGAGGCCTAACTCTCAAATATGAATACAGATTGGTACAACCGTGTGTGCTTTGGAGGGGGGGTGGGGGTGGGGGGTTGTAGGGTCCATGAAAAATGAGTCATCAACAGTCACTGATCCAGCGAGTGACATAGTGTTGAATGTGCCCCAATACAGCTCCAGCAGGTGTGTGGTTAAACGATCAAAAATGGGGTTGTATCACTGATCTACCTGGATATTATTCATTTTGTTCCATCAATTTCCTAATATCTCTGTGACCCCTCACTACAGGGTGTACCCCCACAAAATGGTTCTTCCCGTGCAGTCATAGGACGCTTAATTTTTATTATTTCATTTTGAACACCAGACATGGTACACCTGCTGGGCTTTAAACAGGATTACGTTCAGATGCATATTAGATGAAACTTGTGTTTCGCTTTTTAAACCAATAATGAGCGGGGTTTCGTAATTTGAAGGTTAAATTAAATTACTGGTTGTACCCAGTATGGTTCATGAACTGATAATGTGGTCAAGTTTCTTGTGCTTTTTCGTTCCAAATTAGCCTGGCTCAGAATTAGTCGAGGTCCGAACTGCAAAGTTTGTTCAGCTGAGGGGATGATGGACTTAGGAAATATAATATATTAAAATTCAAATTGTTCCGAGATAAATTTCGCTTGGTAATCTGTGGAATTGAATCGGAAAGAAATATAGGCTTCACAAACAACTTTGTTAGTTCGTTGGGAATACGAAAATGATTTTTCAGCAACATTTAATTCTTCATTTTATCCATAACATCATGAAAAAATCCATGTTCACTGGACTGCAGGAGTATCACTATCGTTTAACTTCATTATACCTGTAGCTGAAATTTTCACAAGAACGGTCGTGTACAGTACAAGTCAGCCGACCAATGATTTCATGCAAATCGCGATCCCGTTGTTTTAATCAATGAAATCGCAGTTTGTGCAATCTCGATTCCACTGCAATTTCGGCTCGATTTACTTGATGCATTATCAATTAAATTGCGATTGCGGTTTCCATTGCATTTCGTTTTAATCGACGCAGAAGCATAATTTCTTCCACTTTTGTGATCACACCACTGTACTTGCTGTTGTTCTTGTCACAGATGTTGATGTTGTACTTGCTGTTGTACTTGTCACAGATGCTGATGTTGTACTTGCTGTTGTTCTTGTCACAGACGTTGATGTTGTACTTGCTGCTGTTCTCGTATATATGTCACAGATGTTGATGTTGTACTTGCTGCTGTTCTTGTATGTCACAGATGTTGATGTTGTACTTGCTGTTGTTCTTGTCACAGATGTTGATGGTGTACTTGCTGTTGTTCTTGTATGTCACAGATGTTGATGTTGTACTTGCTGTTGTTCTTGTATGTCACAAACATTGAGGTTTTACTGACTATAGTGACTGTTTGTCAGAGATGTTGATGTTTTATTGACTATTGTGCCTGTTTGTCACAGATGTTGATGTTGTACTTGCTGTTGTTCTTGTATGTCACAGATATTGATGTTGTACTTGCAGTTATTCTTGTATGTCACAGATGTTGATGTTGTACTTGCTGTTGTTCTTGTCACAGATGTTGATGTTGTACTTGCTGTTGTTCTTGTATGCCACAGATGTTGATGTTGTACTTGCTGTTGTTCTTGTCACAGATATTGATGTTGTACTTGCTGTTGTTCTTGTATGTCACAGATGTTGATGTTGTACTTGCTGTTGTTCTTGTCACAGATGTTGATGTTGTACTTGCTGTTGTTCTTGTATGTCACAGATGTTGATGTTGTACTTGCTGTTGTTCTTGTCACAGATGTTGATGTTGTACTTGCTGTTGTTCTTGTATGTCACAGATGTTGATGTTGTACTTGCTGTTGTTCTTGTATGTCACAGATGTTGATGTTGTATTTGCTGTTGTTCTTGTCACAGATGTTAATGTTGTACTTGCTGTTGTTCTTGTCACAGATGTTGATGTTGTACTTGCTGTTGTTCTCGTGTGTCACAGATGTTGATGTTGTACTTGCTGTTGTTCTTGTATGTCACAGATGTTGATGTTGTACTTGCTGTTGTTCTTGTCACAGATGTTGATGTTGTACTTGCTGTTGTTCTTGTATGTCACAGATGTTGATGTTGTACTTGCTGTTGTTCTTGTATGTCACAAACATTGAGGTTTTACTGACTATAGTGACTGTTTGTCACAGATGTTGATGTTTTATTGACTATTGTGTCTGTTTGTCACAGATGTTGATGTTGTACTTGCTGTTGTTCTTGTGTGTCACAGATGTTAATGTTGTACTTGCTGTTGTTCTTGTATGTCACAGATGTTGATGTTGTACTTGCTGTTGTTCTGGTCACAGATATTGATGTTGTACTTGCAGTTGTTCTTGTATGTCACAGATGTTGATGTTGTACTTGCTGTTGTTCTTGTCACAGATGTTGATGTTGTACTTGCTGTTGTTCTTGTATGTCACAGATGTTGATGTTGTACTTGCTGTTGTTCTTGTATGTCACAGATGTTGATGTTGTACTTGCTGTTGTTCTTGTATGTCACAGATGTTGATGTTGTACTTGCTGTTGTTCTTCTATGTCACAAACATTGAGGTTCTACTGACTATAGTGACTGTATGTCACAGATGTTGATGTTTTATTGACTATTCTGCCTGTTTCTCACAGATTTTGATGTTGTACTTGCTGTTGTTCTTGTATGTCACAAACATTGAGGTTTTACTGACTATAGTGACTGTTTGTCACAGATGTTGATGTTTTATTGACTATTGTGCCTGTTTCTCACAGATGTTGATGTTGTACTTGCTGTTGTTCTTGTATGTCACAGATGTTGATGTTGTACTTGCCGTTGTTCTTCTCACAGATATTGATGTTGTACTTGCTGTTGTTCTTCTCACAGATATTGATGTTGTACTTGCTGTTGTTCTTGTATGTCACAGATGTTGATGTTGTACTTGCTGTTGTTCTTGTATGTCACAGATGTTGATGTTGTACTTGCTGTTGTTCTTGTATGTCACAGATGTTGATGTTGTACTTGCTGTTGTTCTTGTCACAGATGTTGATGTTGTACTTTCTGTTGTTCTTGTATGTCACAGATGTTGATGTTGTACTTGACGTTGTTCTTGTATGTCACAGATATTGATGTTGTACTTGCTGTTGTTCTTGTATGTCACAGATGTTGATGTTGTACTTGGTGTTGTTCTTGTATGTCACAGATGTTGATGTTGTACTTGCTGTTGTTCTTGTATGTCACAGATGCTGATGTTGTACTTGCTGTTGTTCTTGACACAGATGTTGATGTACTTGCTGTTGTTCTTGTATGTCACAGATGTTGATGTTGTACTTGCTGTTGTTCTTGTCACGGATGTTGATGTTGCACTTGCTGTTGTTCTTGTATGTCACAGATGTTGATGCTGTACTCGCTGTTGTTCTTGCATGTCACAGATGTTGATGTTGTACTTGCTGTTTTTCTTGTATGTCACAGATGTTGATGTTGTACTTGCTGTTGGTCTTGTATGTCACAGATGTTGATGTTGTACTTGCTGTTGTTCTTGTCGTCCTTGGGCAAGACACTTCATCTCCATTGCCCGTGTGGGGGCACAATGACGCCGTGTACTAAGGCGTACTGCACGTCGATGATACGCATGTCTTCAACCAATCTAACCCTGCCTGTGCTGCTGTGCGGAGTTACGATGTTGGGGAGCTGGCAGCTGCTTGTCGTTGCTCGGTGGTTCTCTCCGGGTACTCCGGCTTCCTCCACCTGTAAAACTGTCACAGTCATGATTAGCCATTGTGCATAAATATGTGACCTTAAACATCAATGAAAATGTCAATGACACTGTAGCTCAACTTGACAAACTTGAACTTGGTAAGTTATAAATGAAATGGCAAAATTGAAGATCATTGGTACCAATGTTATTTTTTTTGCCAGTGGCAACATTTTTTGACAGAAACCGAAGAAAATCGATAGCTCCCATCTAGAGGCCTCCCCAAACAAGCATGCCAGGTTTCAAAGCAATCCGATCATAAATGTGCCCTGTAGGGTGTACAAAAGGGAAATATTGTGGTCTGACTAGACTAAATTCTAAGAACGTTGGCCGTGGCAACATTTTTTGACGGAAATGGAAGAAAATCGATAGCTCCCATCTAGAGGTCACCGTAAATAAGCATACCAGGTTTCAAAGCAATCTAATCATAAATGTGCCCTGTAGGGTGAGCCAAAGGGAAATATTGTGGTCTGACTAAACTAAGTTCTAAGAATGTTGGCTGCAGCAACATTTTTTGATGGAAATTGAAGAAAATCGATAGCTCCCATCTAGAGGTCACCCCAAACAAGCATGCCAGGTTTCAAAGCGATCCGATCAGAAATGTGCCCTGTAGGGTGAGCGAAAGGGAAATATTGAGTCTTCTGACTAAACTAAGTTCTAAGAACGTTGGCCGCGGCAACATTTTTTGACGGAAATTGAAGAAAATTGATAGCTCCCATCTAGAGGTCTCCCCAAACAAGCATACCAGGTTTCAAAGCAATCAAATCATAAATGTGCCCTGTAGGGTGTGCCAAAGGGAAATATTGTGGTCTGACTAAACTGAGTTCTAAAAACGTTGGCCGCGGCAACATTTTTTGACGGAAATTGAAGAAAATCGATAGCTCCCATCTACAGGTCACCCCAAACAAGCATGCCAGGTTTCAAAGCAATCCGATCATAAATGTACCCTGTAGGGTGTGCCAAAGGGAAATATTGAGTCTTCTGACTAAACTAAGTTCTAAGAACGTTGGCCGCGGCAACATTTTTGGACAGAAATTGAAGAAAATCGTTACCTACCATCTAGAGGTCTCCCCAAACAAGCATACCAGGATTCAAAGCAATCTGGTCATAAATGGGCCCTGTAGGGTGTGCCAAAGGGAAATATTGAGGTCTGACTAAACTAAGTTTTACGAACGTTGGCCGTGGCAACATTTTTTGCCGGAAATTGAAGAAAATCGATAGCTCCCATCTAGAGGTCACCCTAAATAAGCATACCAGGTTTCAAAGCAATCAAATCATAAATGTGCCCTGTAGGGTGTGCCAAAGGGAAATATTGTGGTTTGACTAAACTAAGTTCTAAGAACGTTGGCCGCGGCAACATTTTTTGCCGGAAATTGAAGAAAATCGATAGCTCCCATCTAGAGGTCACCTCAAACAACCATACCAAGTTTCAAAGTAATCTGATCATAAATGCGACCTGTGAGGTGTGCCAAAGGAAATTGTGGACGTATGTACTAACGTACGTACGTATGTACGTACATACGTACGTACGTTAGGGCCCTGCGAAGCTTCGGGTATTCGATTCGATGTCGACATCGCTTTGGTATTCGTATATCGATCTCGAATAGTTTGCCGATTCGTTAGTCAAACGAAGCTTCGAGGAAAATGAATCAGTGTTCGACAATGTCAACATCAGTTGAAATAAGGAGCGAACTCTTCTAGTTTTAATGTTTCTATCAGGAAAATAGTCAAATTCATTGCAAAATTCTGTCGTTTCACTTTCAGTTTCAGATTCCCAGAAAACCACACACCGCAAATTCGCTATTTACAGATTTCCAGGAATTCGTGTGAGAGTTATTCGCGGAATCCCGTTTGCTCAGCGGCTCTGCCCAAGTTGTAACCTGTTCACGCCCATCTATACAACCGAAATATCCAGCTATGGGCCTAAGGCCTGCTCCCAGTCCCGGAATCTTCTAACACAATAATGGAGACATGTCGCCTGGAGCGCTCCCATTATTATGTTAGAAAACTGTGGGAGGAAAACCTCTGTAGTTTCTTTGCATTGTTCGGAGTTGGTACTTGGAAGTTGGAATGAAGTAAAAGCAATTTGTGTGAAAGAGCACTGCGTCACTATTCGAGTTAACTAATGCAGAAACTAACACAGTTTAACGCCTTCGCTGCTTTTGATGTATACTGTGTTATTGAGTTGAGAACGGACCGAAATCTACAAGGCCCAAATTCTGATAATACAAAAACAACCAAACATTACAATAATGTATTTAGGCATGCTAACGTACCTGAAGTTAGCGGCTGTAGCTGACTTCAACCCATGGGAATTAATGTGCCACTTGTATTACATTTGTGCTTTAAAGTCTCATGTTTCAATATAGTGGTTTGTCTTAAATGTCTCTGGGCAGTAACACCTTAATTTGTCCATATTTATGTCTTGAATTTATTGTCGGGCCAAGTGAACATCTGGATGGCCATTCAACGAGAAAGAAAATTAAAACAACGCCAAGTTGTCAAGTTATGTCAACGATCTATTCTCGCAGTGCTTTTCGGACATCTCTGCACAAGATAATGCCAGTTATAATTATTTCTCGAGTTTATCCCGATTCGATTCGAGATTCGATTCGATGTCGACATCAGTCCCGATTCGATTCGAGATTCGATTCGAACATAAATTTCCCGATTCGCAGGGCCCTATCGTATATGCACTGTACTTTGACTTAATTTCAGCATATTTCTGCTTAAACTGCAGAGAATTTGTTCCAGACTTTTTGGTAGAAGCAAGATCTAAAATAACCGTTGTTTTTTTTAAGATGCCAGGGAGGAGTCTGTGGTACATGGTTTTCTTTAATGGCATCTGGTTCAATTTTGGCAGACTCCATATGGGGCTTAATTCTAATTCCCAATGGGGAATATGTTTCTGGTGACGGTCAAAAAATTCGATATTTTGAGGTTCTGCAACACAGGTGAAAGCAGGATTTGAAGGATTAGAAAGAAGTTTGGAGACATATTGAAGGGAGAGTTTAATTCTGCGCTTCTCAAGAGAAGGCTACTCCGCTTCAACAAGCATTGATTCTATTGGTGAAGTTCTAAACGCACCCAAGCTAATTCTAATACCACTATTATGAATTGTCTCAAGTGATTTGAGGTGTGATTTTCTCACAGAACCGTAAATCACACAGCCGTAATCTAATTGTGATCTGACAAGAGATCTATACAGATGGATTAGTGTTTTTTTATCAGCACCCAATCAGTGCTGCCAACTACCCTATGAAAGTTCAGTGCTCTTTCACACTTCTCCTTTATTTGTTTTATATGAAAAATGAAATTCAGTTTGTTGTCAACAACATACTTAAGAATTTCACTTCCTTAACAACTTTAATAGTACTCCCATCTATTTTCAGCTCCGGATCAAGATGATATTTCTGAAGTTTACAAAAATGTACACAATTAGTTTTTAGTCTTTGAAAATTTAAAACCATTTTCTGTGGCCCACTTTTGAATTCTATTTAGGCACAGCTGATGTTTGCGATCTATAGCATTCATGTTTTTGCTGCTAAAAAGTCATCTACATACAATGACGAGTCCACCATATTCTCAGTTGCATCAATAATCCTATTGATTTTCACTGAGAAAGGGGTAAAAGATAAAATACTACCCAGGTAAACCGCCATTTCCTGTTCGTGAGGATCAGATAACGTTGACCCAACACGAACCTGAAAGTGGCGGCCCTTTGAAAAGTTTTCAATAAAAAGACGCATGCGCCCTATCAATCCCATGTTAAAAAGATCTTTTAAAATCCCATATTCCACGTAGTGTTATATGCCTTTTCCAGGTCAAAGAAGATGGCGACCACATGTTCTTCTCTGGCAAAGGCATGCCTTATAAACGTTTCAAGTCTAACCAAATGATCCACAGTACTTCTCTGGTGTCTGAAACTACATTGAACATTCGCAAGTAGATTGTCCGATTCCAGAAACTAGACAAGTCGATCATTGATCATCCTCTCCATGGTTTTGCACACACAACTTGTTAAGGCAATAGAACTGTAATTACTAGGGTTGCTCTGATCTTTATCATGTTTAGTAATGGGAATTGTTGTAGCTTTTCGCCAGGAAAGGTGGAAACTGCCCAGTCACCCATATGTCATTAAAAATAGATAATAAAAGTGCAAGTGAAGTCTGAGGCAGATGCTTTAAAAGTTGATAGTGTATTTCATCAGGTCCAGTGGCAGAATCCTTTGCTCTATGCAAAGAGTTACTTAACTCTCCCATAGAGAAAGGATCGTTGTAATCCTCCAAGTTATTGGATGTAAATTTAATCTTTTGTTTTTCTTGTTGTTTTGTAATTTTGAGAAATCCTGGATTACAATTTTCAGACGATGAATGTTTAGTTTAGTGATGGGGGTGTTTTGATTAAGTTTAGAAACATAAGTTTCCCATGAACTTTTCTTTTTTTTTTTTTTTTTTTTGTTTTATAAGTCGTCTTGTTTTTGCCCGATTTATACGAAGTTTACCTAAATTATTTGTGGTCGGTGATTTGTTGAATTCCCGTTCAGTTTTCTTGCTATCCTTTATAGCCTGTTTACATTCGTTATCAAACCATAGTTTTGATGGTTTTGGTGAAATGTTTTGGATTTGTCGAGGTTTTAGGAATGACTTGGCTTGCAATGTCAAGTAACTCTGTTGTAAAATGTTCAATCTGGTCAGCACTTTCACAAAATTTCTCCCGTGTGAGGCGTTCAGAACAGAGCAAGATGAGGATGTCCCAGTCAGCCTTTTTAAAGTTCCACTGGGGCACCCTCCCATCGTCTGCCGGAACCAAACTCTCCAACACAACCGGGATGTGGTCACTCCCGCACAAGTCGCCTTTCACCTTCCAAGAATAATCAAGAAAGATGGAAGGGCTTGCAATTGAAGTATAAGAACCAGATGCAGGGTGCATGTAAGTGTCTGATTCATCATTGAACAAGCACAAGTCGAATTTTATAATGACCTCTTCTACAGTTTTGTCTTTTACATCTTCTTGACTGCAGGAATTACCCCAAAGGGGTTTATGAGCGTTAAAATCACCCAACAAAATGTATGGGGTTGGGAGCTGTTGGACCAGAAGCTCAAGATCATTCAGTTGTAGGGTTTCACTTGGTGAAACGTAAATAGAACATAATATAATTGTCTCATCTGAAATTAGGCGTACTGCTACAGCCTGTACATTTGATTGCAAAGATACAGGACTGTGAATAATGTCGTTTCCAACCAAGACGGACGTTCCACGAATATGAAGATCAGTTTGATCTGTCCAGGTATTATACAAAGTATAATGCTTAAAAGCTGAATGATCTTGAGCCACGGGTTTCTTTAAAAGAGTTTCCTGCAGGCAAAAAGCAGCGGGTTTATATTTTTGGATTAAAGGCCAAGTTCATTAAAATTAGCTCTAAAACCTCGACAATTTCAATGTATTATATTGTGTTTAGATGTATTATCTATGTTTTGATGGCGATTTTGACGGTGGACGTATGAGAGATATTGCCCCCGTAGTTCTCTTTGGTGACGTTTGACGAGGAGATCCGCCCTGAAAAGAGTTTGGGCGTAATTTGGTGGAAAACGTGTCGCCGATGTACTCATCGACGGACATTTCTTCAATGCCGTCAAACATGTTGCTTGTAACAACATTTTGAAGGTGCTTGGTTATTTTGTCAGACTCTAGTTTTTGTCTTTCTTTCTTCCTTTATTTTTTCTGACTCTGACTTACTTTTTGTCGATGCTGTAGATCTGCTTTGGTTGTATTTGGCTTATTGCTTTCTGCTTTAGATTTTTGATCTTTTTTTATGTTCTGATTGAGATAAATGAGTTGATTGTTCTTGTTTTTGATGGGGTTGTGGTAGTTTTTCAGTTGTTTGGGTATCTGTATTTGTTTTGGTGGACTGTGTCACTGGTTGGTCTATGGTAAAAGCTTTAACTAAAGTCGGGATTGTTCCTTTGAGCCATGTATATTGTGTTTGGCACTCTACTGACTGAGTTGGCAATTTCTGTGACAGTTTGGTAGCATTTGATGGAGATGACATACTCATACCTGGCATTGCTGTAACGATGTCTCTGGCCTCTTTAACACATATTTGCCTTTCGCATTTCACTTTTTGAATTGTTTTTTTCTTTTTTCCAAACAGGGCAAACTTTGGATGATGCCATGTGATTGACCTGTCAGTCGACACATTTGATGGCATTGGAACATGGCTCATGATGTTGTTGGTCGCATTTGTAACGTATTTCTTGACCTCTGCAGTTGTTTTGCCCATGGCCATATTTCTGACACTTGAAGCATCGAAGTGGATTTGGAAGATATAAATCCACTTTGATGTTCATATAGCCAATTTTGAGTGATTTGGATGGCTGAGAAGAATCGAATGTTAATATGTAGGTATTTGTTTTAATAATTGATCCACCTTTTTTAATTTAAATATTTTTAACATCTGTCACACCTTGAGGTTCTAGTTCTTTGCATATCTGAAGTATATCTATTCCCTTGTTCTAATTACTCCGCTGCTGTTATTGTGGGTTTTGTGAGGGAATGCATTCATCTCCATTTATGTAAGTTTATTGTTATTTAATAGATTTAGTGCCTTTTTGACATTTTTTACGGTGCCAGCAATTCCTTTTATAGCTTTTTCTAAGGCAAAAGGGTTGATATTGGCAGCCCTTTTACCCTCTTCAGCAGCATAAACAACTATACATTTCGGCCATTTCCTTGCATTTTTTGAAATATCTAGATCAGAGTCAGAATCAGAATGTGTGTAAATAAAATCATGACCTCGTTTCTGTTTTTTGGTGTTGGTTGCGATATTGTGTTGTTGCCTATGACTTCCACCCTTACTCTGAGCCCAACCGGGGGGGGGGGGGGGGTTAATGTTGCGGATGTCCAACGAACAGCACCTGAAGTACATAAGCAGTATACTCCCCCAGCGTTGATGCTATTGCATACCGCTGCAGGATTGACCCGTCGAATGTTTATGAGAAGTGCCAGGTCGTGGCGATCATTCAACCAACTATTTTGTAAAACTAGTACAAAGACATTTACTACGGACGACTGATGCAGATAGTGCAATAAAACCATGTAACTTAAAACAGTCGGAACTTCTTTAAAAATCAGTATACCGTAGCAAAAATGAAAATGAATTAAAAGAAATAACTGAATGAATGACCACCCAGTGCCCCCCGACGTGACACTCAGTACTTTTTGGGGTGAGGGCTCCCGATTAGCCAGAACGGGCCATCCGAACATCCGTCTACTCCCGAAGTTGGGGCCAAAGCAGTGTATTGAACAGGTACCTCCATGATGGAGACTAGGGCCAAAGCAGTATTTATGACTTGATCTCCAACCTGGCCGTGACCCAGTCTGTTCTAAACTGCCAGGATTCCTTCCTCCGGAGCCTCCGAAACGCACCTTACGGGGCAACAAGGTGCCTGCAAGATAGTATTAGCAGGATTGACCATTTTGGTCCGGGGCTGCGTATTTATATATTCCGCAGCAAACCAGCTCAATTGAGCAAATCTCCTAATTATTATCCAGCAAACCTGCCCAACTGAGCAGGCCGTTCTCTATCCGCAACCTGAGGACCCACCTAGTAGGGGATGGTTAAACCCCCCTAAGGGACTATTATAAGCCCTGATGGGTACGGGTGTGGGATGGGAAAATCTCACCCGAGAGCAAGATATTTGGGCCAGACACGAGGCTTGCCGAGTGTCTGGATCAAATATCTTGTCCCGAGGGTGAGATTTTCCCATCCCACACACGTACCCATCAGGGATTATTTTCTCCCCCCCCCCCCCCCTCCCCCAACATACAGCGGTAACGTTAGCCAGAGGTAATCGGCGGTCACGTGCTGATATAATCAACTCATTTGGTATTCGTTGTTTTGAAAAACTAATGACACCATCGGAAAGAGCATGCAAAAGTTATGCATATACCAAAGGTATATACCACGAAATCACTTAGGAACGGTGGCATCTTGGAGTTTAAAGAGTTTTAGAGCATCAAACTTTGATCACACGGCATTCTGATGACGTCAGTATGAATTAGTTGGTAGCAAAAAACTGATGCGATATGGCGTCACATGAGTGTGGTGAGATACATCTGTCTCTCCCTGCTATCTCATCCGGGACACACGTATGTTACACATGCAGTAGGGGGGGGGGGGGGGTGGGGGAGAAAAGTATTCCTCGAACAACTCGAATGTAATCGAGCAAATTTGCCATTGAGTAACTGCTCAAACGGGTGACTCTTCTTACGACTCTTATACTCGTCATGGTATTAGAAGATACCTATGCCATGGTGCTGAAGCACTGAAGGATACATTTTAGAGGATACTTATCGGCGGATATCTATTTAAAGATAGTTATGATTCCTAGTGTCCGTTCAGTTTCTTGCTTCTCGACCATCCACATGTGCGTCATAATTCCAGCACCAGTGCTGCTGATTTTATCATTATCACCAGTGCCTGTCTCATGATCTATAGTACTGTCGCCGTGGACTGGTCACTTTCCACGCGTGGGCACTATTTCCACTGACGCAATACAGTTAAAACTAGAAGTCCTGTCACGAACTATGCGCTTATCTAGGCTTAATTGCGCGTAGGAATTGCGCTCAATTACCATATCGAATGACATCCAAAGCACGGCAGGTTCTCCTGGTTACTCAGAGCAAACACGGGCAATGTTTCTGCCAATGAACCTCCGGGTTACCCGGAGGTCCATTGGCTGAAACATTGCTTGTACACAGGCCATATGTACAGAATTTGATAGACTTACTATGGTCATATCGTGTACATTAACGCGCATATCGACGTGCTATTTGTGCCCATTTCAGGACAAGACTTTTAGTTTAAACTGTAATATTAGATTCCAAACGCTAATTACAGGAATAATCATCAACAATTTAATTAATGAAGCACCCGGTACAACCCGGTGCTTCATTAATTAAAGTTTTGCTGATGATGATTTTTACTGCCTGGTAAACACATGCGTGGACATAACTGCACACGTGTGGATTACTACCAATCCACGGCGACTGTACTGTATGATTAGCTTTCACCCTTTTCTGTTACTACTACTAGTCTGTACAGCTACTACTCACAGCACTGGGTGCCCTGTACTAGAATCTCACACACTTACTTCACACTACTATGGCTTTCAGTATCTATATCACCATACGATAATCACTGTTATACTCGGCTTCCAAAAATACTAAAAGCAGTCGAATATAATGTTTGCTCTGACCACTCAAATCTTATCGATCAAATAAGTTGCCGAGTAGTGATCTGAACAGTTATTGCTCGAACGACTCGAATGTAATCGAGCAAATAAGCCATCGAGAAATTGTTCAAACGAGTTACTTAGGGCCCTGCGAACTTGCGAAGCTTCGAGTATTCGATTCGATGTCGACATGGCTTTGGTATTCGTATATCGATCTCGAATAGTTTTCCGATTCGTTAGTCAAACGAAGCATCGAGGACAATGAATCAGTGTTCGACAATGTACATTTTGAGTTTTTAGAACGGGAAATTAAACGTTCGTTTTGTGACTTTTGCAAATTGGAGCTGTTTTAACTTGTAGACTGTTCACACCCCATCTATACAACCGAAATATCCAGCTATGGGCCTAAGCCCCGCTCCCAGTCCCAGAATCTTCTAACACAATAATGGGGGCATGTCGCCTGGAGCGCTTCCATTATTATGTTAGAAAACTGTGGGAGGAAAATCTCTTTAGTTTCTTTGCATTGTTCGGCGTTGGTACTTGGAAGTTGGAATGAAGTAAAGGCAATTTGTGTGAATGAGCACTGCGTCAATATTCGAGTTAGATAATGCAGAAACTAACACAGTTTAACGCCTTCGCTGCTTTTGATGTATACTGAGTTTCTACAAGACCCGAATCCTGATAATACAAAAACAACCAAACATTACAGTAATGGGGTTCCTATAAGATGTACATGTATTTAGCCAGGCTAACGTACCTGAAGTTAGCGGCTGTAGCCGACTTCAACCCATGGGAATTAATGTGCCACTTGCATTACATTTGTGCTTTTAATTCTCATGTTTCAATTTAGTGTTTTTTCTCAAATGTTTCTGGGCAGTAACAACTTAATTTCTGTCCATATTTATGTCTTGAATTTATTGTCGGGCCAAGTGAACATCTGAATGGCCATTCAACGAGAAAGAAAATTAAAACAACGCCAAGTTGTCAAGTTATGTCAACTCTCTCTTCTCGCAGTGCTTTCCGGACATTTCTGCACAAGATAATGCCAGTTATAGTTATTTCTCGAGTTTATCCCGATTCGATTCGAGATTCGATTCGATGTCGACATCAGTCCCGATTCGATTCGAGATTCGATTCGAACATAAAATTCCCGATTCGCAGGGCCCTAACGTACGTACATACGCCGACGGACGAGAAGTGATGGCAATAGCTCAGCTTGACTTTGTCAAGTTGAGCTAATAAATAATAAATAATGTTGTTCTTGTCACAGATGTTGATGTTGTACTTGCTGTTGTTCTTGTCACAGATGTTGATGTTGTACTTGCTGTTGTTCTTGTATGTCACAGATTTTGATGTTGTACTTGCTGTTGTTCTTGTATGTCACAGATGTTGATGTTGTACTTGCTGTTGTTCTTGTCACAGATGTTGATGTTGTACTTGCTGTTGTTCTTGTATGTCACAGATGTTGATGTTGTATTTGCTGTTGTTCTTGTATGTCACAGATGTTGATGTTGTACTTGCTGTTGTTCTTGTCACAGATGTTGATGTTGTACTTGCTGTTGTTCTTGTATGTCACAGATGTTGATGTTGTACTTGCTGTTGTCCCTGTATGTCACAGATGTTGATGTCGTACTTGCTGTTGTTCTTGTATGTCACAGATGTTGATGTTGTACTTGCTGTTGTTCTTGTCACAGATGTTGATGTTGTACTTGCTGTTGTTCTTGTCACAGATGTTGATGTTGTACTTGCTTTTGTTCTTGTATGCCACAGATGTTGATGTTGTACTTGCCGTTGTTCTTGTATGTCACAGATGCTGATGTTGTACTTGCTGTTGTTCTTGTATGTCACAGATGTTGATGTTGTACTTGCTGTTGTTCTTGTATGTCACAGATGTTCATGTTGTACTTGCTGTTGTTCTTGCATGTCACATATGTTGATGTTTTACTTGCTGTTGTTCTTGTATGTCACAGATGTTGATGTTGACTTGCTGTTGTTCTTGTCAAAGATGTTGATGTTGTACTTGCTGTTGTTCTTGTATGTCACAGATGTTGATGTTGTACTTGCTGTTGTTCTTGTATGTCACAGATGTTGATGTTGTACTTGCTGTTGTTCTTGTATGTCACAGATGTTGATGTTGTACCTGCTGTTGTTCTTGTATGTCACAGATGTTGATGTTGTACTTGCTGTTGTTCTTGTATGTCACAGATGTTGATGTTGTACTTGCTGTTGTTCTTGTATGTCACAGATGTTGATGTTGTACTTGCTGTTGTTCTTGTCACAGATGTTGATGTTGTACTTGCTGTTGTTCTTGTATGTCACAGATGTTGATGTTGTACTTGCTGTTGTTCCTGTATGTCACAGATGTTGATGTTGTACTTGCTGTTGTTCTTGTATGTCACAGATGTTGATGTTGTACTTGCTGTTGTTCTTGTATGTCACAGATGTTGATGTTGTACTTGCTGTTGTTCTTGTCACAGATGTTGATGTTGTACTTGCTGTTGTTCTTATATGTCACAGATGTTGATGTTGTACTTGCTGTTGTTCTTGTATGTCACAGATGATGTTGATGTTATACTTGCTGTTGTTCTTGTATGTCACAGATGTTGATGTTGTACTTGCTGTTGTTCTTAACACAGATGTTGATGGACTTGCTGTTGTTCTTGTATGTCACAGATGTTGATGTTGTACTTGCTGTTGTTCTTGTCACAGATGTTGATGTTGCACTTGCTGTTGTTCTTGTATGTCACAGATGTTGATGCTGTACTTGCAGTTGTTCTTGTATGTCACAGATGTTGATGTTGTACTTGCTGTTTTTCTTGTATGTCACAGATGTTGATGTTGTACTTGCTTTTGGTCTTGTATGTCACAGATGTTGATGTTGTACTTGCTGTTGTTCTTGTCGTCCTTGGGCAAGACACTTCATCTCCATTGCCCGTGTGGGGGCACAAAGACGCCGTGTACTAAGGCGTACTGCACGTCGATGATACGCATGTCTTCAATCAATCTAACCCTGCCTGTGCTGCTGTGCGGAGTTACGATGTTGGGGAGCTGGCAGCTGCTCGTCGTTGCTCGATGGTTCTCTCCGGGTACTCCGGCTTCCTCCACCTGTAAAACTGTCACAGTCATGATTAGCCATTGTGCATAAATATGTGACCTTAAACATCAGTAAATAATAAATAATGTTGTTCTTGTCACAGATGTTTATGTTGTACTTGCTGTTGTTCTTGTTTGTCACAGATGTTGATGTTGTACTTGCTGTTGTTCTTGTATGTCACAGATGTTGATGTTGTACTTGCTGTTGTTCTTGTATGTCACAGATGTTGATGTTGTACTTGCTGTTGTTCTTGTATGTCACAGATGTTGATGTTGTACTTGCTGTTGTTCTTGTATGTCACAGATGTTGATGTTGTACTTGCTGTTGTCCTTGTATGTCACAGATGTTGATGTTGTACTTTCTGTTGTTCTTGTATGTCACAGATGTTGATGTTGTACTTGCTGTTGTTCTTGTCACAGATGTTGATGTTGTACTTGCTGTTGTTCTTGTCACAGATGTTGATGTTGTACTTGCTGTTGTTCTTGTATGTCACAGATTTTGATGTTGTACTTGCTGTTGTTCTTGTATGTCACAGATTTTGATGTTGTACTTGCTGTTGTTCTTGTCACAGATGTTGATGTTGTACTTGCTGTTGTTCTTGTATGTCACAGATGTTGATGTTGTATTTGCTGTTGTTCTTGTATGTCACAGATGTTGATGTTGTACTTGCTGTTGTTCTTGTCACAGATGTTGATGTTGTACTTGCTGTTGTTCTTGTCACAGATGTTGATGTTGTACTTGCTGTTGTTCTTGTCACAGATGTTGATGTTGTACTTGCTGTTGTTCTTGTATGTCACAAATATTGATGTTGTACTTGCTGTTGTTCTTGTATGTCACAGATGTTGATGTTGTACTTGCTGTTGTTCTTGTATGTCACAGATGTTGATGTTGTACTTGCTGTTGTTCTTGTATGTCACAGATGTTGATGTTGTACTTGCTGTTGTTCTTGTATGTCACAGATGTTGATGTTGTACTTGCTGTTGTTCTTGTATGTCACAGATGTTGATGTTGTACTTGCTGTTGTTCTTGTATGTCACAAATATTGATGTTGTACTTGCTGTTGTTCTTGTATGTCACAGATGTTGATGTTGTACTTGCTGTTGTTCTTGTATGTCACAGATGTTGATGTTGTACTTGCTGTTGTTCTTGTATGTCACAGATGTTGATGTTGTACTTGCTGTTGTTCTTGTATGTCACAAATATTGATGTTGTACTTGCTGTTGTTCTTGTATGTCACAGATGTTGATGTTGTACTTGCTGTTGTTCTTGTATGTCACAGATGTTGATGTTGTACTTGCTGTTGTTCTTGTATGTCACAGATGTTGATGTTGTACTTGCTGTTGTTCTTGTATGTCACAGATGTTGATGTTGTACTTGCTGGTGTTCTTGTATGTCACAAATATTGATGTTGTACTTGCTGTTGTTCTTGTATGTCACAGATGTTGATGTTGTACTTGCTGTTGTTCTTGTATGTCACAAACATTGAGGTTTTACTGACTATAGTGACTGTTTGTCACAGATGTTGATGTTGTACTTGCTGTTGTTCTTGTATGTCACAGATGTTGATGTTGTACTTGCTGTTGTTCTTGTATGTCACAGATGTTGATGTTGTACTTGCTGTTGTTCTTGTATGTCACAAATATTGATGTTGTACTTGCTGTTGTTCTTGTATGTCACAGATGTTGATGTTGTACTTGCTGTTGTTCTTGTATGTCACAAACATTGAGGTTTTACTGACTATAGTGACTGTTTGTCACAGATGTTGATGTTTTATTGACTATTGTGCCTGTTTGTCACAGATGTTAATGTTGTACTTGCTGTTGTTCTTGTATGTCACAAACATTGAGGTTTTACTGACTATAGTGACTGTTTGTCACAGATGTTGATGTTTTATTGACTACTGTGCCTGTTTGTCACAGATGTTGATGCTGTACTTGCTGTTGTTCTTGTATGTCACAGACATTGATGTTTTATTGACTACTGTCCCTGTAAGTATTATTATTATTATGTTGTAGTTTCTGTTGTTCTTGTTTGACGCCGACATTGATGTTTTATTGACTATTGTGCCTGTAAGTTGTATTATTATTATTATTATGTTGTACTTGCCGATGTACTTGTATGTCACAGACATTGATGTTTTATTGACTATTGTGCCTGTAAGTTGTATTATTATTATTATGTTGTACTTGCTGGTGTACTTGTATGACACAGACATTGATGTTTTACTGACTATTGTGCCTGTAAGTGTTGTTATTATTATTATGTTGTACTTGCTGTTGTACTTGTATGACACAGACATTGATGATTTATTGACTATTGTGCCTGTAAGTTGTATTATTATTATTATGTTGTACTTGCTGGTGTACTTGTTTGACACAGACATTGATGTTTTATTGACTACTGTCCCTGTAAGTGTTATTATTTATATTTTGTACTTGCTGGTGTACTTGTTTGACACAGACATTGATGTTTTATTGACTATTGTGCCTGTAAGTTGTATTATTATTATTATTATGTTGTACTTGCCGATGTACTTGTATGTCACAGACATGGATGTTTTATTGACTACTGTGCCTGTAAGTTTTATTATTATTATTATGTTGTACTTGTTTGACACAGACATTGATGTTTTATTGACTACTGTCCCTGTAAGTGTTATTATTTATATTTTGTACTTGCTGGTGTACTTGTTTGACACAGACATTGATGTTTTATTGACTATTGTGCCTGTAAGTTGTATTATTATTATTATTATTATTATTATTATTATGTTGTACTTGTATGACACAGACATTGATGTTTTATTGACTATTGTGCCTGTAAGTTGTATTATTATTATTATTATGTTGTACTTGCTGGTGTACTTGTATGACACAGACATTGATGTTTTATTGACTACTGTCCCTGTAAGTTTTATTAATATTATTATTATTATTATTATTATGCTGTACTTGCTGTTGTACTTGTATGACACAGACATTGATGTTTTACTGACTATTGTGCCTGTAAGTGTTGTTATTATTATTATGCTGTACTTGCTGTTGTACTTGTATGACACAGACATTGATGTTTTACTGACTATTGTCCCTGTAAGTGTTATTATTATTATGTTGTACTTGCTGGTGTACTTGTATGACACAGACATTGATGTTTTATTGACTATTGTGCCTGTAAGTTGTATTATTATTATTATTATGTTGTACTTGCTGGTGTACTTGTGTGACACAGACATTGATGTTTTATTGACTACTGTCCCTGTAAGTGTTGTTATTATTATCATGTTTTACTTGCTGGTGTACTTGTTTGACACCGAGACATTGATGTTTTATTGACTATTGCGTCTGTATTATTATTATTATTATTATTATTATTATTATTATTATTATTATGTTGTACTTGCTGGTGTACTTGTATGGCACAGACATTGATGTTTTATTGACTATTGTCCCTCTAAGTGTTATTATTATTATGCTGTACTTGCTGTTGTACTTGTATGACACAGACATTGATGTTTTACTGACTATTGTGCCTGTAAGTGTTATTATTATTATTATGCTATACTTGCTGTTGTACTTGTATGACACAGACATTGATGTTTTATTGACTATTGTGCCTGTAAGTGTTGTTATTATTATTATGTTTTACTTGCTGGTGTACTTGTTTGACACAGAAATTGATGTTTTATAGACTATTGTGCCTGTAAGTTGTACTATTATTATTATTATTATGTTGTACTTGCTGGTGTACTTGTATGACACACAGACATTGATGTTTTATTGACTACTGTGCCTGTAAGTGCTATTATTATGTTGTACTTGTATGACACAGACATTGATGTTTTATTGACTATTGTCCCTGTAAGTTGTATTATTATTATTATTATGTTGTACTTGCTGGTGTACTTGTATGATACATACATTGATGTTTTATTGACTAGTGTACCTGTAAGTTGTATTATTATTATTATTATGTTGTACTTGCTAGTATACTTATTTGACACAGACATTGATGTTTTATTGACTATTGTCCCTGTAAGTGTTATTATTATTATGTTGTACTTGCTGGTGTACTTGCATGACACAGACATTGATGTTTTACTGACTATTGTCCCTGTAAATGTTATTGTTATTATTATTATTATGCTGTACTTGCTGTTGTACTTGTATGACACAGACATTGATGTTTTATTGACTATTGTGCCTGTAAGTGTTATTATTATTATTATTATTATTATGTTGTACTTGCTGGTGTACTTGTATGACACAGACATTGATGTTTTATTGACTACTGTCCCTGTAAGTTTTATTATTATTATTATTATTATTATTATGCTGTACTTGCTGTTGTTCTTGTATGACACAGACATTGATGTTTTACTGACTACTGTCCCTGTAAGTATTATTATTTATATGTTGTACTTGCTGGTGTACTTGTATGACACAGACATTGATGTTTTATTGACTACTGTCCCTGTAAGTGTTATTATTATTATGCTGTACTTGCTGTTGTACTTGTATGACACAGACATTGATGTTTTACTGACTCTTGTGCCTGTAAGTGTTGTTATTATTATGCTGTACTTGCTGTTGTACTTGTATGACACAGACATTGATGTTTTATTGACTATTGTCCCTCTAAGTGTTATTATTATTATGCTGTACTTGCTGTTGTACTTGTATGACACAGACATTGATGTTTTACTGACTATTGTGCCTGTAAGTGTTGTTATTATTATTGTGCTGTACTTGCTGTTGTACTTGTATGACACAGACATTGATGTTTTACTGACTATTGTGCCTGTAAGTGTTGTTATTATTATTACGCTGTACTTGCTGTTGTACTTGTATGACACAGAGATTGATGTTTTACTGACTATTGTGCCTGTAAGTGTTGTTATTATTATTATGTTGTACTTGCTGTTGTACTTGTATGACACAGACATTGATGTTTTACTGACTATTGTGCCTGTAAGTGTTGTTATTATTATTATGTTGTACTTGCTGTTGTACTTGTATGACACAGACATTGATGTTTTACTGACTATTGTGCCTGTAAGTGTTGTTATTATTATTATGTTGTACTTGCTGTTGTACTTGTATGACACAGACATTGATGTTTTATTGACTACTGTCCCTGTAAGTGTTATTATTATTATGTTGCACTTGCTGGTGTACTTGTATGACACAGACATTGATGTTTTATTGACTACTGTCCCTGTAAGTGTTGTTATTAATATTATGCTGTACTTGCTGTTGTTTTATTGACTATTGTCCCTGTAAGTTGTATTATTATTATTATTATCATGTTGCACTTGCTGGTGTACTTGTATGACACAGACATTGATGTTTTATTGACTACTGTCCCTGTAAGTGTTATTATTATTATGCTATACTTGCTGTTGTACTTGTATGACACAGAGATTGATGTTTTACTGACTATTGTCCCTGTAAGTGTTGTTATTAATATTATGCTGTACTTGCTGTTGTTTTATTGACTATTGTCCCTGTAAGTTGTATTATTATTATTATTATCATGTTGCACTTGCTGGTGTACTTGTATGACACAGACATTGATGTTTTATTGACTACTGTCCCTGTAAGTGTTATTATTATTATGCTATACTTGCTGTTGTACTTGTATGACACAGAGATTGATGTTTTACTGACTATTGTCCCTGTAAGTGTTATTATTATTATGTTGTACTTGCCGATGTACTTGTATGACAGAGACATTGATGGTTTACTGACTATTGTCCCTCTAAGTGTTATTATTATTATGTTGTACTTGCTGTTGTACTTGTATGACACAGACATTGATGTTTTATTGACTACTGTCCCTGTAAGTGTTATTATTATTATGTTGCACTTGCTGGTGTACTTGTATGACACAGACATTGATGTTTTATTGACTACTGTCCCTGTAAGTGTTATTATTATTATGTTGTACTTGCTGGTGTACTTGTATGACACAGACATTGATGTTTTACTGACTATTGTGCCTGTAAATGTTGTTATTATTATTATGCTGTACTTGCTGTTGTACTTGTATGGCACAGACATTGATGTTTTACTGACTATTGTGCCTGTAAGTGTTGTTATTATTATGCTGTACTTGCTGTTGTTCTTGTATGACACAGACATTGATGTGTTATTGACTACTGTCCCTGTAAGTGTTATTGTTATTATTATTATGTTGTACTTGCTGGTGTACTTGTATGACACAGACATTGATGTTTTATTGACTACTGTCCCTGTAAGTGTTATTATTATTATGTTGCACTTGCTGGTGTACTTGTATGACACAGACGTTGATGTTTTATTGACTACTGTCCCTGTAAGTGTTATTATTATTATGTTGTACTTGCTGGTGTGCTTGAATGATACAGACATTGATGTTTTATTGACTATTGTGCCTGCAAGTGTTATTATTAATATGTTGTACTTGCCGATGTACTTGTATGACACAGACATTGATGTTTTACTGACTATTGTGCCTGTAAGTGTTGTTATTATTATTATGCTGTACTTGCTGTTGTTTTATTGACTATTGTCCCTGTAAGTTTTATTATTATTATTATTATTATTATTATGCTGTACTTGCTGTTGTTCTTGTATGACACAGACATTGATGTTTTACTGACTACTGTCCCTGTAAGTATTATTATTTATATGTTGTACTTGCTGGTGTACTTGTATGACACAGACATTGATGTTTTATTGACTACTGTCCCTGTAAGTGTTATTATTATTATTATGCTGTACTTGCTGTTGTACTTGTATGACACAGACATTGATGTTTTACTGACTCTTGTGCCTGTAAGTGTTGTTATTATTATTATGCTGTACTTGCTGTTGTACTTGTATGACACAGACATTGATGTTTTATTGACTATTGTCCCTCTAAGTGTTATTATTATTATGCTGTACTTGCTGTTGTACTTGTATGACACAGACATTGATGTTTTATTGACTATTGTGCCTGTAAGTGTTGTTATTATTATTATGCTGTACTTGCTGTTGTACTTGTATGACACAGACATTGATGTTTTACTGACTATTGTGCCTGTAAGTGTTATTATTATGTTGTACTTGCTGTTGTACTTGTATGACACAGACATTGATGTTTTATTGACTACTGTCCCTGTAAGTGTTATTATTATTATTATGCTGTACTTGCTGTTGTACTTGTATGACACAGACATTGATGTTTTACTGACTCTTGTGCCTGTAAGTGTTGTTATTATTATTATGCTGTACTTGCTGTTGTACTTGTATGACACAGACATTGATGTTTTATTGACTATTGTCCCTCTAAGTGTTATTATTATTATGCTGTACTTGCTGTTGTACTTGTATGACACAGACATTGATGTTTTACTGACTATTGTGCCTGTAAGTGTTGTTATTATTATTATGCTGTACTTGCTGTTGTACTTGTATGACACAGAGATTGATGTTTTACTGACTATTGTGCCTGTAAGTGTTGTTATTATTATTATGTTGTACTTGCTGTTGTACTTGTATGACACAGACATTGATGTTTTACTGACTATTGTGCCTGTAAGTGTTGTTATTATTATTATGTTGTACTTGCTGTTGTACTTGTATGACACAGACATTGATGTTTTATTGACTACTGTCCCTGTAAGTGTTATTATTATTATGTTGCACTTGCTGGTGTACTTGTATGACACAGACATTGATGTTTTATTGACTACTGTCCCTGTAAGTGTTGTTATTAATATTATGCTGTACTTGCTGTTGTTTTATTGACTATTGTCCCTGTAAGTTGTATTATTATTATTATTATCATGTTGCACTTGCTGGTGTACTTGTATGACACAGACATTGATGTTTTATTGACTACTGTCCCTGTAAGTGTTATTATTATTATGCTATACTTGCTGTTGTACTTGTATGACACAGAGATTGATGTTTTACTGACTATTGTCCCTGTAAGTGTTGTTATTAATATTATGCTGTACTTGCTGTTGTTTTATTGACTATTGTCCCTGTAAGTTGTATTATTATTATTATTATCATGTTGCACTTGCTGGTGTACTTGTATGACACAGACATTGATGTTTTATTGACTACTGTCCCTGTAAGTGTTATTATTATTATGCTATACTTGCTGTTGTACTTGTATGACACAGAGATTGATGTTTTACTGACTATTGTCCCTGTAAGTGTTATTATTATTATGTTGTACTTGCCGATGTACTTGTATGACAGAGACATTGATGGTTTACTGACTATTGTCCCTCTAAGTGTTATTATTATTATGTTGTACTTGCTGTTGTACTTGTATGACACAGACATTGATGTTTTATTGACTACTGTCCCTGTAAGTGTTATTATTATTATGTTGCACTTGCTGGTGTACTTGTATGACACAGACATTGATGTTTTATTGACTACTGTCCCTGTAAGTGTTATTATTATTATGTTGTACTTGCTGGTGTACTTGTATGACACAGACATTGATGTTTTACTGACTATTGTGCCTGTAAATGTTGTTATTATTATTATGCTGTACTTGCTGTTGTACTTGTATGGCACAGACATTGATGTTTTACTGACTATTGTGCCTGTAAGTGTTGTTATTATTATGCTGTACTTGCTGTTGTTCTTGTATGACACAGACATTGATGTGTTATTGACTACTGTCCCTGTAAGTGTTATTGTTATTATTATTATGTTGTACTTGCTGGTGTACTTGTATGACACAGACATTGATGTTTTATTGACTACTGTCCCTGTAAGTGTTATTATTATTATGTTGCACTTGCTGGTGTACTTGTATGACACAGACGTTGATGTTTTATTGACTACTGTCCCTGTAAGTGTTATTATTATTATGTTGTACTTGCTGGTGTACTTGAATGATACAGACATTGATGTTTTATTGACTATTGTGCCTGCAAGTGTTATTATTAATATGTTGTACTTGCCGATGTACTTGTATGACACAGACATTGATGTTTTACTGACTATTGTGCCTGTAAGTGTTGTTATTATTATTATGCTGTACTTGCTGTTGTTTTATTGACTATTGTCCCTGTAAGTTGTATTATTGTTATTATTATTATGTTGCACTTGCTGGTGTACTTGTATGACACAGACATTGATGTTTTACTGACTATTGTGCCTGTAAGTGTTATTATTATTATGCTGTACTTGCTGTTGTACTTGTATGACACAGACATTGATGTTTTACTGACTATTGTGCCTGTAAGTGTTGTTATTATTATTATGCTGTACTTGCTGTTGTACTTGTATGACACAGACATTGATGGTTTACTGACTATTGTGCCTGTAAGTGTTGTTATTATTATTATGCTGTACTTGCTGTTGTACTTGTATGACACAGCCATTGATGTTTTACTGACTATTGTGCCTGTAAGTGTTATTATTATTATGCTGTACTTGCTGTTGTACTTGTATGACACAGACATTGATGTTTTACTGACTATTGTGCCTGTAAGTGTTGTTATTATTATTATGTTGTACTTGCTGTTGTACTTGTATGACACAGACATTGATGGTTTACTGACTATTGTCCCTCTAAGTGTTATTATTATTATGTTGTACTTGCTGTTGTACTTGTATGACACAGACATTGATGTTTTACTGACTATTGTGCCTGTAAGTGTTGTTATTATTATTATGCTGTACTTGCTGTTGTACTTGTATGACACAGACATTGATGTTTTACTGACTATTGTGCCTGTAAGTGTTGTTATTATTATGCTGTACTTGCTGTTGTACTTGTATGACACAGACATTGATGTTTTACCGACTCTTGTGCCTGTAAGTGTTGTTATTATTATTATGCTGTACTTGCTGTTGTACTTGTATGACACAGACATTGATGTTTTACTGACTATTGTGCCTGTAAGTGTAGTTATTATTATAATGCTGTGCTTGCTATTGTACTTGTATGACACAGACATTGATGTTTTACTGACTATTGTGCCTGTAAGTGTTGTTATTATTATTATGCTGTACTTGCTGTTGTACTTGTATGACACAGACATTGATGTTTTACTGACTATTGTGCCTGTAAGTGTTGTTATTATTATTATGCTGTACTTGCTGTTGTACTTGTATGACACAGACATTGATGTTTTATTGACTATTGTCCCTCTAAGTGTTATTATTATTATGTTGTACTTGCTGTTGTACTTGTATGACACAGACATTGATGTTTTACTGACTATTGTGCCTGTAAAGTGTTGTTATTATTATTATGCTGTACTTGCTGTTGTACTTGTATGACACAGACATTGATGTTTTACTGACTATTGTCCCTCTAAGTGTTATTATTATTATGTTGTACTTGCTGTTGTACTTGTATGACACAGACATTGATGTTTTACTGACTATTGTGCCTGTAAGTGTTGTTATTATTATTATGCTGTACTTGCTGTTGTACTTGTATGACACAGCCTTTGATGTTTTACTGACTATTGTGCCTGTAAGTGTTGTTATTATTATTATGCTGTACTTGCTGTTGTACTTGTATGACACAGACATTGATGTTTTACTGACTATTGTGCCTGTAAGTGTTGTTATTATTATTATGCTGTACTTGCTGTTGTACTTGTATGACACAGACATTGATGTTTTACTGACTATTGTGCCTGTAAGTGTTGTTATTATTATTATGCTGTACTTGCTGTTGTACTTGTATGACACAGACATTGATGTTTTACTGACTATTGTGTCTGTAAGTGTTGTTATTATTATTATGCTGTACTTGCTGCTGTACTTCTATGACAGAGACATTGATGTTTTACTGACTATTGTGCCTGTAAGTGTTGTTATTATTATTATGCTGTACTTGCTGTTGTACTTGTATGACACAGACATTGATGTTTTATTGACTATTGTCCCTCTAAGTGTTATTATTATTATGTTGTACTTGCTGTTGTACTTGTATGACACAGACATTGATGTTTTACTGACTATTGTGCCTGTAAATGTTGTTATTATTATTATGCTGTACTTGCTGTTGTACTTGTATGGCACAGACATTGATGTTTTACTGACTATTGTGCCTGTAAGTGTTGTTATTATTATGCTGTACTTGCTGTTGTACTTGTATGACACAGACATTGATGTTTTACTGACTATTGTGCCTGTAAGTGTTGTTATTATTATTATGCTGTACTTGCTGTTGTACTTGTATGACACAGACATTGATGTTTTACTGACTATTGTCCCTCTAAGTGTTATTATTATTATGTTGTACTTGCTGTTGTACTTGTATGACACAGACATTGATGTTTTACTGACTATTGTGCCTGTAAGTGTTGTTATTATTATTATGCTGTACTTGCTGTTGTACTTGTATGACACAGACATTGATGTTTTACTGACTATTGTGCCTGTAAGTGTTGTTATTATTATTATGCTGTACTTGCTGTTGTACTTGTATGACACAGACATTGATGTTTTACTGACTACTGTCCCTGTAAGTGTTGTTATTATTATTATGCTGTACTTGCTGTTGTACTTGTATGACACAGCCATTGATGTTTTACTGACTATTGTGCCTGTAAGTGTTGTTATTATTATTATGCTGTACTTGCTGTTGTACTTGTATGACACAGACATTGATGTTTTACTGACTATTGTGCCTGTAAGTGTTGTTATTATTATTGTGCTGTACTTGCTGTTGTACTTGTATGACACAGACATTGATGTTTTACTGACTATTGTGCCTGTAAGTGTTGTTATTATTATTATGCTGTACTTGCTGTTGTACTTGTATGACACAGACATTGATGTTTTACTGACTATTGTGTCTGTAAGTGTTGTTATTATTATTATGCTGTACTTGCTGTTGTACTTCTATGACACAGACATTGATGTTTTACTGACTATTGTGCCTGTAAGTGTTGTTATTATTATTATGCTGTACTTGCTGTTGTACTTGTATGACACAGACATTGATGTTTTATTGACTATTGTCCCTCTAAGTGTTATTATTATTATGTTGTACTTGCTGTTGTACTTGTATGACACAGACATTGATGTTTTACTGACTATTGTGCCTGTAAATGTTGTTATTATTATTATGCTGTACTTGCTGTTGTACTTGTATGGCACAGACATTGATGTTTTACTGACTATTGTGCCTGTAAGTGTTGTTATTATTATGCTGTACTTGCTGTTGTACTTGTATGACACAGACATTGATGTTTTACTGACTATTGTGCCTGTAAGTGTTGTTATTATTATTATGCTGTACTTGCTGTTGTACTTGTATGACACAGACATTGATGTTTTATTGACTATTGTCCCTCTAAGTGTTATTATTATTATGCTGTACTTGCTGTTGTACTTGTATGACACAGACATTGATGTTTTATTGACTATTGTCCCTCTAAGTGTTATTATTATTATGCTGTACTTGCTGTTGTACTTGTATGACACAGACATTGATGTTTTACTGACTATTGTGCCTGTAAGTGTTGTTATTATTATTATGTTGTACTTGCTGTTGTACTTGTATGACACAGACATTGATGTTTTATTGACTACTGTCCCTGTAAGTGTTATTATTATTATGCTGTACTTGCTGTTGTACTTGTATGACACAGACATTGATGTTTTACTGACTATTGTGCCTGTAAGTGTTGTTATTATTATGCTGTACTTGCTGTTGTACTTGTATGACACAGACATTGATGTTTTACTGACTATTGTGCCTGTAAGTGTTGTTATTATTATTATGTTGTACTTGCTGTTGTACTTGTATGACACAGACATTGATGTTTTATTGACTACTGTCCCTGTAAGTGTTATTATTATTATGCTGTACTTGCTGTTGTACTTGTATGACACAGACATTGATGTTTTACTGACTATTGTGCCTGTAAGTGTTGTTATTATTATTATGTTGTACTTGCTGTTGTACTTGTATGACACAGACATTGATGTTTTACTGACTATTGTGCCTGTAAGTGTTATTATTATTATTATGTTGTACTTGCTGTTGTACTTGTATGACACAGACATTGATGTTTTACCGACTATTGTGTCTGTAAGTGTTGTTATTATTATTATTATGTTGTACTTGCTGTTGTACTTGTATGACACAGACATTGATGTTTTACTGACTATTGTGCCTGTAAGTGTTGTTATTATTATTATGCTGTACTTGCTGTTGTACTTGTATGACACAGACATTGATGTTTTATTGACTATTGTGCCTGTAAGTGTTATTATTATGTTGTACTTGCTGTTGTACTGATGGTCTACTTACCGTTGCTCTATTATAATGCAAGTCTGGATTATTTTTGGCAACAACATCTCTTTCCTGAAAGAATACACAAATGAATTCCATAAACCTCACCTGTTTTTAAATATTACACTTGAAAAAATGTATGCATGTGCCATCAATTCAGCATCAAACATGTTAGTCTCGTGACTTGAGCCTATTTCAGGTTAATGTTAAACATGTTAGTCTGGAGACTTGAGCCTGTATCAGGGTAATGTTAAACATGTTAGTCTGGTGGCTTGAACCTGTATCAAGGTAATGTTAGACATGATAGTCTTGTGAAGAGTCTATATCAAGATAATGTTGAATTTGTTAGTCTGGAGAAAAGCCTTTGTCCCTTTATCAGCACTGAACACATCTTGTGATTGACTAAAGTTGGTGAAACAAATAACAATGGCACCGGACATTCTAAAACATGCATGTAATAAGAGCTGGTGCTATTGTTAGAGGTTTGTTGCTTGAGAAACATTCAGGTGATAAGAATAACCTTTGACATCAATTAGCTCGCTTGTGTGGCAAAAGTGATATTAGAATTACAACAACACACCACAAACATTGTTCTTATATCGCGATAAATTCTGTCTTTTGATTGCTCAGAATGCTTTGCACAAATAGCCATGGCAAAGGGTACACCCAACATCTGAGGTATATGAGAGCGTGCAACATCCAGGGTATAAGCCCATGCGAAACATCGGGGGTAAATGGTTTAAATGAAAGCTTTTCACACAAATATCAGATTTCTGACAGTTCAATCATATTTTGCCGTTATAAATTATATAGGCGAATAATTAGAACACATTGGAATTAAAGGGATGATTGGTAAACAAAATACTATTTTGTTGTTTCCTTAATGACCCAAGGGATGTAACTCTGTCTGTTGTCTTCTGCATTTGTAAAAAAACAAATGTTATTCATGAATTTGGTCCAACTTTTCACAGAGCGTGAGAAACACGTCCACAAATTTTTCTCCACTGTATTTCTATTGCGTTTCAAATGGGACAAAAACGTTATCTCCATCAACATGTACGGTATGTGGAGATTTAATACTCTTTTAACCCTTTACCCAACGAATCGCCCGCATCTGCCCGCGTAATATGCAGCTGAAAAAATATTATTTTTTGAAAAATTTCAACAAAACCATATCATGTGACCCCTCTTTGGAACGAGCTTGTCAAGCTCATTCCAAAAAGGGGTCACATGATATGGTTTGGTTGAAAATTTTTGAAAAATTTTTAAAAATGATATTTAAAATAATAAATTTTAAAATCGTCTGCGTTGGGTAAAGGGTTAAACACCTCGCCAGCAGCTCAGTGTTTAAAAACCAACATCCAGGTATTAAAACTCCATACACCATACATGTTGGTGGAGATAACTTATGTCTGATTTTTGTCAACATAACAGGGTGTAAAATAATTATTATTATTTATTGGTGTTTTAAGGTCACATATTTCTGCACAATGGCTAATCATGACCATGACAGTTTTACGGGTGGAGGAAGCCGGTGTACCCAGAGAGAACCACCGAGCAACGGTGAGCAACTGTCAGCTCCCCAACATACTAACTCCACACAAGCAGGGTTAGCATTGGTTGAAGACAGGTGCACCATTGACGTGCAGTATGCTTTAGTACACAGCATCACCATGCCCCCACATGGGCAATGGGGGTGAAGTGTCTTGCCCAAGGACACAACGCGGTTGCCTCAGGTGGGATTCAAACCGAGGACCTCTTGGCTTGCAGCCTGCACCTCTACCTACTGAGCCACCGTGCCTCCAACAGGGTGTAAAAGGATGCCATTAAATGCAATGACTGTTAACCTTTCTGGGGTTTCTGTCGGTTAACATTAATGAAAGTGTCAATGACACTGTAGCTAAACTAGACTCTGTTGTGTTGGGTGAAAAGGATAATGTTCAATGTTTATGAGAGGATTATGAAATATGACAAGAATTGTGATAATTGAGAATATGTTAATTTCTGTTCCCTGTCTGCTATGTTTTCAATATTTATTTATTTATTAAGATTTAACGGCACTTTAACAGCCAAGGTCATATTGTGTCTCCAACATCAGAACTCTGCACTGCAGCACAGGCAGGGTTAGAATGGTTGAAGACATGAGCACCATCAACATTCTGTACACTTTAGTACACAGTGACCTTGTGCCCCCATGTGGACAATCAGGGTTAAGTACCTTGCCCAAGGACACAACACGTGAGTCCGAATCAATCGCTCAGACAGCCACCCATCCAAGGACTAACCGGGCTCAATGTTGCTTAACATCGGTGATCTGACTAGAACCGGTTACCACAATGCCACTGTGCGTCCGCGCCCCCTATATTTTCAATAAGAATAATTTGGGGTGTAGACTGCACTGAAGAATTGAGGCCTGGATAAATGTGGCACTCACAGTTAATGTATGTCAACTAAAGTTACCAAGTTACAGTAAAATCATTCCAAAATGAGTCATCCTATCAAGTTACAATAAAATCTCTTCATAAACATAACTCGTAGACTTTGCTAAAGGAATATTGGTCACATGATGGTTCAGTAGTCATGGTTGACCGATCATAATCAAAATAGAACAGTCTCATCTAGATTTTATACCAAGTTATCCTACCAAGTTACAATTAAATCCCTTTATAAAAAGAACCTGTAGACAGTACTAAAAGAATCCAGGTTGTGTGACCAGGTGGCGGTAATGGCTGACTGATCATGACCAAAACAGGAAATTCTCATCTAAACATCATATTGAGTTCTCCTTCCAAGTTACACTGAAATCACTTCATAAATATGAACTGTAGACTGTGCTAAACAAATCTAGGTCGCAGGACTGTGCAGCCATCATGGTTGACCGATCAGGCCAAAGTAGGACGTTCTCATCTAGATATTATACTGAGTAATAATATCAAATTACAATGAAATCCCTTCATAAATATGACCTGTAGACTGTGCTAAAGGTTTTTAGGCTTCGGGCCTGTGTAGCTATCATGGTTGACACATTGTGACCAAAAAGAGGGAAGTTCTCATCAAGACATTATACAGAGTCATCGTACCAAGTTCATAAATTCGACCTGTAGACTGTGCTAAAGGTTTTCGGGTCCATGTCGCCATCATGGTGTACCGATTGTGACTGAAAGGGTACGTTCTCATCTAGACATTATACTGAGTCATCGTACTAAGTTACAATGAAATCCCTTCATAAATATGGCCAGTAGATGGGCTCAAGGTTTTCGGGCTTCGGGCCTATGTAGCCATCATAGTTGACTGATCGCAACCAAAATAGGAAAGTTTCATCTATTACACTGAAATCACTTCATAAATATGAACTATAGACTGCTAAACAAATCTAGGTCACAGGCTTGTGCAGCCATTACCGTTGACCGATCACGGCCAAAATAGGACTTCCTCATCTAGACATTATACTGAGTCATCCAACCAAGTTAAAATGAAATCTCTCCATAAATACGACCTGTAGACTGTGCTAAAGGGTTTTGGGCTCGGGCAGCCGTCACAATTGACAGATCACGACCAAATGGGGAAGTTCTCATCTAGACATCATACAGAGTCATCCTACCAAGTTACAATGAAATCCCTCCATAGTAAATACAACCTGTAGACTGTGCTAAAGGTTTTCGGGTTTTGGGCTAGGGCAACCATCACATTTGACTGATCGTAATCAAAAGGGGACATTCTCATCAAGACATTATACAACCTTCCTACCAAGTTACAATGAAATCCCTTCATACATACAACCTGTAGACTGTGCTCAAGGTTTTCAGGTTTTGGGCTCAGGCAGCCATCACGTTCGACTGATTGCGACCAAAACGGGACGTTGTCATCTAAACATGATCTCAAACGTGCATATGAAATTTTGTGAAAATTGGACAAGAATTACGGGGTGTACCTGTACTAAAGGAAAATGTGAACAGACTCACAGACTTCTGCACACATGATGGAAATAGCTGGTCTTGACTTTGCCAAGTTAAGCTAAAAATGTTCACTGTTATTAAGTGCACCTACCTCTTCTAAATCCCACAAGCACCAGTCAATACTTCGGCTTCAAATCCAAGCCAAGAATGCAAAATAACTCCAGTGATACACAAATTGCAATGTCACCCTCACCTTCATCCTCCAGCACTAGTTTTGAGTTTGACAGCATCGATTTAAATAACAATAATCCACCTACAGACATGAATACGACACATACAGTTAAAACTAGAAGTCCTGTCATGAAATGCGCACAAATAGCACGTCGATCTGCACGTTGATCTACGCGTTATGACCATAGTAAGGCTATCAAATTTTGTACATATGGCCTGTGCATAAGCAATGTTTCAGCCAATGGACCTCCGGTAAAAACATTGACTGTGTTTGCTATGAATAACCAGGAGAACCTGCCGTGCTTTGGATGAGATTCGATATGGCAATTGTGTACAATCCCTACGCGCAATCAAGCCTAGATAAGTGCACAGTTTGTGACAGGACTTCTAGTTTTAACTGTAACATACCATCCAATACGTCTAAAATACTGTCAAGTTTATTACATGGCAATGGGAGCGCGGTGGCTCAGTGGTAGACTGTTGGACTTCTATGCTAGAGGTCCCAAGTTCGATTTCTGTCTGGGATGACACATATTGTGTCCTTGGGCAAGGCACTTTATCCAGGTTGCCTGCATTTGATGATGCATGTCTTCAACTGCTGTAACCATGCTTGAGCGGAGCTTGAACAGAGTTAGAATGTTGAGGAGCTGAGAGTTGCTCGTTGCTGCTCAGGGGTTCTCTTCGGGTACAGTAGGCCACCATGGACTGGTCACTTTCTATGGGTGGGCAGTACTCCCACAGACGCAATAATATTAGATTTCAAACATTAATAATAGGAATAATCATCAAAAATTTAATTAATGAAGCACCGGGTTGCAACCCGGTGCTTCATTAATTAAAATTTTTCTGCTGATGACTTTTGTAACCTGGTAAACACATGCGTGGACGATACTGCCCACATTGGATTATGACCAGTCCACGGCGATTGCACTGTACTCTGGCTTCCTCCACACATAAAACTGTCATGGTCACGATTAGCCATTGTGCATAAATATGTGACCTTAAACACCAATAAATAAATAAATAATTCCATAGCAATAAGAATGATATGATAGACACTGGAAATTTGAAACAGTTAATATACACTGATTCAAATTTGCGTAATGAACAAACTTCTCTGCAAGGTGTGTGGCCTAGTTTCATAGACTCAATCTATATTCAGCCCCATGAATGGTGCGATAGCATTTGTTTTTGTTCGTCTTTTCGTCTTGTTCATCCTTTCATGGATTTCACTCAATGTGTATTGAATTAAACTGATTTCATGGAGGGTAAATATGAATTCAGGAGAAAAAAAAATTCATTCTCCAATTTTGTTCACTGAAGAATGTGAAAATCTACAGAACACCGACCTATTTTGTTGGTTTTATTGCTTGGTTGCATTTATGTGTTGTTCGAAGCAATCCGATAATACTGATTGCTTCCGAATTTGCGGCTCAGTGCAGGACTTCAGCTCTGTTGTTTGAGCCTACATGTGGGATAGTTTTTGGTATTTATTGACACACACATTATTTCTATGGTAAGAGGCAGGACAAAATCATAATCTCGAACAACATCCAGGCTATATGGAGATTTAATACCTGGGTGTCTCTTTTTCAATTCTTCGGCTTGCGCTTAAGGGTTGAAAAATGACATCCAGATATTAAATCTCTATGTGCCAGGTTGTTGCCCAAGATAACCTGTAATATCACGGTAATGTTAAAGATGTTAGTCTGGTGACTTGAGTCTATATCCCAGTAATTTTAAACATGTTAGTCTGGTGATTTGAGCCTATACCACAGTAATATTAAACATGTTAGTCTGGTGACTTGAGCCTATACCACGGTAATATTAAACATGTTAATCTGGTGACTTGAGCCTATACCACAGTAATATTAAACATGTTAGTCGGGTGACAAGAGCCTTTACCATGGTAATGTTCAACATGTTAGGTGACTTGAGCATATAACATGGTAATGTTACACATGTTAGTCTGGTGACTTGAGCCTACACCACGGTAATGTTACGCATGTTAGTCTGGTGACTTGAGCCTATACCACGGTAATATTAAACATGTTAATCTGGTGACTTGAGCCTATACCACAGTAATATTAAACATGTTAGTCGGGTGACAAGAGCCTTTACCATGGTAATGTTCAACATGTTAGGTGACTTGAGCATATAACATGGTAATGTTACACATGTTAGTCTGGTGACTTGAGCCTACACCACGGTAATGTTACGCATGTTAGTCTGGTGACTTGAGCCTATACCATGGTAATGTTCAACTTGTTAGTCTGGTGACTTGAGCCTACACCACGGTAATGTTACGCATGTTAGTCTGGTGACTTGAGCCTATACCACGGTAATATTAAACATGTTAGTCTGGTGACTTGAGCCTATACCACGGTAATATTAAACATGTTAGTCGGGTGACAAGAGCCTTTACCATGGTAATGTTCAACATGTTAGTCAGGTGACTTGAGCCTATACCACGGTAATGTTACGCATGTTAGTCTGGTGACTTGAGCCTATACCACGGTAATGTTCAACATGTTAGTCTGGTGACTTGAGCCTATACCATGGTAATGTTACGCATGTTAGTCTGGTGACTTGAGCCTATACCACTGTAATATTAAACATGTTAGTCTGGTGACTTGAGCCTATACCACGGTAATATTAAACATGTTAGTCGGGTGACAAGAGCCTTTACCATGGTAATGTTCAACATGTTAGTCAGGTGACTTGAGCCTGTTCCATGGTAATATTAAACATGTTAGTCAGGTGACTTGAGCCTATACCATGGTAATATTAAACATGTTAGTCTGGTGACTTGTGCCTATACCATGGTAATATTAAACATGTTAGTCTGGTGACTAGAGCCTTTACCACGGTAATGTTCAACATGTTAGTCAGGAGACTTGAGCCTATACCATGGTAATGTTACACATGTTAGTCTGGTGACTTGAGCCTATATTACTTTAATGTTTATCATGTTACTCTGTTAACTTAACCCTATATCAGGGTAATGTTAAACATGTAAGTCTGGTGACATGACCCTATATCACAGTAATGTTAAACATGTTAGTCTGGTGACTTGAGCCTATATCAAGGTAAAGTCAAATGTTAGTCTTGTGACTTGAGCCCATATCGTAGAATGTTAAACATCTTAGTCCAGTGACTTGAGCCAATATTATGGTAATGTTAAACATGTTAGTCCGCTGACTTGAGCCTTGACCATGCTAGTTCCAATGAGGGGTCATAACCTATGTTTTGGAAGCAAAAAGTGAAAATATAAAAAAAAAATGAATGGCGTTTTTCTTGTTTTGCGCGAGACGTTTTTTGCCGTTATGTTAGGTAAAAGACTAATACAATATAACCCACCCTAAATAGGACAGATAACATAAATTCTCCCTACTGAAATTATGCAAATGTGACCCAGTTGTATTTTGTTTAGCCAATCAAACTGTCCAGTTTTGAAATTGACCAATGAAACATGTAAGTCTGGTGACATGACCCTATATCACAGTAATGTTAAACATGTTAGTCTGGTGACTTGAACTTATATCATGGTAATGTTAAAAATGTTAGAAGACTTGAGCCTAAATCACGGTAATGTTAAACATGTTAGTCACGTGACTTGAGCCTATATCAAGGTAAAGTCAAATGTTAGTCTTGTGACTTGAGCCTATATCATAGAATGTTAAACATCTTAGTCCAGTGACTTGAGACAATATTATGGTAATGTTAAACATGTTAGTCAGGTCACTTGAACCTATACCACGGTAATGTTACATGTTAGTCTGGTGACTTGAACCTATATCATGGTAATTAATGTTAAACATGTTAGTCACGTGACTTGAGGCTATATCAAGGTAAAGTCAAATGTTAGTCTTGTGACTTGAGCCTATATCATAGAATGTTAAACATCTTAGTCCAGTGACTTGAGACAATATTATGGTAATGTTAAACATGTTAGTCAGGTCACTTGAACCTATACCACGGTAATGTTACATGTTAGTCTGGTGACTTGAACCTATATCATGGTAATTAATTTTAAAAATGTTAGTCCGCTGACTTGAGCCTATATCAAGGTAAAGTCAAATGTTAGTCTTGTGACTTGAGCCTATATCATAGAATGTTAAACATCTTAGTCCAGTGACTTGAGACAATATTATGGTAATGTTAAACATGTTAGTCAGGTCACTTGAACCTATACCACGGTAATGTTACACGTTAGTCTGGTGACTTGAACCTATATCATGGTAATTAATGTTAAACATGTTAGTCACATGACTTGAGCCTATATCAAGGTAAAGTCAAACGTTAGTCTGGTGACTTGAGCCTATATCATGGCAATGTTAAACATGTTAGTCCACTGACTAGAGCCAATATCATGGCAATGTTAAACATGTTAGTCTGGCGATTTGGCCCTACATCACGGTAATGTTAAGCTTATTAGGCATGTTACTTGAGGCTATATCACGGTAGTGTTTAACATGTTGGTCTGCGGACTTGAGCCTATATCACAGTAATTAATGTTAAACATGTTAGTCTGGTGACTTGAGCCAATATCGCGGTAATGTTAAACATGTCGATCTGGTGACTTGAGCCAATATCACGATAATGTTAAGCATGATAGTCTGGTGACTTGGCCCTATATCACGCCAATGTTAAACATGTTAGTCGGGTTACTTGAGGCTATATCACGGTAGTGTTTAACATGTTAGTCTGGTGACCAGAGCATATATAGAGGATATGGAACGAGTGTTTTTCTCATATAATATTTATGAAACGAGTCTAAGAATTTTCCGTTTGGGCGAGGATCTAGCGAATCCAAACGGAAAATTCGGACGAATTTCATAAATATTATATGAGAAAGACACTCATTTCATATTCTATTTATCATATGACACACACGCGCACAAATTAGCCACTTAGTATGACTTTTTAACCCATCACCTAACTTGAGTTGCAGACGGGACTTGGAAAAAACATCCTCGTATAACTAAAAATTTTCATTTTTTGCTTCCAAAACATAGGTTATGACACCTCATCGGAATAAGCGCAACACGCTAGTTCCAATGAGGGGTCATAACCTATGTTTTCGAAGCAAAAAAAGTGAAAATATAAAAAAGAAGAGGCCCCAGGGGGCCTGAGGGCGCACACCTGACATGGTAGTCAAAATATCAAACCAGGGACTTGACTTCAATAAGCTGCATACGCCCCCTCCCAAGAAAAGCATATACCAACTAGATGAAGCGATTGTGCCCACACAATACACAGGATTTTCCTTCTATTTTCAGTTCCTGCACTTTTACGTCTCAAAATTGAGATAACGCATAAAAAACAGATTTTTTTCCCAAGCAAAATACTTTCAGCCTGAATTTTTTTCTTCTTCTTAAAACGCATAAAAAACGATAAAACTAACTTTCCGGATTTTGGTCCAATATTTTCGAAGTCCCACCTGGACTCCAAATTTTCGGTGTAAAAAAAAAAAAAAATTTTTTTTGTCTTAAAATTGACAGAAACGAATAAAAAAAAAAACAAAAAAATTTTTTTCGGATTTTGGTCCAAAAAGTCCCACCAGGACCCCAAATTTTCAGGGGAAAAAAAAATTATTTTTTTTGTCTTAAAATTGACCGAAACGCAGAAAAAAACAACAAAATTTTTTTTCGGATTTTGGTCCAAAATTTCGAAGTCTGCAACGGGACCCCAAATTTTCAGCCTAAATATGAACCCAGGGATTTGGCTTCAACAAACTTCAATCTCACTCCCCTAAGGATGCTGCATACCAAATATCAAAAGATTCTTGTTGGTAGATCTGAAGAAGAAGATTTTTCAAAAATACTCCTCATACTGCACTAATTTAAACATCTGGGTTCCCATAGAGAGCCCAAATATCGACCCAGGCAATTGATTTCAATAAACATGTGAAACAATCTTCCAAAGATGTTATATGTGAAATTTCAAAGCTTTTGGAGCAGTGGTTTCGGAGAAAAGTAGTCTTATGTTTTTCCCATTACCCACAGTGTTAAAAAATGCTCACTCAGCACTTTTTCAAAATCCCCAAAAAGTACCCCATCATAAAACCGATGGCAATTTTTTTTTACTATTCCATTCTGTTGGTCCTAAGGAAGCTTCACAAGAAATAAGAATTCTCAGTGCCGTGTAGTTTTGGAGATATTGGCGTTTTAATTTTTTTCTATTTTTAGCTCCTGTGGTTCCCACGGGGTTATGGGGAAAAAACTTTCTGCATAAATTAGGTACTTATGACCCAATAAGCACTCACATAAAATTTGGTTCAAATCGGCCTCGCGGTTTGGAAAGTTAAAAAATTTATAGTAATTTATATATTTTTGATACTTACCAATGACCCAGACTTAGCTGGTGCTAACTCTAACAAAACCAGGGCCAAACACAAATTTTGCCCCCCAATCCCCAAAATTTGCATCCAAAACAAAAAGAAATCATGTCCTATAGGACCTCCATACTACGCCCCCACTGCGCATGCGCAGTGTCACGGACGTCCCGAAATTGGCGCCAATTATCATTCTTACTGGCAGTGCCTGGTCAGCGCTATGTACTCAGCAGGGAGGCAAGAGTTCCCAACTCCTGGGAGGGCCATCCCCGTCTGGGTCATTGGTAAGTATAAAAAATATATAAATTACTATAAATTTTTTAACATTTTTATACTGTACCAATGACCCAGACTTAGCTGAATAGTAAACAGGCTGGAGGGCCTAGGACATAGAGGAAAATCCAATAAGCTCAACTATATAATAAAGAGGTAACCCCTTAAGGAGAAAAGGAGTATTAGGCTTTACATGTATCTTTCTTATTTAATATTAAATTAGAAAGATACAATACCCTTAATAATTGAGCACAATAATATTCATGTTCTCTATTAACATCCAGTATAACCCTTATACTAATTATTTTTAAAGTAAGCCAATAAATAAAGTAGTCCAGAGAATTGAGACTCTTTATAGTCATTTAAAAGTGTCCGAGTATTGTATATTAAAGCCTGTTTGACACTTGACATATACAAATGCTTCACACCGAGCTACACTTTAAAAATAAGACATGAATGAATTTTAACATTAATATTACACTTTAAAACCATTCCCAGAAGCGACTCAGAAATACTGACTTGGAGGAGGCATTCCCTTGCTTTTCACTATAAAGCAGGTGACCTAAGGGAACACCCGCCCCCCCCCCCCCCCCCCCTTCCCCTTGCCCTGGGTCAAATAGCCCAGAGCGAAGAGGGCAGCCAGACGGAGTCACTGCCTGCATAACTATAGTTGCAACTGTTTAGTGGACGACATTCTGAGCAACAGATAACGGACCTAAACAATGCAGGTCTCCAGAAATGGACTCAATATTTCTGAGATACAAATTTATGAATGTGGATGGCTGAGACCAATAAGCAGCCTTCATTAAATCTGTAATAGCAACACTATTAGCATAAGCCCAAGAAGTAGCAAGAGCTCTTACTTCATGAGCGGAAATCTTAAGCACAGACTGCTGAGAAGAAGATAAACTCTCATAAGCAGTACGGATAGTTAATTGAATCCATCTAGCAATAGAATGGACCGAAATGTCCCTTCTATTAGGCATCAAAGACAGAAAGAAACGTTTCCGTCCCTTTCTGATAAACTGAGATCTCTGTTTATAGATACGTAACGCTCTAACAGGACAGAGTAAAGGCCTACGCCCGTCTGAAGCCGGAAGAGCCTTAATAACAATAGGTTCCGGATATTTATTAGGAGCCTGATTCTTAGCTAAAAAACCCACATTAGTAGTGAAGGTGATAGTGTTCCCGACACTACGATAGTGAGAATCATCCACGGACAGTGCATGAAGCTCACTGACTCTTCTAGCAGAAGAGAAAGCTAAGAGAAAAGCTGTCTTATAAGATAAGAATTTGAAATCTACTGTCCCAAGAGGTTCAAATGGCTTTTCCTTCAATTTAAGAAGAACCCAAGCTAAATTCCATTTAGGAATTAATCTAAGAGTTCTGGGTCTATTTATCGAAAAGTTTCTAACCAACTTAGATAAAGAGACATTAGATCCAATTTGTAAACTATCATGATGTGCATAGGTATCAGATAACATAGACCTATAACCCTTAATAGTAACAGGCTGCAGTTTGATTTCGTCAAACAAGTATACTAGAAAGTTTGCAATGTCTGGTATAGAGGGATCAAAAATATCTACAAAATGATCCCTACACCAACGACGAAAAACCTTCCACTTAGCCGCATAGTTTAGCGAAGAGGAGGTCCTCCTACAGTTAGAAATCGCGTCCACTGCTCGTCCTGTAAAGTGCTTGCCGTGCAAGAAGGACCGCACAACGGAAAAACGTGAAGGTTGAGACCTTGCGGGTTGTGATGGAGTTGGCGCGATTTCCCCTGCGAAAGAAGATCCTCAGATGTTGTTGTACGAGAGAGGGGCCTCTCTCGCTCGCGGCCCGGCTGGACCTGGACGAGCTAGGAACCGGACTCAAAGGCTTTCTCCGATCTCGCTTACTATCCGCCGTCACTGGGTGTGCACATTGAATGTTTATAGTGCTCGCATCACCCAACATTTCCTCCTGGACCGCATCGGACGAACCCGGCTGCCGAACCATTCGGTGAATGGACGCTACACCGGGCGAGCTAGCGGACGACATTTGTCTAATCTCCATGAGCACTTTTGCCGCTAGCTCTGAATTCATTTGTGACGACGGAAGCACACTTGCAGAAGATAACATGGAAACATCACCCTGTTCTTGTTCCTCTGAAATAGAAACTGAGAGAGTAGAGTGACCTTGCGGAGAAAGAGCCGGCATAGCCCTTTCTCCAGTAACATACCGTGACACACGTTTCCAATGTTTGTCATCCCAATATTGACATATAGAACAGGGATTAGTGCGAGAACACTGACTACAATTAATACAATGATCATGAAAGTCAGAGGAAGATTTCTTCCCATTACAATTTGAACAATATCCTTTCATTGTGAAAAGTCAACAACAAGTCCTAGTTACTCGCACAAACCCCTGACACAAAGATACATAATAACATGATCCATTAATAAATGAAAAAACAATTGCAAATCAAAATAATTTTGAAAAAATATTTTTTCAGCGAAGCCCAAGTTGCTGAAAAGTAACGTTGAGCCCCAATGGATCCGATGGCAAAGTGTGGTCAAAAATTTTAAATTTATATTAAATAATTAATGAGACACTTACGGATAATATAAATGTATCTAAAAGTGAGATAAACTACACCAAAGGCAAACAGCCCCCCTCAAAAAAGGCTGTTGCCAATGTAAACAAACAGTGTAAAACACCAGAAAACATGACTCCAGGCACTGAAAAAACTGGCCTGAAATCAGTCATCAAAATTACACTCTATCTGATGCAAAACAGAGACTCCCAGGGGAGAATCTGCAGAACATCAGATGGAAGATGCAGAACACAACGTTTATACACCCATGGGTGAAAACGTAACTATGGGGAAAATAACAGAAAACATTCTGTATCCAAGCAACTCTCCCAGGAAAATTTTAGAAATGAACTTTCTCAAAAATATGCCAAAAGCATGGGAGAATTGCAAGGGGGGACTTTAGAAGGCTAGGGGAGAGGAAACACTGAATAAGCAGTGCAACATTTAGCAAGAATGACAACAAGAGGCCCATGCCTCGAAAATAGGCAACTTAACATAATTTCATCAAAAAATTTTAAGTACAGCCCTGATTATTTTTTGTCACTTCTTTTTCCTCTCCTCCTTCTATATCCTCCTTAGAATCACCATTTCTCCAAAAATTACGTGTCTGGCATCCTTTAAACTGAGATTTACAAGCACAAAGATCAGTGAGATGTTGACTGATGAAGGGCCAAACAGAGAATGATAATTGGCGCCAATTTCGGGACGTCCGTGACACTGCGCATGCGCAGTGGGGGCGTAGTATGGAGGTCCTATAGGACATGATTTCTTTTTGTTTTGGATGCAAATTTTGGGGATTGGGGGGGCAAAATTTGTGTTTGGCCCTGGTTTTGTTAGAGTTAGCACCAGCTAAGTCTGGGTCATTGGTACAGTATAAAAATATAGAAATTTGGGGTGGGGCCAAAATTTTTGCCCCTCCTTTAACATCGTCAAATATAGCCCCTCCAACTTCTCTTGAACAAACTTAAGTCTACACCTCAAAAGGAAGCTGCATACCAAATATCAAGACTCTGCTATTGCTAGTTCTTGAGAAGAAGATTTTTTAAGAATTGGAGCATTTTTGCCCAATCCCTCTGCTCAATGTAAGCCGAAACCTAATTTGACAAAAAATCAAAATGCCCTTATATAACCCCTATTCACATGAAATTTCATTAATATGCGGCCAGTGGTTTGGGAGAAAAAGGCCCAAACACCACCTTCACGATGGTCGACGGATGCCGGACGACAGACGATGGGCGAAAAGTGATCAGAATAGCTAACCCTGACTTTCAGTCAGGTGAGCTAAAAAAATGAATGGCGTTTTTCTTGTTTTGTGCGAGACGGTTTTTGCCGTTACGTTAGGTAAAAGATTAATACAATATAACCCACCCTAAATAGGACAAATAACATAAATTCTCCCTACTGAAATTATGCAAATGTGACCCAGTTGTATTTTGTTTAGCCAATCAAATTGTCCAGTTTTGAAATTGACTAATGAAAGCTCCCAATTCTAATTATGCAAATTATGAAAATGTGGCCCAGTTGTATTTTGTTCAGCCAATCAAATTGTTTAGTTTTGAAGTTGACCAATGAAATTGACGGAAGGCTTTATTTATCGCTGATTAATATGAAAAAATATCAAATGTTTTAAAGTGAACAAAACAGACAAATTAAGGTAATGTTAAACATGTTAGTCTATCTTACAATATTAGTGGTGAAGCTACTCACTGTTTATGATCTATCTTATGATGTTACTGTCAAAGCTACTAACTGTTTATCTGTCTTACAATGTACTGTCAAAGCTACTCACCGTTTGTTATCTATCTTACAATGTTACTGGTGAAGCTACTCACTGTTTGTTATCTATCTTACAATGTTACCGGTGAAGCTACTCACTGTTTGTTATCTGTCTTACAATGTTACTAGTGAAGCTACTCACTGTTATCTATCTTACAATGTTACTGGTGAAGCTACTCAGTTTGTTAACTATCTTACGTAAAATGTTACTGGTGAAGCTACTCAATGTTTGTTATCTATCTTACAATGTTACTGACAAAGCTACTCACTGTTTGTTATCTATCTTACAATGTTACTGACAAAGCTACTCACCGTTTGTTATCTATCTTACAATGTTACTGGTGAAGCTACTCACTGTTTGTTATCTATCTTACAATGTTACCGGTGAAGCTACTCACTGTTTGTTATCTGTCTTACAATGTTACTGACAAAGCTACTCACTGTTTGTTATCTATCTTACAATGTTACTGGTGAAGCTACTCAGTTTGTTAACTATCTTACGTAAAATGTTACTAGTGAAGCTACTCACTGTTATCTATCTTACAATGTTACTGGTGAAGCTACTCACTGTTTGTTATCTGTCTTACAATGTTACTGGTGAAGCTACTCACTGTTTGTTATCTATCTTACAATGTTACTGACAAAGCTACTCACTGTTTGTTATCTATCTTACAATGTTACTGACAAAGCTACTCACTGTTTGTTATCTATCTTACAATGTTACTGGTGAAGCTACTCAGTTTGTTAACTATCTTACGTAAAATGTTACTGGTGAAGCTACTCAATGTTTGTTATCTATCTCACAATGCTACTAGTGAAGCTACTCACTGTTTGTTGTCTATCTTACAAAATTATTTGTGATGCCATGCGCTGTTTGTTATCTATCTTACAATGTTACAGACAAAGCTACTTACTGTTTGCTATTATATATAATAATGAAATGGGACAAGCCATGCATGTTTTGAAGATATACACTTAAATATTGCTTCCATGACACTAGATTCTTATTTAGCCTCAATACATATATAACAATGTTATTGATGAAGCTAGTCAGTCAATGAAGGTACACACTCAGTGATATTGGATTCTTTTTTTGTCCCATTATATATCTAATAACAATGCTATTAGAGAAACAAATCCATGCTTGAGGGTTTACATCCAAACACTGCATCAGTGAAAAAAGATTCTTATTTAGCTCCATTATATTTAACAATGCTACGGTAGAAGCTGCTCACTCCTTGAAAGTACTCCAAAAAAGCTTCAGTGACAACAGAGTTCTTCATTTAGTCTCATAATCTATCTTATAATATATATGGAGAAGCTACAGACATATAAAAACTCACGGCTTGAAGATACGCACTCAAACATTGCTTCAGTGACATGGGATTTTGTCCTGCTCCAAAAAATAATGCTAGATAAGCGTTTCCTAAAATTACTGAAATAAAAATAAATAAAAACATTAGTGTCACTTAATAAAACAATAATGGAAAGTACTGATGGACCATAAAGCAGAGTGTTAGGTGGGAAAAAGAAACAAGAGGCATCTCAGTTCAGAAAGGTCCTCCCAGGATCACTGCTTATAGAAGCTAAATACAAGACTTGAATCAAAGTGTTACTGCTTGTGACCTTGACCTTGATGATATAACAATGGATCAAGGTTATAACACAATATGTTTTGTGTGTGAAGGATGAACAAGATCTGCCACATAGATTCAATTATACAGACTAGACAAGGGCTGCATAACAATATCAAAGTTTTGCTGTCAATAGAGACCGGCAGTTTTTGGTTTCAGTTCTGTTTTTTCTGGAGACCGAAAAACTGAATCGAGATTTTGACAGTCAACCTTCTAGGCTTCACGGTTTTCTGTGAATTTCTGTCTGCTACAGCAATCTCAAAGAATACACCAATTGAACAACGAACATTTTGGCTGTACGGAATGTTTCCCACTGGATCGATTAATGTTTGTTGATCGATTAATATTCTTGACGATTGTTGATTCATTGCCGGGTTACACCCCCCTCCCCCGCAAAAAACATGAACCGTGACAAAGTTGAATCTGAAACCACTCCCCACCCACCACTCCCACCCCTCACCACTAGAGATGTTATATACCAAATATCAAAGCATTCTGACAGGTGGATCTGAAGAAGAAAATTTTTAAAGAAATTTCCTTATATGGCACTAAGTTAAAATTTTGGCTACCATAGCAAGCCCAAATATTAACCTAGGGACCCAATCTGAACAAACTTGAAGCTGTATGCCCTATCCCCCCTACCCCCCCCCCCCCTCGAGATAAGTTAAAATTCGGGCTTCCATAGGAACCTCAAATAGTAACTGAGGAACTTTATTTGAACAATCTTGAATCTGACCCTCATAACAATGATGTATACGAAACATCAATTGATTCTGATTGGCAGTTCTGAAGAAGATTTTTAATGATTATTCCCCATATTAAAAATTTAGGCTCCTGTATTGAGCCCAAATTTCAACCAACAGGCTTCATTTCAACAAACTTATATCTGACCCCCTTGCATGAGTCAGGTACTTATGACAAAATAATATCATATACAAAATTTGGTTCAAATCAGACCATCAGTTCAGAAAATAAAAATTCTGGGTGGGGCCAAAAATCTTACACCTCCCATTACAAAGCAAAATATTGCTTCACGAACTTTGTTTGAACAAACTTGATTCTATAACTCAAAACAAAACTCCATAACCAAATATCAAGTAATTGTACCCACTGATTCATGAGAAGATTTTAAAAACATTTTGCAGCATTTTCCCCCACCCCCTCCCTATGGGGCTGGACACATTGAGTTGGACAAAAATGCAATGCCCCTTCGGGACCATTTTTCACACAAACTTTCACTTGAATTGGCCCAGCAGTTTTGTAGAAATCCAAAACATAGTATTGACAGATGACAGAGGGATGGACGGATGACAAGTGGCCGGATGGATGGGCGATGGACGGAGAGTGATCAGATAAGCTCAGCTTGACTATGTCAAGATGAGCTACCAAGAGATGAGAAGGGGCCTTAATCACTCACCTGATAAAGTGGTTCAAAGAAGAAGACCACATTCAGTTAGTCAAGTTCATCAACACTATGAAGGAATGAAGTCATGAAATTATTCATAACTCTAGTGTCCATGTCAGATGATTATTATCATAGGCCTTTGTGACTGGTTCCAATTCTATCAACTGTAGACCAGTCCTGCCAATGTCCAAAGGTTATTATGTCACTGCAGTCTGAAAAGCAAATTCTATGAAAAAGCACAACGGAATGGATTTTGAACAAATTAGGACCCCACCCCCCCCCCCCATCTTACACCCCCACCCCCCTCCCCCATCTTACACCCCCCCCCCCCTCCTTGGAGAGAACACAACTTTTAAGGCTGGGACTCAAAATAAACAAACCTGAATTTGATCTCCCCAGAGATGTTATTGCACTAAGTCAAAAGAGATGTTGTATACCAAATATGAAAGGATTCTGACAGGTGGATCTGAAGAAGAATATTTTTAAATAAATTTCCTTATATTGCACAAAGTTAAACTTTGGGGGCCCAAATATTAACCCAGGGACCCGATTTCAACAAATTTGAATCTCAACCCCCTAAAGATATTGCATACCAAATATGAAGCATTCTGACTGGTGGAGCTGAAGATAAAGATTTCTAAAGAAATTTCCTCAATTGCAATAAGGTAAAATTTGGGTGCCCATAGCAAGCCCAAATATTAACCCAGCGACTCGATTTGAACAAATTTGATTCTGAGTCTCCTAGAGATATTGTGTACCAAATATCAAATGATTCTAATTGATGGTTCTGTAGAAGAAGATTTTTAAAGAAATTTCCCCATATTGCACTAAGTTCAACTTTGGGTTCCATTAGAGAGCTCAAATATTAACCCAGAGGCCCAATATGAACAAACGAAAATCTGACATCCTAGAGATGTTGCATATCAAATATGAAAGGATTCGGACTGGTGGATCTGAAGAAGAAGATTTTTAAAGAAATTTCCTCAAATTGACCCTTGTAACAATGATGTTTACTAAATATTAAAACATTCTGATCAGCGGTTTTGAAGAAGATTTTACAGGTTATTTCTCATATTACCCCAAGTTAAGATTTGGGCTCCTGTATTGAGCCCAAATATGAACCGAGAGTCTTAAATTGAACACACTTTACCTCCCCCCTATGAATGCCATACATGTATGCCAAATATCAGAAGATTCTGATCAGCGGTTCTGGAGAACACATTTTTTTTAATATATTTGCAAATGCACCCCTACAGAACTTTCTAGTGGTCCTAAGGATGCTTCACATCAAATATTAGTTCTCTGTTCCGTGTGGTTTGTGACATATGGGCGTTTGAAAATATTTTCTATTTTTAGCTCACAGGGGTTCCCACGGGGAGCATGGGAAATATTTTTAGCATGAATCAAGTACTTATGAAACCATTAATACAACATACCGAATTTCGTTCAAATCGGACCATCAGTTAAGAAAATAGAAATTTTGGGCGGAGCCAAAAATCTTACCCCTCCAATTACAAATGCAAATATTGCTCCACGAATTTCATTTGAATAAACTTGAGTCTAAACCTCAGAAGGAAACTCCATACCAAATATCAAGTCATTGTACCTATTAGTTCATGAGAAGATTTTTCTAGAATTTTAGGGCATTTTCCCCCACCCACTCCCTATGAAGCGTGGCAACTTTATTTGAACAAACCTGAATTGACATATGATAAGGACCATGCATATCAAATTTGGTTCAATTTGACCCAGGGGTTTAGGAGAAGTTGATCATGTACAGTTCACGATGGACAGACAGACGCATGATGGACAGAAAGTGATCACTTGAGCTCCACCTGACTTTCAGTCAAGTGAGCTAAAAATGACAAGTAGTGATTTCAAACTGAATTTTCTTTCAACACTTCAAATATTTTTTTAACACATATACAGCAAAACCTGTCTTGGGAGACCACTGTCATGAGAGACCACCTGCCTTGAGAGACCACATCTGCCAGGCACCGATTGGTTTTACTCTGTAATGGACCTGCTATGGGAGACCACCTGTCTTGAGAGACCACCTGTCTTGAGAGACCACTGTGACCTGGTACCAACTTGTATTTTTATGCCACAATGGACCTGTCTTGAGAGACCGCTCCTTTTGAAGACTGAAACCATGACAAAAACTTTTTACCTGTTCTGGAATTGGAAAATCCATTGTGGTTATACTAACATAATTAAAAGTATTAAAAGCTCTTAATTGGGTTTCAATTGCTAACTCATTAAAGATTGAGATGTTTTTATAAGACCCCTGTGAAAAGATTAGGATTATTGCTGAATAAACAATTTCATGCATACCTGAAATGTGACAGATAGGAATAAAAATAATTTGTGTTGAAAATCTTTTTGTAACAAATTGAAATGGACTGTTATAAAAATTATAAAAATAAATTAGTGTTGAAAATCTTCAATGAAGATTAAAATAAAGATTAAAATAAAAATTATAAAAATAAATTAGTGTTGAAAATCTTCAATGAAGATTTTCAACACTAATTTATTTTTATAATTTTTATAACAGTCCATTTCAATTTGTTACAAAAACTTCATAAAAAAGAACAACTACAAAGTAATTACAAAAATCCATTCTTCTCCATTTCTGAATTTTGTGGTTGGTTATTCTCGGACTTGAGAAAACCTGAAACCTGTTATGAGAGACCACCTGTCTTGAGAGACCACTTTTGTGTGGCCCAAAGGGTGGTCTCTCAAGACAGGTTCTACTGTATTCCCAGAAATTAAGAATGAATTCAAATACACATAATATTCATATCTTAACCCTCTAAGATGTTCTATCCACGCATCACATGAGGTGCAGTTGTGGAGTATGTGCATACAAATGATGATGAAACAGAAAGATAGAGAAGCCCCCACCTCCCCACAACAATAATCCATTAATAACATTAATAATGACCACATATGTGAACATAAATAACAAACAAAAAACTTGCCACTTTGCATATCTATTAACACTAAAAATACAATAGCCAATAAGAAGAACCACACAATGGAGAACAAAACACAGGAAATAACGTGGCCACACCCATAAGGCATAACAGCTGCAATAATTAATATTCAGGAACAAATGAAACTAAAGACTGCACTAACGAATTGTGGGATATTATTTTCAAAGAAAAGGTCACGATACTTAATTATTTATCTTGTAATTTTAAATCAAAATAATGAAATAACACTGCATGTTTACAAATAAAATACTGGCATTCGTAGTGTGAAATCTTAGAAATATATCTCTAGGAAAACCTCAAAATATTCACTCAGTTGCAAGGAAAAGTTCTTTTTTTATCCTGAAATTCAAAATTTTCCTGCCATGGGCTGAACCATGGTCAGTCTGTGGTATAGTGGCCACCCTTTGTCGCACCATGATGGCCTCATTTTTTCACCAAGCGGAAGCACTTCCAGTGATGGGGGAAAGAGAGTGGGGGGCAGATGCCTATGACAATCAACAATTCAGACTATCAGACTATCCTCGCAATTAAATGCTTTGTCTCTCAACTTCTCAATGCTATTTTTCTCTCACAGAAATTCCAACAACACGCTATAGAAATCTTATAGTCTGTTTTGTATCTGGTTGCCCAATTATCCATTATCCAAAATTACTCTGGGTATGAAACGACAATAACACGTGGATTGAATGGATTCAAATGTTTTATTCACTAATTTCTCAGAAATAATGAATGTATCATTTCCAAGGCTTCTTTTCAGCATTCTACAGGAAAATTCTTATTTAACTTGCCTATGTTACCTGGCGACCACCTGTTAAATATTATAAAGTAAACTGTTTGAAAAGTTGACAATATGGCTCTGTCGATAGCTATATATCTCAATTGCCAGTATCCATTATTCAATTACGAATGTTCCTAGAATAGAACTTTTTATAATATATCCATGTATAAAAACTTTTCATATAGAAAACCAAAATCGGAACCAAAACCAAGGTTTTTTCCTCCAAAAAACGCAAAACCAAACTCTAAAAAATGAAACAGCCAGTCTCTAGCTGCTAGTGACCTTAACCCTGATGATATGACCTTGGATCCACGTTGTGACACACCTTGAAGTCATGAGCAATAATTGTACCAAGTCTGAATAAGATCTGTCAATCACACCAAGTTATATGGACCAGACAAGGGGTGTATAACAATATCAAAGTTTTGCTGTTGTGACCTTTGACCTTGATATGACTTTGGGTCAAAGCCACAACACACCTTTGAATCATGAGCAATAATTGTACTACGTGTGAATAAACCTTGATATGACTTTGGGTCAAAGCCACAACACACCTTTGAATCATGAGCAATAATTGTACTAAGTGTGAATAAGATCTGTCATTCATACCAATTTATATGGATTGGACAAGAGCTGTAAAATAATTTCAAAGTTTTGCTGTCGTGACCCTGACACAACTAAGGAATTATCCCACACTGTGTGCAACATTAACTGATACAAACACAACTAAGGAATTATCCCACACTGTGTGCACCATTAACTGATACAAAGACAACTAGGGAATTATCCCACACTGAGTGCAACATTAACTGATACAAACACAACTAAGGAATTATCCCACACTGTGTGCAACATTAACTGATACAAACACAACTGAGGAATTATCCCACACTGCGTGCAACATTAACTGATACAAAGACAACTAAGGAATTATTCCACACTGTATGTGCAACATTAACTGATACAAACACAACTAAGGAATTATCCCGCATTGTGTGCAACATTAACTGATGCAAACACAACTGAGGAATTATCCCACACTGCATGCAACATTAACTGATACAAACACAACTAAGGAATTATCCCACACTGTGTGTGCAACATTAACTGATACAACCACAACTAAGGAATTATCCCACACTCTGTGTGCAACATTAACTGATACAAACACAACTAAGGAATTATTCCACACTGTATGTGCAACATTAACTGATACAAACACAACTAAAGAATTATCCTGCATTGTGTGCAACATTAACTGATACACACACAACTAAGGAATTATCCCACACTGTGTGTGCAACATTAACTGATACAAACACCAACTAAGGAATTATCCCACACTGTGTGCAACATTAACTGATACAAACACAACTGAGGAATTATCCCACACTGTGTGCAACATTAACTGATACAAACACAAGTAAGGAATTATCCCAAACCATGTGCAATATTAACTGATACAAACACAACTAAGGAATTATCCCACACTGTGTGTGACATTAACTGATACAAACACAACTAAGGAATTATCCCACACTGTGTGTGCAACATTAACTGATACAAACACAACTAAGGAATTATCCCACACTGTGTGCAACATTAACTGATACAAACACAACTGAGGAATTATCCCACATTGTGTGCAACATTAACTGATAGAAACACATCTAAGGAATTATCCCACACTGTATGCAATATTAACCGATACAAACACAACTAAGGAATTATCCCACACCATGTGCAACATTAACTGATACAAAGACAACTAGGGAATTATCCCACACTGTGTGCACAACACTAACTGATACACACACAACTAAGGAATTATCCCACACTATGTGTGACATTAACTGATACAAACACAACTAAGGAATTATCCCACACTGTGTGCAACATTAACTGATACAAACACTAAGGAATTATCCCACACCATGAGCAACATTAACTGATACAAACACAACTAAGGAATTATCCCAGACTGTGTGCAACATTAACTGATACAAACACAACTAAGGAATTATCCCACACTGTGTGCACAACACTAACTGATACAAACACAACTAAGAAATTATCCCACTCTGTGTGTGCAACATTAACTGATACAAACACAACTAAGGAATTATCCCACACTGTGTGCAACATTAACTGATACAAACACAACTAAGGAATTATCCCACACTGTGTGCAACATTAACTGATACAAACACAACTAAGGAATTATCCCACACCAGGTGCAACATTAACTGATACAAACACAACTAAGGAATTATCCCAGACTGTGTGTAACATTAACTGATACAAACACAACTAAGGAATTATCCCACACTGTGTGCAACATTAACTGATACAAACACAACTGAGGAATTATCCCACACTGTGTGCAACATTAACTGATACAAACACAACTAAGGAATTATCCCACACTGTGTGCAACATTAACTGATACAAAGACAACTAGGGAATTATCCCACACTGTGTGCACAACACTAACTGATACACACACAACTAAGGAATTATCCCACACTATGTGTGACATTAACTGATACAAACACAACTAAGGAATTATCCCACACTGTGTGCAACATTAACTGATACAAACACTAAGGAATTATCCCATACCATGAGCAACATTAACTGATACAAACACAACTAAGGAATTATCCCACACTGTGTGCACAACACTAACTGATACAAACACAACTAAGAAATTATCCCACTCTGTGTGTGCAACATTAACTGATACAAACACAACTAAGGAATTATCCCACACTGTGTGCAACATTAACTGATACAAACACAACTAAGGAATTATCCCACACCAGGTGCAACATTAACTGATACAAACACAACTAAGGAATTATCCCAGACTGTGTGTGACATTAACTGATACAAACACAACTGAGGAATTATCCCACACTGTGTGCAACATTAACTGATACAAACACAACTAAGGAATTATCCCCAACCATGTGCAACATCAACTGAAACAAACACAACTAAGGAATTATCCCACACTGTGTGCGACATTAACTGATACAAACACAACTAAGGAATTATCCCACACTGTGTGTGCAACATTAACTGATACAAACACAACTAAGGAATTATCCAACACATGTGCAACATTAACTGATACAAACACAACTAAGGAATTATCCCACACCATGTGCAACATTAACTGATACAAACACAACTAAGGAGTTATCCCACATTGTGTGTGCAACATTAACTGATACAAACACAACTAAGGAATTACCCCACACTGTGTGCAACATTAACTGATACAAACACAACTAAGGAATTACCCCACACCATGTGCAACATTAACTGATACAAACACAACTGAGGAATTATCCCACACTGTGTGCAACATTACCTGATACAAACGCAACTAAGGAATTCTCCCAAACCGTGTGCAACATTAAACTGGTACAAAAACAACTAAGGCAAAATGCCACACTGTGTGTTACAATAATGGTTTCCAAAACAAAGAAGGCATAATCCTTTATAAGAAAAACATTTTGTGTGCACATAATCATTCTAAATCCTTCAAAATGCATTTTTGGGCAAAGAAAAAAAATTATCAAGTTGACGAGGGTGGGTTGGTGGTGGGGGGGGTGTTGTTCATAGGAGTCTAATCCTTCAAGATGCATTTTGGAGTAAATAAACAAAAAATCTTAATTGGCATGGGTGGGGGTCATGGGGTGGGTGGGGGTTTATGGTCTATAGGAACTGACGAATTTTCCCAAATAGACAAAAACAAATGGTTCCAAAACACGATAATTAAACAAGTTTCATACAAGCAATAACTGGCAATGGTACTGTTTTGATCTAAAGAATATTTGGAGTGCTGAAGTTTCAAACTACAAAGTGATTTTATTGTTGAAAATCAACTTTTAAATTGCAAATTGCACTAACAACAGAGCTAAAAATTCACATTTGGAACACTTAAATTACTGAAACCAAAATTAATCTGAACCATGTATCTACAGCACTTTGCCGTCAAATGAACTTTGATGTGCTTTTTGAATTATTTAAAACAGGTTTTTAATCTCCATTCTGAAAGATTTTTTTAGTGTCAATATTAAGATGTGTAACCTTAAGAATGCATGCTTAGGATTTACTGGAGCTTCACACTTTTCATTAGTTCTGTTTACCATCAACTGAACAATGATTGTCCATCTAGTGTTAGAGACAAAATAATTAGTGTGTTTATCCTTGAACAGTCAGCTGTATCATGTATTGCCATTTCATAAGAAGGTTCCACATTGTACAACTCTGTCAGTGTTAGATGTTTGGATTTAGCAATCAATATCAACAAACATTCATGCATATCTGTACCAAATACATCAGCCAAGGTGTTATGTACATCTTGCATGTGTCATTTGTCTCTTAAGGTGTCACGTCTTGGTGTCATCACTGGAAAAATATTTTGGAATGGACATTAAAAACATGTTTTAATTAATTTTAAAATCACCTCAGAGTTCATTTCTCGGTAAAGTGATATAGATATATGTTTTGGATTAATTTTGGTTTCATTAATTTAAGAGTTGCGTGTGTGAATTTTCTGTTCTGTTGTTAGTGCGATCTACATTTTAAAAGTTGATTTTCAACAATAAAATTATTTTTTAGTTTACAACTTCAGCAAACAAAATATTCTTTAGATCAAAGCAGTATCATTGCTTGTCACCGTTTGTACGAAAATCGTTTAATTTAGTTGTTTTAGAACTTTTTTGTTTTTGACCATTTGGGGAAATTCGCCTGTTCCTATAGACCTTAAGGGGCTGTTGGTAGCCAGGCAATAACACTGGCAGTTTTCCTTGGATAATGGTCATCGAACTTGAGGTAGAAAATTGTGCCCAAAGAGATATATACTCTAAAAAATTGATATTTGTTTACTAATGTTTAAGTTATTTCATAAAGAAGCACTGCATATTTTTTAACAAAGGGCAATAACTCCCATAATTTTCATCGGATAACGGTGGTCATCGAACCTGAGGTAGACATTGTTCCCAAAGAGATATAGGCCCCAAAAAATATTTGGTCGCTGGTCGAACTCTATGTAGACATTGTGGCTATACAGATATATACAGAAAAGAAATTGAAAAAAGGCTTTTATTGTTATGCCATAAACAAGACTTACACATTATTTTTTTATTAAACAAAGGGCAATAGCTCCTATAATTTTATCAAATATCGCTGGTCATCGAACTTAACATAGACATTGTTGCTATAGAGACAAATATCAAAAAGAATTGAAATCTGTTAACTATTGTTCAAGTTATGCCATAAACAAGATTTACAGGATATTTTTATAACAAAGGGCCATAACTCCCATAATTTTTCAAGAGATATTGGGGGGGGGGGTCATCAAACTTGATGTGTACCTTTGGGTGGATTGCTAGCAACACAATGTATCTCTTGTGAGAATGGACAGAGAGATGGATGGACAGACAGACAGACAGACTAATAGATGGATGGACAGATGGATGGAGCTCTTCAGTATATCCCTCACAAGTGGGGGTGGGTGGGGTGATAATAAGTCATAATGGACATTAAGTGATGCAAGCTCAAATAAGGCAATATCCCACACTGTGTGTACAACATTAACAAACACAAACTACATGGTTTTGAAATCATAAAGCAAGTTAAAATAATAATAATAATAATAATAAATGTAGTTTAAAGCCGAAAATCCTCATAGAGCTCTTGGGCTTAACACACACACAGAAAAAAAAACAAAAAAAAAAAACTTTATATATATATGTATATGACGCTGCATTTCCTATTTGCTGACTGTCTCCAAGCGGATGAATCACAATCAGCGGTCTTCATCTAAGTTATATACCCTCCGGAACAAATGTGATTTGAGAGCTGATCGGAAAGATGGGAGACTCTGGGATGCTTTCAGCCCACTCGGAAGCAGGTTCCAAAGGAAAGGAGCAGCCACCGAGAAGGCCCGAACGCCAGCTGTTGTGAGGTCACCTGGTGCATGGACAAGATTGTGTGACGTTTTCGAACGTAGTGATCTACCGGGTTCGTAACGTGAAACCAAAGTGGACAAATACGGTGGGGCCTCGCCATTTAAGCATTTCCAAGTTAATATGAGAATTTTGAATTCAATGCGTTCCCTCGGAGGCAGCCAGTGCAGATTTTTAAGAATAGGTGTAATGTGGCAGGAACGTTTGGTCATAGTAATTACACGTGCTGAACATTTTTGTATTGTGGTAATTTTGTCAAAGATGCTCTGTTTACAGCCAAATAAGAGAGAGTTGCAATAGTCTATGCGACTTGTAATGAAGGCATGGACAAGTTGTTTAGTTGTTGCCGCATCAACCACGCCCCGCCCCCTGCCCTGCAGACATGCAAGACATATTTTCCCGTTGACAGGTTCTCATCCATATAATATCCGAGGTTGCGTACCGTGGTCGATGGTGAGACAGTACTGCCTTCAATGTTGAGATCGGGCCTTGAGCATTTAGATAACTGATGGCTTAATCCAATGTACAGTACGTGGAGAGTGGATTGTAACAAAATCACCCACGGAGTGGAGTTATCACTCGAAATATCACTTTCAAATTCTGTACATATGGACAAAAAAACACAAGCAATGTTTCAGCCAATGGACCTCCGGGTTCAACCCGGAGGTCTATTGGCTGGAACTTTGCTTGTGATGGTTATGCTTGCAACAAATCTGCTATTATTGCTTGGGTGGAATCTCCACTCTGTGGGTGATTTAATGATAATACACTCTCCACGTACTGTATATGATTTCAGTTTTATCAGCATTCAGTTTTAAGAAATTTTCTGCCATCCAAGATCCAATATCAGCTACACATTTTTCAAGTTTTTCTTTGGCCATTGTATCGTACTGTGGCGTAAAGTGTATGTACAGCTGTGTATCATCCGCGTAGCAATGGAATGACAGGCCATGTCTGCAGATGATATCGCCAAGGGGCAGAACATAGATGATGTATAGCAAAGGTCCAGGCACTGACCCCTGGGGAACACCAAACTTCAAATGAGCCTGTTTTGAGTTTGAGCCGTGTCAGTTACCCGCTGAGTTCGATCCGTCAGGTACGATCGAAACCACTCCAGGGCAGTACTAACAACACCAAGCCGGGAAGTAAGTCTATTAAGAAGTATGCCGTGGTCGATAGTGTCAAACGCCGTGCTGAGATCGAGCAATACCAGACAGGAAACTTGCGGTTTATCCACAGAGAGGAGAATGTCGTTCTGCACGCGTAAAAGGGCGGTTTCAGTACTGCAGAACGACCTGTATGCTGACTGAAACTCCTCTGCAAGATTGCAGCTAGATATGTGTTCGCGGATCTGTTTAGCGACTGCACGCTCAATTACTTTGGACAGAAATGAAAGACCAGAAACGGGACAATAGTTTTTTAAGATTTCAGGATCCAAACCAGGTTTCTTAATGAGAGGTGTGACTAGAGCCTCTTTCATAGATGATGGGAAAACTCCTGATGCTAGCGACTTATTCACAATATCAATGAGCCATGGCATAAGATCAGGAAGACATAATTTTAGTAGTTTTGTAGGAATAACATCAAGCTTACATTGTTTGGACGGTGCTTTCATTACAATCTCAGTCAACTCATCGGGCGCAAGCAGCCTGAACGATTCAAGAGTTGCCGTCGCCATACAAGGTGGATGAGGCTGTAATGGAATACAACCCTCCACAGGTGGGCTGTCAATTTTGTTTATAAAGAAGTTAGAAAATCTGTGGGATAAATCTTCAGCCGATGAGTGTTCTGGTAGGGTTGCCTTCGGCTTTCTATGGAGAAGCTTGTCAATTACTTCAGACAGCACATTGGGTTTCTTATTATTGTCTGATATAATAGAGGCAAAATAGTCTTTTTTAGCTCGATGAATCAACCGATTAACCACGATCTTTTGGCTCACATACATAAGTAATCCAATGAAATGAAGCACAGCTAATAATGAGAGGGGGCTAACACTGTTTTGGTGGCAAATGGCATCTTGCCAGCCATGTGTAGTGACTATTGTGATTATATTTTAAACATTCTGAAATGCAAATGCTGAAAAAGAGGTTGAGAAGAAAATGTAAACACAAAAACGTCAACATATAACCCTCAACAGTGTTTACATCATATCTCGGTTCCCTAATGTTTGATTTTCAAAATGTTTTTAACTTTGTGTTTGGGAGCATGAATACTAAAATGTCATAGGATTTTGACTTGGTGTGGGAGAAATATAATTTTGACGTTTTCCGTCCTTGATAGGCATTTACGTCATAGGATTAACAATTTTCATGCAATTTGTATAAACATTGGCAATGTTTGACTTTCAATTATTCCTATATCCTCCTATGATATAAATTCAGTGGTAGGTTTTGTAATTTTGAAGGTATTGATAGGAGAGGTGTATCACCAGCACTGTAGGAGGAGTGTACCATCAACGCGGTTTACATCATATCTCCGGTGACTGATGTTTGACTTTCAGAAAACTTTTAGAACTTTGTCTTTGGGACCATGAATGTTAAAGATAACAAGGCTAAACCATCAACAAGTTATATTTAATTTTTCTGTTTTTTCCACCTCCATCACATTTGACATCATAGCGTCAAGTTTGTGGCATCAATGAGCAAACAATTGTACCTCAACATCTTTTCTGATTCTGATTGTATCCAAAGAAACAGATTTTTAAAGATTATTTCTCATATTGGAATAAATTAAAATTCTGGCCCCAACAGGGAGCCCAAATATTACCCCAGGGACTTGATTTTAACAAACTTGAATCTGAATTTGAGTCGTGATAAAAAGAAAGGTAGATAGCATTCTCATGTAGTGGCAAAGACATAGGATCATGCAATATTCAACAGACATCAATTCCGATGTAGTTGTGCAGACATGGGATCATGCAATATTCGAAAGACATCAATTCTCATGTAGTGATGGGAACACGGTAACATACAATATGCGACAGACATCAATTCTCATGTAGTGGTGGATACATCTACAGAAGGCCATCACACTTTTTCAACACATTCTTGTTTTGGGTGAATGTTGCAGATTGGTCAGAAAACAAAACGTCATATGATGATATTTACTACTGAATGAAGCTTTACAACCCGCATTTCCTAGTGCACATACTGACCAAACAAATACAGGATACACCATTTTGCAACAGTCAACTTACACCAGGATACGCCATTTTGTAACAGTCAACTTACACCAGGATACACCATTTTGTAACAGTTAACTTACACGAGGATGCACTATTTTGTAAGTTAACTCACACCAGGATACACCATTTTGTAACAGTTAACTTACACCAGGAAGCACCATTTTGTAAGTTAACTTACACTAGGATGCACCATTTTGTAACAGTCAGCTTACACCAGGATACACCATTTTGTAACAGTTAACTTAGACCAGGATACAATATTTTGTAACAGTTAACTTACACCAGGATACACCATTTTGTAACAGTTAACTTACACCAGGATACACCATTTTATAAGTTAAATTACACCAGGATACACCATTTTGTAAGTTAAATTACACCAGGATACACCATTTTGTAACAGTCAACTTACACTAGGATGCACCAGTTTGCATGTATAATTGTACACAGGCTTTGACCTTATACTGTCTTCAATTAATAACTTCATAAACAGTTAATTTGCACAACGATGTATCACCTTGTCAATATAAATTAACAATATTTTTATTTTTCTCTAACATTTCCACTATATTTATAACTTTATAAGGCGTTAATAGTTAACTTGCACGATGATGTATCACCTTGCAAATCTAAATTAACAATATTTTTTATTTTTCTCTAAAATATCCACTATATTTATATCTTGACAAGAAGGTTAACAGTCAACTTATACCAGAATGAACCCACATCAGGCAGGAAGGTAGCTCAGTGGGTAGAGCAATGGACTTCAAACTAAATGTGATGGTTTGGTCGTGAATAGCAGTAACTATGTGGATGGTTTGATCCTGAACAGTGGTAACTGTGTGGATGGTGTGATCCTGAACAGTGATAACTATGTGGATGGTTTGATTGTGAACAGCAGTAAGTGTGTGGTGTCCTTGACCAAGACATTTAATTCAATTGCCTATTGCGGTACTATGTACTTGACCTTTTGAACCTGAGAGGCCACTTTTCTAGCCAGGGAACATGATACATCATACATTAAGTAGGATGGGTGCCGAGTGAATATGTGGATGGTTTAATCTTGAACAGTGGTAATAAAAGGCAGCTCGGCCACATGTCCCCCGAAAAAACAAGTCGAAAAAGGGGCATAATTCTAGTAAAAATGATCGGTCCGAGCCCATATTCGAACTTGACCTGTATTTTTACCCCAGAAAGTCACATACCAAAATTCTTTCCGATCAAATAATCCTACCTGGAGTTATCATCCGGACACCGCAAATCTTGAAAATTCTAAGTCGAAAAAGGGGTATAACTCTAACAAAAATAATCTGGCCGAACCCATATTCAAACTTGACCTGTGGTTTGGGCTAAGAAGGTCACATACCAAAATTGGTTCCAATCAAATGATCCAAACTGGAGTTATCATGGGGACACCAAGTGGGACGGATGCACAGATGGACGGACGCACGCATGGATGGATGGACACTGCTGATTTCTGTAGTCCCCCAAAAAAATTTTCAGGGACAACTATGTGGATGCTGAACAGTGGTAATTATGTGGATGGTTTGATCCAGAACAGTGGTAACTGTGTGGATGGATTGATCCTGAACAGTAACTATGTGGATGGTTTGATCCTGAACAGTTGTAACTGTGTGAATGGTTTGATCCTGAATAGTAGTAACTATGTGGATGGTTTGATCCTGAACAGTGGTAACTGTGTGGATGGTTTGATCCTGAACAGTGGTAACTATGTGGATGGTTTGGTCCTGAACAGCAGTAACTGTGTGGGTGGATTGATCCTGAACAGTGGTAACTATGTGGATGGTTTGGTCCTGAACAGCAGTAACTGTGTGGGTGGATTGATCCTGAACAGTGGTAACTATGTGGATGGTTTGATCCTGAACAGTGGCAACTATGTGGATGGTTTGATCCTGAAGAGTGATAACTATGTGGATGGTTTGATTGTGAACAGCAGTAAGTGTGTGGTGTCCTTTGACCAAGACATTTAATTCAATTGCCTATTGTGACGCTATGTACTTAACCTTTTGAACCTGAGAGGCCACTTTTCTGGGCCGGGAACATGATATGCCATAATTTAAGTAGGATGGCTGCTGAGTGAATATGTGGGGTAGACCAATCAATGTTTTCAATGTATAACCCCAAGGATGCACATTGAAAATATTAATTGATCGACCCACAAATAATGAATATGGACTCTTCCAGTTATTTCCATCAAATTGACATGGAATATACCACCTGTGTTCAAAAGGATAAGTACACTGTACATTGATCGCGCACTTGTATTCAAATGCTGGTAACTCCACTTGCACAGAGTTAGTAAGGTAGAGAGTCTGACAGTTGCTGCCATCAACTCCGCTTGCACAGAGTTAGTAAGCTAGAGAATCTGACAGTTGCTGACATTAACTCGGCCTGAACAGAGTTAGTAAGCTAGAGAGTCTGACAGTTGCTGCCTTCAACTTGGCTTGTACAGAGTTAGTAAGCTAGAGAGTCTGACAGTTCCTCACCACTGCTTGGTGCTTCTCTCTGTTCACTCCAGCTTAACCACATGTCAAAACAGTCAGACAAAATGTAACCCTGTCTGTTGAAAGTATCTTTAAACCCCAATAAACCAACAGACATACAATATTGTACATACAACAGCAGCTTTGGATTCTCAACACTAACCTACATCAGGATACATCATGTTGTAAATATAAATTAACAATATTTTAAATTTTCTTTACAATTTCTATTTTTATTCATAACTCAAAAATAAGTTAACAATTAACTTACATCAATCAAGAAGTATCATCTTGTAAATCTAAATGAATATTTTAAAAAAAATTTTTCCCATAATATTTGCTATTTTAATAACTTTATAAATAACTAATAGTTAACTTACACCAGGATGTACCATCATGAATATCCAACTGTACAGCATCTTTAGCTTTCTCTACACTTTCTTCTATTAATTTAACTCTTTCTGTAGAACTCCCACCAATCTGCCGTAAAACCATTGACAGATTTCTCAATGAGACTTTATTCTTTGACTGAAATAAGCAAGAGTTTAATCCTTTACCTAACAAATTGGCCACATCCTCCCGCATAATATGCAAATTACAGCTGAAAAATTATTTTTCAAAATATTGCAACAAAACCATATCATGTGGCCCCTCTTTGGAATGAGCTCGTCGAGCTCATTCCAGTGAGTGGTCACTAGGGCTGCACGGTATATCGATAAACCGATATATACTGGTATTCAAACCAATATCGATTGAATACCGGTGTAATTACAAAAATATCGGTTTATCGTCATTATTTATTCACCCTCAATTTAATTTTCAAAGTATTTACCCTCAATTTAATTTTCAAAGTGTCCTGAGTTTTTTAACTATAGCCCCGAATGAATAATATTATCCCTTTATCCAAGGAATCGTCTGCTTGAGCCCTCAAAATACACAAATTCAAAAGTTTCAACAAAACTATATCATGTGACCCCTCATTGGAACGAGCTCGTTGAGCTCGTTCCAATGAGGGGTCACATGATATAGTTTTGTTGAAATCTTTGGTTAAAATCTGATAAACTAATTTTTAAAATAATAAATTTTGATATCGTCTGTGTTGGGTAAAGGTTTTTCGAACTGCATCTTCAAGGCATGCTAATTCGTTCCGGCTGTGATGACTCGAGTCTCGATTGAGGTACTTGTGTCAATATATCTGAACAGTTTTCGATATACCAGTATACCGTGGTATTTTTTTGAATACCGATACCGGTATTCAGTTTAAAATACGTGCAGCCCTAGTGGTCACATGATCTGGTTTTGTTGAAATGTTTTGAATTTTTTTTTAAAAATGATATTTAAAATAATAAATTTTGATATTGTCTGCATTGGGTCAAGGGTTAATGATATACAGAACCCCCCACAAAACTGTTGTAAAACCATTGTCAAAATTCTCAATGAGACTATTCTGTGACTGAAAGAGTTTAATTGTAGATGAAACTCCCACATATCTCCTATAAAACAATTGGTAAATTTCTCCATGAAACTTTATTCTTTGATTGAAATTAGCGAGAGTTTAATTGTAGATGAAACTCCCACATATCTCTTATAAAACAATTAGTAAATTTCTCCATGAAAGTTTATTCTTTGATTGAAATTAGCGAGAGTTTAATTGTAGATAAAACTCCCACATATCTCCTATAAAACAATTAGTAAATTTCTCCATGAAACTTTATTCTTTGATTGAAATTAGCGAGAGTTTAATTGTAGATAAAACTCCCACATATCTCCTATAAAACAATTAGTAAATTTCTCCATGAAACTTTATTCTTTGATTGAAATTAGCGAGGGTTTAATTGTAGATAAAACTCCCACATATCTCCTATAAAACAATTGGTAAATTTCTCCATGAAACTTTATTCTTTGATTGAAGTTAGCGAGAGTTTAATTGTAGATGAAACTCCCACATATCTCCTATAAAACAATTAGTAAATTTCTCCATGAAACTTTATTCTTTGATTGAAATTAGCAAGAGTTTAATTGTAGATGAAACTCCCACATATCTCCTATAAAACAATCGGTAAATTTCTCCATGAAACTTTATTCTTTAATTTAAATTAGCGAGGGTTTAATTGTAGATAAAACTCCCACATATCTCCTATAAAACAATTGGTAAATTTCTCAATGAAACTTTATTCTTTGATGGAAATTAGCAAGAGTTTAATTGTAGATGAAACTCCCACATATCTCCTATAAAACAATCGGTAAATTTCTCCATGAAACTTTATTCTTTGATGGAAATTAGCGAGAGTTTAATTGTAGATGAAAACTCCCACATAACTGCTGTAAAACATGTACAGCGGAGCCCACTTAATTGGATATCTCTTAATTGTATATCCCTGTTAATTGAATATCATTTTCAAACACAAAACCATTTACCTTCAGTACAAATTTGATCTGTTAATTACATATGGATTGTAGAGTAAACTCCTGTTAATTGTATATAAATTTTTGTAATATGTTGAAAAAATTACTGTGACAAGCACCAAATTCCCCTTATTTATCAACCTTTTTGGCCTCACTGCATCCAATACAGGCATTTATTCTATTATATCTTGTTTGACAGAGCTCTATGAGCTCTGTCAAACAAGATATAACAGAATGAATGCGGAGTTTACCCCAGAACACAGGAAACTGACCAAATCCCTGTTAATTGTATACACCTGTTAAATGAATGGTTTTCACTGGCAAAATGGATATTCAATTAAGAGGATTCTACTGTAGTAAATTTCTCAAGGAAACTTATTTTTTGACTAAAATTAGCTGGAGAAACAATTTGATGAACATTTGTAAATAAATCTCTTTCTGTTGCACCAAGTTAAAATTTGAGTTCCCATAGAGAGCAAAATATGAACCCAGGGACTTAATTTGAACAAACCTCAAGCTGCCTCCCCTAAAGATGTAGTAAACCAAATATCAAAAGATTTGGATTGGTAGAGCTGGTAGAAGAATGATAGAGCTGAAGAAGGTTTTTAAATAAATTTTCTCATATTGCACCAAGTTAAAATCTGGGTTCGAATAAGAAGACAAAATATGAATCCAGGTCTTGTTTCAAACAAACCTGAAAGTGACGCCTCTCAAGATGTTGTATACCAAGTATCATAAGATTCTGAATGGCAGTTTTGGAGATTTGAAAAAAAAATTTAAAAACATTTTGCGGATGCTAACAGAATTATGCCCCTTGTGGTGCACCTTGTGGGTGTAGCAACCATTTTTGAACAAGATTGAATTGATGTATGATAAGGAACATTCATATCAAGTTTGGTTCAATTCGGTCTATTGGTTTATGAGAAGTCGATAATGTAAAGTTTACGCTGGATGGACAGATGGACGGATGGAAGATGGATGATGGACAACAGACCGAAAGTGATCCTTAAGGCTCCCCTTGTGAATTCTTCAGAGGTTAGTTTAATCTGCCCCTATTTATACTGTTTGTATGCTGTTGGCAGGTCATCTACCATAATTAATACTGTTTGTATGCGTTTTGACAGGTCACCTACCCCTATTTATACTGTTTGTATGCAGTTGGCAGGTCATCTACCCCTATTTACTGTATACTGTTTGTATGCATTTGGCGGGTGATGTACCCCTATTTATGCCTTTTGTATGTGGTTGGCAGGTGATCTACCCCTATTTATACCATTTGATTGCAGTTGGCAGGTGATCTACCCCTATTTATACTATTTGTATGCAGTTGGCAGGTGATCTACCCCTATTTATACCATTTGATTGCAGTTGGCAGGTGATCTACCCCTATTTATACCATTTGATTGCAGTTGGCAGGTGATCTACCCCTATTTACACTATTTGTATGCAGTTGGCAGGTGATCTACCCCTATTTATACCATTTGATTGCAGTTGGCAGGTGATCTACCCCTATTTATACCATTTGATTGCAGTTGGCAGGTGATCTACCCCTATTTATACTATTTGTACGCAGTTGGCGAGTAACCTACTCCCATTTATACCATTTGTATGCAGTTGGCAGGTGATAACCCCTATTTATACCATTTGTATGTGGTTGGCAGGTGATGTAGCCCTATTTATACCGTTTGTATGTGGTTGGCAGGTGATGTAGCCCTATTTATGCCGTCTGTATGCAGTTGGCAGGTGATCTCGCCCTATTTATGCCATTTGTATGCAGTTGGCAGGTGATCTACCCCGATTTATACTGTTTGTACGCGTTGGCAGGTGATCTAGCCCTATTTATTCCGTTTGTATGTGGTTGGCAGGTGATGTAGCCCTATTTATGCCGTTTGTATGCAGTTGGCAGGTGATCAACTCCTATTTATACTGTTTGTATGCAGTTGGCAGGGTCGTTATCTAGGTACTTGTATGGGTGATTTGTTGGGCAGCTTGGTGTATGGTTGATTGGTTGGTTTAGTTAGAGGTTATCAGAAGACATTGAATGGATATATAAGCTGCGCATCCCATTTGGCCAGAACAGAAAGGATTTATAATTATAAGTGTTTCTCAAGTTATCTTTTTGCCTTTCTGATCCAACAACAGGTACTCAACACAAGGCTTGAAATCCAACATCAGGTACTCAACACAAGGCTAGAAATCCAACATCAGGTACTCAATACAAAGCTAGAAATCCAACATCAGGTACTCAACACAAGGCTAGAAATCCAACATCAGGTACTCAACACAAGGCTAGAAATCCAACATCAGGTACTCAACACAAGGCAAGAAATCCAACATCAGGTACTCAACACAAGGCTAGAAATCCAACATCAGGTACTCAACACAAGGCTAGAAATCCAACATCAGGTACTCAACACAAGGTTAGAAATCCAACATCAGGTACTCAACACAAGGCTAGAAATCCAACATCAGGTACTCAACACAAGGCTAGAAATCCAACATCAGGTACTCAACACAAGGCTAGAAATCCAACATCAGGTACTCAACACAAGGTTAGAAATCCAACATCAGGTACTCAACACGAGGCTAGAAATCCAACATCAGGTACTCAACACAAGGCTAGAAATCTGACATCAGGTACTCAACACAAGGCTAGAAATCCAACATCAGGTATTACACACAGGGCTAGAAATCCAACATCAGGTACTCAACACAAGGCAAGAAATCCAACATCAGGTACTCAACACGAGGCTAGAAATCCAACATCAGGTACTCAACACAAGGCTAGAAATCTGACATCAGGTACTCAACACAAGGCTAGAAATCCAACATCAGGTATTCCACACAAGGCTAGAAATCCAACATCAGGTACTCAACACAAGGCAAGAAATCCAACATCAGGTACTCAACACGAGGCTAGAAATCCAACATCAGGTACTCAACACAAGGCTAGAAATCGACATCAGGTACTCAACACAAGGCTAGAAATCCAACATCAGGTACTCAACACAAGGCTAGAAATCCAATATCAGGTACTCAACACAAGGCTAGAAATCCAACACCAGGTACTCAAAACAAGGCTAGAAATCCAACATCAAGCACTCAACACAAGGCTAGAAATCAACATCAGGTACTCAACACAAGGCTAGAAATCCAACATCAGGTATTCCACACAAGGCTAGAAATCAACATCAGGTACTCAACACAAAGCTAGAAAACTGTGAACACTACATCAATATCACAATCAGTACTTTTGAGAAAGGAGGCAAGGTCGATCATCAACTCCCATTCCTAGAAAACATAAATAATCTGTATAATCTTCACTGCAAGCAATTTCCATTAGCATCAGAACAACCGACCACCAACAATGGAAACACAATAAACCAATCTCAGGACAACTGGCCACCAACAATGGTAATACAAGAAACCAGCCTCCGGACTGCTGCCCACTAACAATGTGAACACAATAAACTAGCCTCAGGACAACCTGCCACTAACAATAGGAATACAACAAGCCAGCCTCAGGACAACCTGCCACTAACAATAGGAATACAACAAGCCAGCCTCAGGACAACCACCCACCAACAATGGGAACACAATAAACTAGTCTCAGGACAACCACCCACCAAGAATGGGAATACAATAAACTAGTCTCAGGACAACCACCCACCACCAATGGGAATACAATAAACTAGTCTCAGGACAACCGCCCACCAACAATGGGAACACAATAAACTAGTCTCAGGACAACCATCCACCAAGAATGGGAATACAATGAACCAGTCTCAGGACAATCACCCACCAACAATGGAGATATAATGAACCATCCCCAGGACAATCACCCACCAACAATGGGAACACAATAAACTAGTCTCAGGACAACCACCCACCAAGAATGGGAATACAATGAACCATCCTCAGGACAATCACCCACCAACAATGGATATACAATGAACCATCCTCAGGACAGCCACCCACCCACCAACAATGGGAATACAATGAACCCGCCTCAGAACAACTGCCCACCAACAATGTGAATACAATAAACCAGCCACAGAGCAATCGCCCACCAACAATTTGAATACAGGGAACCAGCCTCATGACAACCATCCACCAACAATAGTAATACAATAAACCTGCATCAGAGCCTCAGGACAGCTGCACACCAACAATGGGAACACAATAAACTAGCCTCAGGACAACCTGCCACTAACAATAGGAATACAACAAGCCAGTCTCACGACACCCACCCACCAACAGTGGTAACACAATAAACTAGCCTCAGGACAACCTGCCACTAACAATAGGAATACAACAAGCCAGTCTCAGGACAACCACCCACCAACAATGGTAACACAATAAACTAGCCTCAGGACAACCTGCCACTAACAATAGGAATACAACAAGCCAGTCTCAGGACAACCTGCCACTAACAATAGGAATACAACAAGCCAGCCTCAGGACAACCACCCACTAACAATGGGAACACAATAAACTAGCCTCAGGACAACCTGCCACTAACAATAGGAATACAACAAGCCAGCCTCAAGACAACCTGCCACTAACAATAGGAATACAACAAGCCAGCCTCAGGACAACCACCCACTAACAATGGGAACACAATAAACTAGTCTCAGAACAACCACCCACCAAGAATGGGAATACAATAAACTAGCCTCAGGACAACCTGCCACTAACAATAGGAATACAACAATCCAGCCTCAGGACAACCACCCACCAACAATGGGAACACAATAAACTAACCTCAGGACAACCTGCCACTAACAATGGGAATACAACAAGCCAGCCTCAGGACAACCTGCCACTAACAATAGGAATACAACAAGCCAGCCTCAGGACAACCACCCACCAAAAATGGGAACACAATAAACTAGTCTCAGGACAACCATCCACCAACAATAGGAATAGAGAAGCAGCCTCAGGATAACCACCCACCAACAATGGGAATACAATGAACCATCCTCGGGACAACCACCCACCAACAATGGGAATACAATAAACTAGTCTAAGGACAACCACCCACCAAAAATGGGAACACAATAAACTAGTCTCAGGACAACCATCCACCAACAATAGGAATAGAGAAGCAGCCTCAGGACAACCACCCATCAACAATGGGAACACAATGAACCATCCTCAGGACAACCACCCACCAACAATGGGAATACAGAGAAGAAGCCTCAGGACAACCGCCCACCAACAATGGAAATACAATGAACCATCCTCGGGACAACCACCCACCAACAATGGGAATACAATAAACTAGTCTCAGGACAACCACCCACCAAAAATGGGAACACAATAAACTAGTCTCAGGACAACCATCCACCAACAATAGGAATAGAGAAGCAGCCTCAGGACAACCACCCATCAACAATGGGAACACAATGAACCATCCTCAGGACAACCACCCACCAACAATGGGAATACAGAGAAGAAGCCTCAGGACAACTGCCCACCAACAATGGGAATACAATGAACCATCCTCGGGACAACCACCCACCAACAATGGGAATACAATAAACTAGTCTCAGGACAACCACCCACCAAGAATGGGAACACAATAAACTAGTCTCAGGACAACCATCCACCAACAATAGGAATAGAGAAGCAGCCTCAGGACAACCACCCATCAACAATGGGAACACAATGAACCATCCTCAGGACAACCACCCACCAACAATGGGAATACAGAGAAGAAGCCTCAGGACAAGCGCCTACCAACAATGGGAATACAATGAACCATCCTCGGGACAACCACCCACCAACAATGGGAATACAATAAACTAGTCTCAGGACAACCACCCACCAAGAATGGGAATACAATAAACTAGCCTAATGACAACCTGCCACTAACAATAGGAATACAAGCCAGCCTCAGGACAACCACCCACCAACAATGGGAATACAATAAACTAGCCTTGGGACAACCACCCACCAACAATGGGAACACAATAAACTAGCCTCAGGACAACCTGCCACAAACAATGGGAATACAATAAACTAGTCTCAGGACAACTGCCCACCAACAATGGGAATACAATAAACTAGCCTCAGGACAACCTGCCACAAACAATGGGAATACAATAAACTAGTCTCAGGACAACTGCCCACCAACAATGGGAATACAATAAACTAGCCTCAGCACAACCTGCCACAAACAATGGGAATACAATAAACTAGTCTCAGGACAACCGCCCACCAACAATGGGAATACAATAAACTAGCCTCAGGACAACCTGCCACAAACAATGGGAATACAATAAACTAGTCTCAGGACAACTGCCCACCAACAATGGGAATACAATAAACTAGTCTCAGGACAACCACCCACCAACAATGGGAATACAATAAAATAGCCTCAGGACAAGCACCCACCAACAATGGGAACACAATAAACTAGCCTCAGGACAACCTGCCACAAACAATGGGAATACAATAAACTAGTCTCAGAACAACCGCCCACCAGCAATGGGAATACAATAAACTAGTCTCAGGACAACTGCCCACCAACAATGGGAATACAATAAACTAGTCTCAGGACAACTGCCCACCAACAATGGAAATACAATAAACTAGTCTCACGACACCCACCCACCAACAATGGACACACAATAAACTAGCCTCAGGACAACCTGCCACTAACAATAGGAATACAACAAGCCAGCCTCAGGACAACCACCCACCAACAATGGGAATACAATAAACTAGCCTCAGGACAATCACCTACCAACAATGGGAACACAATAAACTAATCTCAGGACAACCACCCACCAAGAATGGCAATACAATAAACTAGCCTCAGGACAACCTGCCACTAACAATAGGAATACAACAAGCCAGCCTCAGGACAACCACCCACCAACAATGGAAACACAATAAACTAGCCTCAGGACAACCTGCCACTAACAATGGGAATACAATAAACTAGTCTCAGGACAACCGCCCACCAACAATGGGAATATAATAAACTAGTCTCAGGACAACCACCCATCAACAATGGGGACACAATAAACTAGCCTCCGGACAACCTGCCACTAACAATAGGAATACAACAAGCCAGCCTCAGGACAACCACCCACCAACAATGGGATCACAATAAACTAGCCTCAGGACAACCTGCAACTAACAATGGGAATACAATAAACTAGTCTTAGGACAACCGCCCACCAACAATGGGAATACAATAAACTAGTCTCAGGACAACCACCCACCAACAATGGGAACACAATAAATAAGCCTCAGGACAACCTGCCACTAACAATAGGAATACAACAAGCCAACCTCAGGACAACCACCCACCAACAATGGGAACACAATAAACTAGGCTCAGGACAACCTGCCACTAACAATGGGAATACAACAATCCAGCCTCAGGACAACCACCCACCAACAATGGGAACACAATAAACTAGCCTCAGGACAACCTGCCACTAACAATAGGAATACAACAAACCAGCCTCAGGACAACCACCCACCAACAATGGGAACACAATAAACTAGCCTCAGGACAACCTGCCACTAACAATAGGAATACAACAAACCAGCCTCAGGACAACCACCCACCAACAATGGGAATACAATAAACCATCCACAGGACATCTGCCCACCAAGAATGGGAACGCAAAAAACTAATCTCAGGACAACCACCCACCAACAATGGAAATACAGAGAAGCAGCTGCAGGACAACCACACACCAACAATGGGAATAGAATGAACAATCCTCAGGACATCTGTCCAACAACAATGGGAAAACAATAAACTAGTCTCAGGACAACCACCCACCAACAATGGGAACACAATGAACCAGTCTCAAGACAATCACCCACCAACAATGGGAACACAATAAAGTAATCTCAGGACAACCACCCACCAAGAATGGGAACACAATGAACCAGTCTCAGGACAATCACCCACCAACAATGGGAACACAATAAACTAATCTCAGGACAACCACCCACCAACAATGGGAATACAATGAATCAGTCTCAGGACAACAGCCCACCACGGGGACCAGCCGTGAGGGCAACTAGGGTGATTATGTTGCCCTTCTAAGCCCAAAGTCGCCTAGAAAAATAGTCGGGGCGATTACAAGTCACCCTCTAAAAATTGGCCAAAAGAAGGAAAGGCTGAACTGAGTGATGCGAGGTTTACATGAAAACAATTATTTTCAAAAATCGAATGTGCTCGAGTGTGATAAATGGGCATTTTAATTCGTCAAATAAACGTCCATTTATTTGAAATCACACAACAATCAATTGTCCATTGTCGCTTTTGGCGGATTTTTTTATTTCTATTTTGTTGCATTTCAGTCGGAGCTTCAAGTGTCGAAACGAAAATAGGTGACTTACGCGACTCAACAAAATCACCCAGTTTGAAAGTAGGTTACGTTGCTTAGGATGCTGAAAATGTATACACAACGGACGTATTTTATAACACAGTATTTTCATTTCGTTTTGCCGACGACTTTTAACTGTTGGGCTGTCTATTCTCGGAAAAACTAGAATGGAATTGAAACACATGAAAAAAAGCTTTCGTGGTGACAAGAAAAGCTTTGTACAGGACACAAGTGTGCATGTGGACGATCTTGAAAAAGGTTTTACATTTCTTTGACAAAATACCCGACCCCAGAATGTATTTTGTTTATTAACTAACAAAGTACCTCCCAAGCAACCTTCTTACATCTGGTCCTGTTCACACTTTCAAACTTAGGAAATTATTAGCTCAGTAGACTTGGGTGAAAGGCAACCACAGGAGGGTGCTGGGGAATTGACACGAAGAAGAGGGGAGTGGTCATGAAGGAGAGAGTAGCAGTGGGGGATTTTCAGTCAATAATTACTTTGTGATTTTTTAACCTGGCACAGATGCATCATAGACAACTGGACCTGGATTATTTGGACGTTAATGGAGGACCACAAATTGAAAATATGAAGGGGCGGGGGGGATGGTACATGAATATTCTTAATTTTCCCCACTTGCCTATGAAGTCTCCCTACATTTCTCTGCAGTCTCCCTATTTTTTCTGGAGGGAGACTTGAAGTCTCCCTAAAATTCCCCCCTTGGCTGGTCCCTGGCCCACCAACAATGGGAATACGAAAAACCAGCCTCAGAACAACAGCTCACCAACAATGGGAACACAATAAACATGCCTCAGGACAACTACCCACCAAGAATGAAAATAATATGAACCAGCCTCAGGACAATCACCCACCAACAATGTGAATACAATGAACCAGCCTCACAACAATCATCCAACAACAATAGTAATACAATAAATCAGCCTCAGAGCAATCACCCACCAACAATGTGAATACAGTGAACCAGCCTCAGGACAACTGCCCACCAACAATTGGAATACAACAAACCAGTCTCACAAAAACTGCTGACCAACAATGGGAATACAATGAACCATCTACCAACAATGGGAACACAATGACTCAGCCTCAGAACAACTGCCCACTGCCCAGTCCTTGCCTAAGGACACAATGTGGGAGTCACAATCGATCGCTAGGCCGGTCACCCATCCAAGGACTAACCGAGCTCAACATTGCTTAACTTCGGTGAACCAGTTACCGTAATGCCACCACGCCCCCTCTTCACATGGTGCTGGCAGATATTCCTGCCCAAGACCAGGAATCTCTTGCCAGTAAAATAAGTCAAGATTGAGGATATTTAAATCAATTTTCCACTGTGAATTGCAAAGATTTTTTTGACCTATGATTTCCCAAGTCAATTTGTCAGTTTCTCATAAAATCTAGACATGGCTGCTGCAAAGCAGCCATGACTAGATTTGATGAAAAATATTTTTAAAATACTTAGCAGGTTAAGAGTTAAATCTGAAACTTTTTAAGAGGGTCAGTGGATGTTTTGTTACATCAATTTAATTTTTAATCAATTGTTATATTTTTAGTAATGTGTTTCTGTCAGAGTGATTAGTCCACTTTTTTCCTGTTTTTGAGCTTATAAGAATTATTTTTAATTTTTTTTTTTTGCGAATGGACATGTGGCTCTTTCGTTGTTATTTTGCAATGGAATTTAAGATTATACCAGTGTTTTTTAACCTCAGCTCCTAAAATATTGAGCAGAATTTTATATTAGTCAAAATTTCCGATGGGTTTCAAAGTGTGTTGCTCAAAGTAAGTTTGGTGTTGTCCTTGTCCGGCCACTTATTTACTGCCTTGAGCATTGTATTTATATGGCCGATAGGTGAATAAAATGAATGATGTGCAATGATAAAGAATGTGAATGTTTATCCATTGTATACTTAGAAGGAGGGTAATGGCTCCATTGTGAGGATGGCTGGACATTTTGGTCCAAAGCGTGAGCTCTTCTAAAGAGTCTTCATTTGTATGTGAGTCAGAGTGACTGAGGTTGGGGCAGTTATTGAGGATTCAGCCTTTGAACTTATGTAATTTTTTTCGAGTCTTCTGAGTTAGTAGCCATGACTAAAAATATTTGATTGGAAGACATGTTATTGGCAAAATGATCAATCGACGATTACACCAGTGTCAAGATGTGTGAATGGTAAGGGTTCAGGATGTGTTGAGATTTGTGAATGGGAAGTGTCGTGATGCGTGAATGGGAAGAGTTCAGGATGTGTTGAGATTTGTGAATGGGAAGTGTCGTGATGCGTGAATGGGAAGAGTTCAGGATGTGTTGAGATTTGTGAATGGGAAGTGTCGTGATGCGTGAATGGGAAGAGTTCAGGATGTGTTGAGATTTGTGAATGGGAAGTGTCGTGATGCGTGAATGGGAAGAGTTCAGGATGTGTTGAGATGTGTGAATGGGAAGTGTCGTGATGCGTGAATGGGAAGGGTTCAGGATGTGTTGAGATGTGTGAATGGGAAGTATCGAGATGTGTGAATGGGAAGTGTTGAGATGTGTAAACGGGAAGTACTGAGATGTGTGAATGCGAAGGGTTCATGATGTGTTGAGATGTGTGAATGAGAAGTGTTGAGATGTGTGAATGGGAAGTGTTGAGATGTGTAAATGGTAAATACTGAGATGTGTGAATGGTAAGGGTTCAGGATGTGTTGAGATTTGTGAATGGGAAGTATCGAGATGTGTAAATGGGAAGTACTGAGATGTGTGAATGGGATGAGTTCAGAATGTGTTGAGATGTGTGAATGGGAAGTATCGAGATGTGTGAATGGGAAGTGTTGAGATGTGTAAATGGGAAGTACAGTGAAACCCTGTTAATTGAATAGCCACTTTGCCAATGAAAATTATTCAGTTAACAGGAGTATTCAATTAACAGGGATTGTGTCACTACCCTGTGTTCTAGAGATAAACTTTGCATTTACTCTATTATATCTTGTTTGACAGAGCTCCCTGAGCTCTGTCAAACAAGATATAATAGATTAAATGCCTGGATTGGATGTACTGAGGCCAAACAAGTCTATAAACAAAGAAAAACTGGGGCGAGTCAGGGTAATTTCTTGACAGGTTACAAGATTTTTTATTCAATTAACAGAAGTTTACTCTATAACCTATATTCAATTAACAGGTTACATTTGTACTGGAGGTATGGTAAATGGTTTTGTGTTGGGAAATTATATTCAATTAACAGGGTTATTCAGTTAAGAGATACCCAATTACGTGGGCTCTACTGTACTGAGATGTGTGAATGGTAAGGGTTCAGGATGTGTTGACGTGTGAATGGGAAGTGTCGAGATGCGTGAATGGGAAGAGTTCAGGATGTGTTGAGATGTGCGAATGGGAAGGGTTCAGGAGGGCTCATTTAACTCACTGTGATTCAGTGAGGTATGTCAAAGGCACGCAAAGGGAGTGCAAAAGGCATGTGAAAGATGTGTAGATGTGTTTGTATTTCTAAGCACTGTCTGCTCTCAAGTATCTGATGTGTTTTATACTCACATGGCCTAAAGCTCCTGTAAAACAATTTTTGGCACTTGATACATCTCCATTCTTCCAGAAAGATTCACCAAGCTGATTCCACGCCTCAACGAGTTTAGGGTCAAGTTTAACTGCCTTTGATAAAGCTTCATGTGCTTGAGTGTCGTGCTTTGGCAAAACATTCAATATTTTTCCTCTCAGCATAAAATACATGGATTTATTAGTAATCTCATCTGAAAACAAGAAATTTCAAAACTGAACAAAAATGTAATATAGATTATCATAAACATTACACGTTTATAGAGCTTTAACCCTTTACCCAACGCAGACAATTTCAAAATTTATTATTTTAACTCCTCGCACTCTGGCAGTAGTTCAAAATTTTCGACATTGACCCTATATTCCCTATGCAGCATAAAAAATTTAACAAATTATATCTTGTTTGACAGAGCTCAGTGAGCTCTGTCAAACAAGATATAATTTATTAAATTCTCAGTTGCATTGTGGGAAAAACTTACTGCTGAAAACTTTGGTATTTTGACATCAGTGTGCCGAGGGTTAAAAAACATTTTTTAAATTTTTTCAAAAAATTTCATCAAAACCGTATCATGTGACCCCTCTTTGGAATGAGCTTGATGAGCTCATTCCAAAGAGGGGTCACATGATATGTTTTTGTTGAAATTTTTCGAAAAATATTTTTTCAGCTGCTGAATTGCATATTATGCGGGCGGATGCAGGCGATTCGTTGGGTGAAGGGTTAAAAATTTACTTATCTAATCGACAGCCACCACCTACATAATATACTGTACAGCCACCATGGACTGGTCATAATGCAGTGATGTGATGGATGCATTTACCAGGTAATGAAGCTCATCATCAGCAAATTTTTGATGAATGATCAAATATTAGAGTGTCTGTGGAAATATTGAAAAGTGACCAGTCCACGGCGGCCACAATGTACAAACTAAGCAGTTGAAAAAATATTATTTTTCAAGCAGTTTCAACAAAACCATATCATATAACTCCTCAATGTACCAAGATTGTTGAGTTTACTCCAAACAGGGGGGTCACCTTGTATGGTTTTGTTGAAATATTTTTTAAAATGTCCAAAAATAATACCTAAAATAAAAAATATTGGTATTAGGTCAGTCGGGTAAAGGGTAAACAATGTGTATCAATTACTGTACTGTGGCCACAAATGTCATCAGTTTCACAATCAGGTTGAGATACGATCTTCACCAGTACACTTTGACAACAAAATATAGCAAAGTCCACATCAACAAATATCAAACAAAACTAGCATCTGAGATGTCATATCCTTGTATTTCTTCCTCCACCTTAACCCTAACCCTACCCAAAAGTCCACATCAACAAACATCAAACAAAACTTGCATCTCAGATTTAATGTCCTTGTTGTATTTCTTTTTCTTGACCCTAACCCTAACCCAAAGTCCACATCAACAAACATCAAATAAAACTAGCATCTCAGATTTAATGTCCGTGTATTTCTTCCTCGACAGGTGAGATTTCATAGCATTACAGGGAGATAAGCAGTCACAGAACTTCGGCTGGATAACAACCCAGCTATGATCTGATCAAAATTCTATGTCTATTTTTGTAATATTTCTTAACTGAATAAACCTGTTAAATGAATATAATTTCCAAACACGAAACCATTTGCAATACCTTCAGCTCAAATTTGACCTGTTGATTACTGAGGAAACTCCTGTTAATAGACGCAAAATTTTTCTTCTGTTGTGGTGTGTATTGCAAGACAAATTCTCTTGTGACATGATATTTTCAAAATGATCAATCATGGTTTTTGAAGACATGAAGAAATGAAAGTGTCAATGACACTGTAGCTTAACTTGTGTGTTGTGTTTGATGAAAAGGATAATGTTCAATGTTTATGAAAGGATTATGAAATAAGACAAGAATTGTGATAATTGGGAATATGTTCATTTCTGTTCCCTGTATGCTATGTTTATGATAAAAATAATATGAGGTGTACACTGTACTAAAGAGCTGAGGGGTGGGTTAATGTGACCTCACAGTTAATGTATATGGCCCTCACAGTTAACGTATATCAACGAAAGTTACCAAGTTACAGTGAAATTATTCCAAAACGAGTCATCCTATCAAGTTACATTGAAATCCCTTCATAAATATGGCCTGTAGACTGTGGTAAAGGTTTTCAGGCTTTGGGCCCCTGTAGCCGTCAGTTTCCCAATTGCGTCCAAAGGGGACGTTCTCATCTAGACATTGTATGAAGTCAACCCACCAAGTTACAATGAAATCCCTTCATAAATATGACCTGTAGACTGTGCTAAAGGTTTTTGGGCTTTGAGCTCGGGCAGCCATCATGGTTGAATGATCGCAACCAAAAGGGGACATTCTCAGATGGGCATCATCTGGAGTGATCCTATTAAGTTACAATGAAATCCCTTCACAAATATGACCATAGACTGCTCAAGGTTTTCGGGCTTCTTTTGAGCCCCTAAAGCCATCACACTTGACCAATCACGACCAAAAGGGGATGTCATCATCTAGGCATTATATGGAGTCAAACTTACAGGTTACAATGAAATCCTTCCATAAATACGAACTACAGACATGCTAAAGGTTTTTGGGCTTCGGGTTCGGGCAGCCATCATGGTTGAATGATCGCAACCAAAGGGGACAATATCATCTGGAGTGATCCTGCAAAGTTACAATGAAATCCCTTCATAAATATGACCTGTAGACTGTGCTCAAGGTTTTGGGGCTTCGGGCACCTGTAGCCATCACAGTTGACCAATCACGACCAAAAGGGGATGTCATCATCTAGGCATTATATGGAGTCAACCTAACAGGTTACAATGAAATCCTTCTATAAATATAACCTTTTGCCTATGCTAAAGGTTTTTGGGCTCGGGCACACATCAAGGCTGAATGAACACGACCAAAAGGGGACGTTCTCATTTAGACATTATTTGGAGTCATCCTACCAAGGTACAAAGAAATTCCTTCATAAATATCACCTGTAGACTGTGCTAAAGGTTTTGTGGCTTCAGGCACCTGTAGCCGTCACAGTGCCTAATGGTGTCCAAAAGGGCTGTTCTCATCTAGACATTATATGAAGTCAACCTACCAAGTTACAATGAAATCCCTTCATAAATATGACCTAAAGACTGTGCTAAAGGTTTTCGGGCTTTGGGCTCGGGCAGCCATCATGGTTGAATGAGCCCAACCAAAAGAGGACATTCTCATCCGGACATCATCTGGAGTGAACCTACGAAACTACAATGAAATCCCTTCATAATTATGACCTGCAGACTGTTCTAAAGGTTTTCGGGCTTCGAGCCCCTGTAGCTGTCACAGTTGCCCAGACGTGTACAAAAGGGGATGTTCTCATCTAGACATTATATGAAGTCAAACCTACCAGGTTACAATGAAATCCATTCATAAATATGACCTGTAGACTGTGGTAAAGGTATTCAGGCTTTGGGCTCGGGCAGGCATAATGGTTGAATGATCGCAACCAAAAGTGGACATTCTCATCTGAGCATCATCTGGAGTGATCCTACAAAGTTATAATGAAATCCCTTCATAAATATGACCTGCAGACTGTGCTCAAGATTTTCGGGCTTCGGACACCTGTAGCCATCACAATTGACCAATCACGACCAAAAGGGGATGTCCTCATCTAGACATTATATGGAGTCAACCAAACAAGTTGCACTGAAATCCTTCCATAAATACGACCTATAGACTAGGCTAAAGGTTTTTGGGCTCGGGCAGTCATAAAGGCTGAAGGATCACGACCAACTGGAGACGTTCTCATCTAGACATTATTTGGAGTCATCCTACAAAGCTACATGAAATCCCTTCATAATTATGACCTGTGGACTGTTCTGAAGGTTTTCTGGCTTTGGGCCCCTGTAGCCATCACAATTGCCCAACCGTGTCCAAAAGGGGACGTTCTTATCTAGACATTATATGAAGTCAACCTACCAAGTTACAATGAAATCCCTTCATAAATATGACCTGTAGACTGTGCTAAAGGTTTTTGGGCTTCGGGCTTGGGCAGCCATCATAGTTGAATGATCGCAACCAAAATGGACAATCTCATCTGGGCATCATCTGGAGTGATCCTATGAAGTTACAATGAAATCCCTTCATAAATATGACCTGTAGACTGTGCTCAAGGTTTTTGGGCTTCGGGCACCTGTAGCCCTCACAGTTGACCAATCACAACCAAAAGGGGATGTCATCATCTAGGATTATATGGAGTCAACCTAACAGGTGACAATGAAATCCTTCCATAAATATGACCTTTTTCCTATGCTAAAGGTTTTTGGGCTCGGGCACCCATCAAGACTGAATTATCACAATCAAAATGGGACGTTCTCATCTAGACATTATTTGGAGTCATCCTACCAAGTTACAATGAAATCCCTTCATAAATATGACCTGCAAACTGTGCTAAAGGTTTTCGGGCTCTGGGCCCCTGTGGCCGTCACAGTTGCCCAAACACGTCCATAAGGGGACTTTCTCATCTAGACATTATTAGAAGTCAACCCACCAAGTTACAATGAAATTCCTCAATAAATATGACTTGTAGACTGTGCTAAAGGTTTCGGGTTTTTGGCTTGGGCAATCATCACGGTTGGCAGATCACGCCCAAATGGGGAAATTCTCTAGACATCATAAGGAGTTATCCTACCAAGTTACAATGAAATCCCTCCATATTAAACATGACCTGCAGACTGTACTAAAAGGTTTTGGGTTTCGGGCTTCACCTGCCGCTTGGGCAGCCATCACAGTTGACAGATCATGCCCAAAGGGGACGGACGTTCTCATCTAGGTATTATACAGAGGCATCCTACCAAGTTACAATGAAATCCCTTCATAAATACGACCTGTAGACTGTGCTAATGGTTTTCGGGTTTTGGGCTCGGGCAGCCATACCGGTTGACCGATCGTGGCCAAAAGGGGACGTTGTCATCTAGACATGACCCCAATCTTGCATATGAAATTTTGTGATGATCAGACAAGAACTGTGGGGTGTAGCCCATGCTAAAGGAAAATGTGAACAGACTCACAGACTCAGAGACTAACAGACTTCCGCACGTGTGATGGCAACTTATCTTGACTTTGTCAAGTTAAGCTAAAAAATGCCAGATGAACTGGGTAATCAACTTGTGGGGGGAGCCCTTTTCTCCTACACATAACTGAGTTTTATTTCAGAGTCTGTGGAAAAACTCTGATTTCCAAAACCTGATTCATGGTTTCTTTACCTTGGATGCATGAGGTTAACATTAGCTCTCTTGGGAGTGGAAATATTAACCCAGAGACTTGGTTTGAACAAACTTGAATCCGACTCCCCTAAGGATATTATCAAAATATTCTGATGGGAGTTTATGAGAAGTTTGCACAAATTTGAAAAGACAGGTTCCCACAGGAAACCCAAAAATTAACTGGGATTCTTGATTTGAATAAATTTGAATGTGACCCTGTAATGGGGTTGTATACTATATATCAAAAGATTCTGACAGGTAAATCTGAAAAAGAAATTTTTTTAAAGAATTCAGGTTTTTGTAATATGCTCAAGAATCACAAGTGCAATTTTTGCCCAAAATAGAAAAAGAAATTTCTCTCCACAAAGGCAATGAAAACTTTGTATTTTTCATTAATTTACTGCCATCTCATTCGATCTACGTCACCAGAATTCTCAAGCTGCAACAAAGAGCAATCCGAATAATAACTAGGAGAACACATAACTTGCACACAGACACTTTTTTCTGAGATTGCGACTTTCTAAAATTTAAAAGATCTCAACAGCCTTCAGATCTCCCACTTTATGCATGACTGGATGAACAAACAAGAGGCCCCACAGGGCCTGAAGCACTCATCTTGTACAGAACACAATTTAAACAGAGTCCAAGAATGAGTCTACATTAAGCAAGCCATCTCCATAGGCTACACTGTCAATCCTTGAGTCCCTCAGGAGTGACAAAAATAATCTTGGCATCATGCCTTTTCTTCAGTTGATCATAAGTAAAATGTAGAGCTCCCCTATGAAGCCCCTTGATACAACCTATGTGGATTAATCTTAGTACCTCTAGGGGGTACTGAATACAAAATTCTTAATTCTTCAGCAAAATGGCCAATTCCGGCTCCCATAGAGCCCAAATATTAACCCAGGCTCTTGATTTGAACACAGCTAAATCTGACTTCCTTAGAGATGTTGTGTACCGAATATGAAAGCATTCTGACCGTTGGATCTGAAGAAGAGAAATTGTAAAGAAATTTCTTCGAATTGCACTAAGTTCAAATTTGGGCTACCATAGCGAGCCCAAATATTGACCTATGGATCCGATTTGAACAAACTTGAATCTGACCCCCCTAGAGATGTTGTATACCAAATGTGAAAGCATTCTGACAAGTGAATCTGAAGAAGATTTTTGAAGAAATTTCTTCATATTGTACTAAGTTAAATTTCATGTTCCCATATGGAGCCCAAATATTTACCTAAGCACTCGATTTGAACAACCTGGAATCTGACCCCCCTAGAGATGTTGTATACCAAATATAAAAGCATTCCGACTGGTGGATCTGAAGATGAAGATTTTTAAAGAAATTTTCTCTTAATGCACTAAGTAAAAATTTGGCTACCATAGTGAGCCCAAATATATACCTAGGGATCTGATTTGAACAAACTTGAATCTGACCCCCATAGAGATGTTGCATACCAAATATCAAAGCATTCTGACTGATGGATCTGAAGAAGAAGATTTTTTTAAATTACCCTCCATATTGAACAAAGATAAAATTTGGGCTTCCATAGGAAGCCCAAATATTACCCTAGGGACGTGGTTTGAACACTCTTGAATCTGACCCTCATAACAATGATGTATACCAAATATTAAAAGATTCTGACTGGTGGTTCTGAAGAAGAAGATTTTTAAAAAATATTCCCCATATTACCCTATGTTAAAACTTCGGGCTCCTGTAGAGAGCCCAAATATAAACCAATGAGCTTTATTTCAACAAACTTTTATCTGACCCCCCTATGAATGCTGTATACCAAATATCAAAAGATTCTGACGATTGGTTCTGGAGAAAAGATTTTTTAAAATTTTTGCAAATATGCTGACTCAGCATTTTTTCGATGCCCAATACAGAACACCCTAACATAACCGATGGCAATTTTTTTTTACCAATCAATTCTACTGGTCATAGGGATACTTCATACCAAATAAAAGCTCTCTGTTCTGTGGGGTTTGGGAAATATGGGCATTTAAAAATATTTCTATTTTTAGCTCCCAGGGTTCCCATGGGGATGCGGGAATTTTTTTTTTTTTTTTGCATGGGTCAAGTACTTATGACCCAATACTACCACAAACCAAATTTGGTTCATACCGGACCGTGGGTTCAGAAAATAGAAATTTTGGGCGGGGCCAAAAATCTTACCCCTCCTATTACAAAGCCAAATATTACTTCACGAACTTCGTTTGAACAAACTTGATTCTACACCTCATATGGAAGCTCCATAGCAAATAATATCAAGTCATTGTACACACTGGTTCTTGAGAAGATTTAAAAAATATTTTCGAGCATTTTTTCCCCACTCCCTCCCTATGGGGCTGGGTATGCTGAGTTGAACAAAAATGAAATGCCCCTTTGGGACCATCACACACACAAACTTTCACTTGAATTGGCCCAGTGGCTTTGGAGGAGAAGACCAAAACATGGTGTTGACGGACGACGGACGACAGACGCCGGACGCCAGACGGGAAGCGATGAGATTAGCTCAGCTTGACTTTGTCAAGATGAGCTAAAAACATCCAATGTCATTTGAAACACCTTTCAGGTCTTCAGAAACACTTTGGAATGAATACAAGGCAGACCAGTGAATTAGAAACACACAAACCAAGAACCCAATTTTCTTCAGAATTACCCTTCCATTCCTTCCCAAGAATTTGGAATAGTATAGACCCACTAACTCAACAATATAGTAGATACAAGTTTGAAATATCATTAACGCATAAAGCTTTAATAACTTATTCCCATCCAAACTCCCAGTGCGACAGCCTGTCCCGATTGTATCAACCGTCAAAACCCTCTGGTATCTCATCCTCTTCCCAACATTTGACCTTTTGGTCCATCTAGCCCCATGAATCATAAATGAACTATCAGATATTCCTGTCTTTGAAAAGAATTTTCATTATGCTGATGCCAAAGAGAGTTGATATATATTTTATGGGAATGACAGGAAGACAACCTTTTAGGCCATGCCATTTCCATGCTGTATACTAGTTTAAGTTCTTTAATTTGCAATGTTATGTTGTTGTTGATGTACTGGTATACTGCTGAATAAGGATATATCTATCTACTGTACTAAGTTAAAATTCAGGCTCCCATAGAAAACCCAAATAACAACAGAGGGACTTGACTTGAAAACACTTGAATCTGAATCCTGTAATCAGTTTACTTTCCTTTCATCTCAACCAACTCATCTAATTAGTTTACTTACCTGGCATCTTATCCAACTCATCTAATTAGTTGACTTACCTGTCATCTTATCCAACTCATATAATTAGTTTACTTACCTTACATCTCATCAAGCTCCTCTAATTAGTTTACTTCCCTTTCATCTCATCCAACTAATCTAATTAGTTTACTTACATGTCATCTTATCCAACTCATCTAATTAGCTTACTTACCTGCCATGCTATCCAATCCATCTAATTAGTTCACTTACCTGTCATCTTATCCAACTCAGCTAATTAGTTTATTTACCTTTCATCTTATCCAACTCATCTAATTAGCTTATTTACCTTTCATCTTATCCAACTCATCTAATTAGCTTATTTACCTTTCATCTTATCCAACTCATCTAATTAGCTTATTTACCTGTCATCTTATCCAACTCATCAAATTAGTTTACCTACCTGTCATCTTATCCAACTCATCAAATTAGTTTACATACCTGTCATCTTATCCAACTCATCTAATTAGCTTATTTACCTTTCATCTTATCCAACTCATCTAATTAGTTTATTTACCTTTCATCTTATCCATCTCATCTAATTAGTATTTTTACCTTTCATCTTATCCAACTCATCTAATTAGCTTATTTACCTGTCATCTTATCCAACTCATCTAATTAGTATTTTTACCTTTCATCTTATCCAACTCATCTAATTAGCTTATTTACCTTTCATCTTATCCAACTCATCTAATTAGCTTATTTACCTGTCATCTTATCCAACTCATCTAATTAGTATTTTTACCTTTCATCTTATCCAACTCATCTAATTAGCTTATTTACCTTTCATCTTATCCAACTCATCTAATTAGTATTTTTACCTTTCATCTTATCCAACTCATCTAATTAGCTTATTTACCTGTCATCTTATCCAACTCATCTAATTAGTATTTTTACCTTTCATCTTATCCAACTCATCTAATTAGCTTATTTACCTTTCATCTTATCCAACTCATCTAATTAGCTTATTTACCTTTCATCTTATCCAACTCATCTAATTAGTATTTTTACCTTTCATCTTATCCAACTCATCTAATTAGTTTATTTACCTTTCATCTTATCCAACTCATCTAATTCGTATTTTTACCTTTCATCTTATCCAACTCATCTAATTAGCTTATTTACCTTTCATCTTATCCAACTCATCTAATTAGTATTTTTACCTTTCATCTTATCCAACTCATCTAATTAGCTTATTTACCTTTCATCTTATCCAACTCATCTAATTCGTATTTTTACCTTTCATCTTATCCAACTCATCTAATTAGCTTATTTACCTTTCATCTTATCCAACTCATCTAATTAGTATTTTTACCTTTCATCTTATCCAACTCATCTAATTAGTATTTTTACCTTTCATCTTATCCAACTCATCTAATTAGCTTATTTACCTTTCATCTTATCCAACTCATCTAATTAGTATTTTTACCTGTCATCTTATCCAACTCATCTAATTAGCTTATTTACCTTTCATCTTATCCAACTCATCTAATTAGTTTATTTACCTTTCATCTTATCCAACTCATCTAATTAGTATTTTTACCTGTCATCTTATCCAACTCATCTAATTAGATTATTTACCTGTCATCTTATCCAACTCATCTAATTAGCTTATTTACCTTTCATCTTATCCAACTCATCTAATTCGTATTTTTACCTTTCATCTTATCCAACTCATCTAATTAGCTTATTTACCTGTCATCTTATCCAACTCATCTAATTCGTATTTTTACCTTTCATCTTATCCAACTCATCTAATTAGTATTTTTACCTGTCATCTTATCCAACTCATCTAATTAGCTTATTTACCTTTCATCTTATCCAACTCATCTAATTAGTATTTTTACCTTTCATCTTATCCAACTCATCTAATTAGTATTTTTACCTGTCATCTTATCCAACTCATCTAATTAGATTATTTACCTGTCATCTTATCCAACTCATCTAATTAGCTTATTTACCTTTCATCTTATCCAACTCATCTAATTAGCTTATTTACCTTTCATCTTATCCAACTCATCTAATTCGTATTTTTACCTTTCATCTTATCCAACTCATCTAATTAGCTTATTTACCTGTCATCTTATCCAACTCATCTAATTACCTTATTTACCTTTCATCTTATCCAACTCATCTAATTAGCTTATTTACTTTTCATCTTATCCAACTCATCTAATTAGCTTATTTACTTTTCATCTTATCCAACTCATCTAATTAGTATTTTTACCTTTCATCTTATCCAACTCATCTAATTAGCTTATTTACCTTTCATCTTATCCAACTCATCTAATTAGCTTATTTACCTTTCATCTTATCCAACTCATCTAATTAGTATTTTTACCTTTCATCTTATCCAACTCATCTAATTAGCTTATTTACCTTTCATCTTATCCAACTCATCTAATTAGTATTTTTACCTTTCATCTTATCCAACTCATCTAATTAGCTTATTTACCTTTCATCTTATCCAACTCATCTAATTAGTATTTTTACCTTTCATCTTATCCAACTCATCTAATTAGTTTATTTACCTTTCATCTTATCCAACTCATCTAATTAGCTTATTTACCTTTCATCTTATCCAACTCATCTAATTAGTATTTTTACCTTTCATCTTATCCAACTCATCTAATTAGCTTATTTACCTTTCATCTTATCCAACTCATCTAATTAGTATTTTTACCTTTCATCTTATCCAACTCATCTAATTAGCTTATTTACCTTTCATCTTATCCAACTCATCTAATTAGTTTACTTACCTGTCATCTTATCCAACTCATCTAATTAGCTTATTTACCTTTCATCTTATCCAACTCATCTAATTAGCTTATTTACCTTTCATCTTATCCAACTCATCTAATTAGTATTTTTACCTTTCATCTTATCCAACTCATCTAATTAGTATTTTTACCTTTCATCTTATCCAACTCATCTAATTAGCTTATTTATCTTTCATCTTATCCAACTCATCTAATTAGTATTTTTACCTTTCATCTTATCCAACTCATCTAATTAGCTTATTTACCTTTCATCTTATCCAACTCATCTAATTAGTTTACTTACCTGTCATCTTATCCAACTCATCTAATTAGCTTATTTACCTTTCATCTTATCCAACTCATCTAATTAGCTTATTTACCTTTCATCTTATCCAACTCATCTAATTAGTATTTTTACCTTTCATCTTATCCAACTCATCTAATTAGTATTTTTACCTTTCATCTGATCCAACTCATCTAATTAGCTTATTTACCTTTCATCTTATCCAACTCATCTAATTAGTATTTTTACCTTTCATCTTATCCAACTCATCTAATTAGCTTATTTACCTTTCATCTTATCCAACTCATCTAATTAGTTTACTTACCTGTCATCTTATCCAACTCATCTAATTAGCTTATTTACCTTTCATCTTATCCAACTCATCTAATTAGCTTATTTACCTTTCATCTTATCCAACTCATCTAATTAGTATTTTTACCTTTCATCTTATCCAACTCATCTAATTAGTATTTTTACCTTTCATCTTATCCAACTCATCTAATTAGCTTATTTACCTTTCATCTTATCCAACTCATCTAATTAGCTTATTTACTTTTCATCTTATCCAATTCATCTAATTAGTATTTTTACCTTTCATCTTATCCAACTCAGCTAATTAGCTTATTTACCTTTCATCTTATCCAACTCATCTAATTAGCTTATTTACCTTTCATCTTATCCAACTCATCTAATTAGTATTTTTACCTTTCATCTTATCCAACTCATCTAATTAGCTTATTTACCTTTCATCTTATCCAACTCATCTAATTAGTATTTTTACCTTTCATCTTATCCAACTCATCTAATTAGTATTTTTACCTGTCATCTTATCCAACTCATCTAATTAGATTATTTACCTTTCATCTTATCCAACTCATCTAATTAGCTTATTTACCTTTCATCTTATCCAACTCATCTAATTAGTTTATTTACCTTTCGTCTTATCCAACTCATCTAATTAGCTTATTTACCTTTCATCTTATCCAACTCATCTAATTAGTATTTTTACCTTTCATCTTATCCAACTCATCTAATTAGCTTATTTACCTGTCATCTTATCCAACTCATCTAATTAGTATTTTTACCTTTCATCTTATCCAACTCATCTAATTAGCTTATTTACCTTTCATCTTATCCAACTCATCTAATTAGCTTATTTACTTTTCATCTTATCCAACTCATCTAATTAGTATTTTTACCTTTCATCTTATCCAACTCATCTAATTACCTTATTTACCTTTCATCTTATCCAACTCATCTAATTAGCTTATTTACTTTTCATCTTATCCAACTCATCTAATTAGTATTTTTACCTTTCATCTTATCCAACTCATCTAATTAGCTTATTTACTTTTCATCTTATCCAACTCATCTAATTAGTATTTTTACCTTTCATCTTATCCAACTCATCTAATTACCTTATTTACTTTTCATCTTATCCAACTCATCTAATTAGTATTTTTACCTTTCATCTTATCCAACTCATCTAATTAGCTTATTTACTTTTCATCTTATCCAACTCATCTAATTAGTATTTTTACCTTTTCATCTTATCCAACTCATCTAATTAGCTTATTTACCTTTCATCTTATCCAACTCATCTAATTAGTATTTTTACCTTTCATCTTATCCAACTCATCTAATTAGCTTATTTACCTTTCATCTTATCCAACTCATCTAATTAGTATTTTTACCTTTCATCTTATCCAACTCATCTAATTCGTATTTTTACCTTTCATCTTATCCAACTCATCTAATTAGCTTATTTACCTTTCATCTTATCCAACTCATCTAATTAGTTTATTTACCTTTCATCTTATCCAACTCATCTAATTAGTATTTTTACCTTTCATCTTATCCAACTCATCTAATTAGTTTATTTACCTTTCATCTTATCCAACTCATCTAATTAGTTTATTTACCTTTCATCTTATCCAACTCATCTAATTGGTATTTTTACCTTTCATCTTATCCAACTCATCTAATTAGTTTATTTACCTTTCATCTTATCCAACTCATCTAATTAGTTTATTTACCTTTCATCTTATCCAACTCATCTAATTAGTATTTTTACCTTTCATCTTATCCAACTCATCTAATTAGCTTATTTACCTTTCATCTTATCCAACTCATCTAATTAGTATTTTTACCTTTCATCTTATCCAACTCATCTAATTAGTTTATTTACCTTTCATCTTATCCAACTCATTTAATGTTTCAGTCATTTTATTTGTAATATCTTCATTCTTCTGTGTTGCTTTATCCAATCCGAAATTCTCAAAATAGTGGTCTCTGTATTGATATAAAGCATCAACTAAAGTCTGAAAGCAAACATAAACTGAGCATTAAAATTACAAATGCTCAGAAAGCATCTCCTAAAGTATGAGAAGGTAGAACTACCATCACTGAAGTTGATCAATACCAGTTCTTTTAACTAAATCCAAGAGCAATAAACTGGGCCACAACAAAACTGGGTATACATACAGTTAAAACTAAAAGTCCTGTCCTGAAATACGCACAAATAGCATGTCGATACGCACGTTAATCTACGCGATATGACCATAGTAAGGCTATCAAATTCTGTAATGTGCACAAGCAATGTTTTAGCCAATGGACCTGCGGGTAACTCGTAGGGCTGGGCGATATGGGAATCTGAATACCAGTAACGATATCAGAAAAAATATCGCGATATACCGGTATATCGTGCAGCAGTGTGTGAAACACATATTAAATGCAAGGCATATCATGAATAAAAAAGATATTTTTGGAGCAAAAGATAGAAGTATCACTTACTGCTCTGGGAAAATGAGTGATTTGAAAGGAAGACCATAATAATCCATGTCTACAAAGTTATTGAACCTATTGTTTAATACGAAAATAAGTCATAAAATTATCATGGGTTTACTGGTTTTCATCTGAATCTGGGATACAAGTAAATTAGTCTTTGTCAATTTAATTCCTGTAAAAACATGGCCAGCCTCTCTTGACTGATAAGCGTTTAATTACTGAGCCAGTCAATTGTCATATTGTGTTAATTGTGTATGTGTGGCTTCATGAAAACAGTGGCAAACAAAACTTTTTATCAAAACAACGGGTATCCAGTTGATGGAATTCCGAGGGCCTGCTTTCACAAAGAACCAGTAGTAGCTCCCCCCTTTCTCCCTATCTTCCAGCCGTGAACTTCCTCAGATGACAATGTCAAACGTCATCTGTCACATGTCAGGCCAGTCGGTCTGTTGATATTAAGCACACCTCCAAGACGTGATCACCCTTCAGTTTCATGATTGTCTGCAGGTGTCAATCACCAGCCGACAATGTTTTCTCCCAGTGATGCCATCACACCTCTGTCATATTTGACAAAAATTGTTGCACATTTCGCAATTGTGAATATGTGTGATTTGAAACATTTTTGTGTCAGATTGCTGACAACGAATTAAGCGATAAGTATGGCTTGCTAATTACAGTTCAAACAAATGCGACCAACAGCAGGTGACCGTGTTTTTTCACCGTGACTGTCGGGTGTGTTTTCCGTGTAACAACAAACTATTTGTGTGATGTTCATGGAATGAGGAAAGATAAACTTCCTGTATTTTCAAATCAACTTTCTGTGCGATTTTACGAAAAAACACATGTTGAAATTTTATTATCCTGTGACCCAAACCAATATCGTTACAGACGATATACCGGTATTGCCAAAAAATAGACAATATTTAACCGGTACCAATTTCAATACCGGTATTTACCGGTATATCGAAATATCGCCCAGCCCTAGTAACTCGTAGGTCCATTGGTAGAAACATTGCCTGTGTTTGCTGTGAGTAACCAGGAGAACCTGCCGTGCTTTGAATGTCATTCGATATGGCAATTGCACACAATTCATATGTGTAATTAAGCCTAGATAAGCGTACAGTTCGTGACACGACTTCTAGTTTTAACTGTAGCATGTTGATCAAATAATGTGCACACAAAATGTCACAGGACATGTTACTGGACATAATGTCACAAAGACAAAAAAGGACATAGACAGAACAGCATTCGTGTTTTCAAACTGTCATTTTTAACCACACACTGATCAAATGATGTGCAGCCATGGGGCTGCATGTTGAAAATATTAATTGGTCTACCCCACACATTCACGAAGCAGCCATCCTACTTAATGAAATTATGACATACACACGTGTGATTCTTCTTTGCCGGAAAAATAGCTGCTCTGTTTCAAAGGGTTAAAATCATTTTATAATCTGTCACTAGTTTTCAATAGGTGTGCAAATTTCATGTGTGTAGGTGACATACCAGAAAATAAGTGGTCAGACAAGGACAATGTCAGGTGCAAAAAGGCCAATGTCAGACTGAGGTTTAAAATCATCAGTCAAAATTTCTGATGCCAAAATTATCAATGAAGTTCAGTGATCAGAACATCATGCATGCCGGAAATCATGTACATAACTAGCAAGCCTAAAATTAATGATTATTGTGATTTCTGGCCCTGGAATGTTGGGAAGTGTGAAGAAAGTGACTGTACAGCTCATCAGTATTAACAGCATGTGAAGGAATATGATTTGATAGACATACATGTATCTAAATTATGTCTGAAGGGTACGTGTAATTCAGTTCCAATTCAGAATGAAACCAATCATACCTTTTTTGGCAGGGCTCATTGAGCCCTGCCAAACAAGGTATGGTTGGATGAATTCTGAGCAGTTTTAAGATGAAGGTACATGTACACCCTGAACACATTATTTCGAATACTCAAACTCCATTTTGTAATATGTCAGATATCATTCTTAAATGACAGATATGATTTATTTGGTGTCTGACATTTTGTCTGGAAGGGCAATGAAAATTATTGGTAGGTGAAGACGACTTACCCTAAACATCTGGTTTTGAGAAAAAGCAAAAAATTAAGAAAAAAAACAGCTAACAAGTGCCACAAGTCATTTCAACTTATTTTTTAGATATGTTTTTGGGGAGATAATATTTCCCAAATTTTAGAAGCAAAGACCTTTTATTTACATGTAAATACTTCAGCTTTCTATTTAGAATCATAAGTACTTAATGTCATTTGATACAAAATTTGTACAAAATGAAGCACAATGTCACTTAATTTCAACTTTATCCAGCAAAATATAATTTTCAACATTTTGTGACCCCAGTTGCCTTCAATGCTAGAACATCACAAAAATATTTCATCAATCGAAACAAAATTATGGGTGCACACATTGTAGTATTGATAGAGTTGATGTGAGATATTCCATACTTTCTGAGTTCTGTGTTTGACAACATAGGTAATATTTCAAAACACCAAAATTAGAAATGAATTAAGCATCTAAAAAATGACGATGTTGAATCGAAAAATCAAAAACAGGTATCTTTTTTATTTTTGAGCTTTATAACATACTAAAATTTCATCTAAATCAGACAAACATCAATTTTTATGACGATAAAGGGATTACATTTTTGGATATGGTTTTAATGGGAGAACCCCTTTTTTCTGTTGACTGAAGAATCATTACATTTTTCGGATATAGTTTTAATGGGATATACTTTTTTCTGTTGACTGAAGAATGATTACATTTTGGATATGGTTTTTATGGGAGATTATACTTCGAAAATATCAGGAGTGAAGACCTTTTGTATATATGAGATTTGAACTGCTTAACTAGAGGGGGTATCAGTACCCCGTGGCTCACAAACAGGTGGCCAATGTAAAGGGGTGGCTGGAGTAAAAAAAAAAAGTTCAAAACCTGCACACAAAAGTCCAAAATTAAAGAAAATAAGCAGCTAAAGGGTTAAATAATATAATAATAACCCCTAAGAAGCATGGAGATATGCTGCAAGGTAAATCTCCACTTGGGAGAAAGGAAAAAAAAAACATCAAAACCTGCACGCAAACATCAAAATAAGTCTAAAATTTGATTCAAAGGGTTGAAATTAAGACAAAATACCCTGGAAAAGAGTTAAATGTTATAGTGAACCACCATAGCAATATGCAGAAACTCTACACTTTGAAGAAAGGAAAAAAAAAAACCCATGAAAACCTGCACGCAAACGTCAAAATAAGTCTAAAAATCTATTCAAAGGGTTAACATTTTTTTAAAAATGCACTGGAAAGATATCAATGTTATAATAACCACCACTGCAATATGCAGTGAGGTCATCCTCACTTGAAATTGTTTTTTTTATCACAACCTGTACCTAAAAGTAAGAAACTGTAAGCCTAAGTCCAAAAGCTGTACATAAAAGTCCAAAATTGAAGTAATTCAGCAGGAAAAGGGTTAAATAATACAAACATAGCCCTAAGATGCATGTTTACATACAATAGAAAGCATGGACATATGCTGCAAGGTAAATCTCCACTTGAAAGAAAGGAAAAAAAAAACATCAAAACCTGCACGCAAACATCAAAATAAGTCTAAAATTTGATTCAAAGGGTTAAAATTACGACAAAATACCCTGGAAAAGAGTTAAATGTTATAGTGAACCACTATAGCAATATGCTGAAAGTAAAAAAAAATTTGAAAAGCCAAAAAATCAAAACCTGTACACAAAAGTTCAAAATATTTGAGAGCGGACGCCGACGCCGACGCCGACGCTGATGCCGACGCCGACATGAGGGCTATGCCATAGGCTCACACAACTAACGTTGGTGAGCCAAAAATGATTTTTCTGTCATGTCAAGATCAGGGCTGGGGAGGGAGAGCGTTTAGTAAGCCAGGGGCCCAGGACTTTTGGGGCCCCAGGTTTGGCCCAGGAGTCCAAAGTCCAAACATAGCTTGAAAGACTTCTTAATTTTTTGAAAGAATGTACCAATCCAAAAATTTAAAATACAGGCTTTCAGGCCATGTTTAGTCAATCCCCCCCCCCACCCCCTCCCCTTACTTTCCATGGTTCTGACTCCTGTGTCAACAGTGAAGAAGGTGGCTGTATTGCAAATGGCCCTCTGCTTTTGACCAACGGTTGTAATTTTGGACTGCGCAATTCTTAAAGTAAAAAGTTTATTAAATCAACTTGACATAATAAATTATCACTTCAAGAATAGTGCAGTCAAAAGATATAACTCTAGGTCACTAGATACTCACAGAAGAATTTGGAAATAGAAACATGCTGATAAAAAACATCATTTTGATGGCCTAAAATAACTTGATTGGTTATTCCAAAAGCCGCCCGAAGGCCAATGATTTTAAAATTTTCCTTAGGGGAGGAGAACGTTCAACCCTCTATCATCGATTGTCCCTTTGGCACTCGCTGCAGATGCCTTTGGAATTAGCATCAATATCCTGATACTTTTGAAAAGACGCCCATCACAGAATTAAGCCTGGAGCCCAAATTTCCTCTCTCTGGCTCTGGTCAAGATTAGGACATCAGAAGAAACAAAACTAGAGGGAGTATCAGTACCCCATGGCTCACCAGCAGGTGGCCAATCTAAAGGGGTGGCTGGAGTAAAAAAAAAAAGTTCAAAACCTGCACACAAAAGTCCAAAATTAAAGTAAATAAGCAGCTAAAGGGTTAAATAATATAATAATAGCCCCAAGAAGCGTGTTAACATAAAATAGGAACCATGGCAATATGCTACAAGGTAAGTCTCCACTTTGAAGAAAAGAAAGACAAACCTCAAACCTGCACATAAAAGTAAAAAAAAAAAAAGTATCACATTTGCTTCAATGGGTTAAAATTGAGAAAAATACCCAGATAATGTCACAGAGTAACCACCATGACAATATGCCAGTAAGGTGAAACTTTACCTGAAAAATATCCACTTGGAAGAAAAGAAAGAAAAACCTCAAAACATGCACATAAAAGTCCAAAAAGTAACACGTTTGTTTCAAAGGGTTAAAATTTAGAAAAATACCCTGAAAATGTTACAGTAACCACCATGGCAATAGGCCAGTAAGGTAAAAGTACATTTAAAAAAAAATATAAAAACCTGTACACAAAAGTCAAAAACCTGCACACAAAAGTCCAAAATTAAAGTAAATAACCAGCTAAGGGGTTAAATAATATAATACTAGCTTCAATATGCTACAAGGTAAATCGCCACTTGGAAGAAAAGAAAGACAAACCTCAAAACCTGCACATAAAAGTCAAAAAAGTATCACATTAATTTCAAAGGGTTAAAATTAAGAAAAATACCCTGCAAATGTCACAGTAACCACACTGGCAATATGCCAGTAAAGTGAAACTCTACTTGAAAAATATCCACTTGGAAGAAAAGAAAGACAAACCTCAAAACCTGCACATAAAAGTCAAAAAGTATCACATTTGTTTCAAAGGGTTAAAATTGAGAAAAATAACCTGAAATGTTAAGGTAACCACCATGGCAAAATATGCCAGTAAGGTAAAACTTCACTTGAAGACAAAATTTCAAAACCTGTACACAAAAGTCAAAAACCTGCACAGAAAAGTCAAAAACCTGTACACAAAAGTCTAAAATTCAAGTAACTAAGCATGGAAAGGGTTGAATAAAATATTACTTTCCCTGAAAAGCATGCTGACACAAAAAAAATCAACAACAAAAAAAAAATCAAAACCTGCACACAAAAGTTCAAAATGAATGAATCCGGACGCCGACGCAGACGATGTCGACATGAGGGCTATGCCATAGGCTCACACAACTATCTTTGGTGAGCCAAATATTAAAGTGGTTATGTAGTAAGTAGCATTTAAAATTTTATAGCCATGTGCTTTGGGAATATAGAGCTTTATGTGTTAGAAAATTGGCATTTTTAATTAAATCAGATGATATTTGTGCAAAATTTCATAATTGTGAGTAAAGGGGATGTGATCGAAAAGGCATTTCACAACTTCATTGAATAATTAAATATTCATTGTATGAGGCTAGAATTGACAATAAAATCAAATATTCATTGTATGTAACCCCAGTGAAACACAAAGATCCCTATAAAAGCCCAAGGATAGCAGAAAGAACCCAAAAGATAAAACAAAGAACTCAGATAGAGAGGTACAGTTAAAAGTAGAAGTCCTGTCACAAATTGTGCGCTTATCTAGGCTTAATTGCACGTAGGAATTGTGTGCAATTGCTATATCGAATGGCATCCAAAGCACAGCAGGTTCTCCTGGTTACCCATAGCAAACACGGGCAATGTTTCTGCCAATGGACCTCCAGGTTACCCGGAGGTCCATTGGCTGAAACATTGCTTGTGCACAGGCCAAATGAAATGTACAGAATTTGATAACCTTACTATGGTCATAACGCGTGGATAAACGCGAAGATCAATGTGCTATTTGTGCACATTTCATGACAGGACTTCTAGTTTTAACTGTAGTGATACAAAGAGTTGTCTAAATGAACGTTTTGAAAACTCACAATGGAATGGAAAATTTATTTTATCATGAAAAAACATTAAGCCATGATAAAATTTTGGCAATGTATGGAGAGGGAGATGGGGGGGGGGGGGGGGGGGGTCATTCAGCCCCCCTTGCAACCTTGTTTTGGTATCAGTTTGCCACATCCGGAGGATGCCATAGAGCCACATTTGCCAAGGAGACCTAGTTCTTCACCATGCAGCAGGGAATCAAAATTTATATTTTTGGAATGTGCAGCTCACCACCATGATAGATCGACTTTAATGCCAAAGATGAAACTCTTCTGGCATACAGTTAAAACTAGAAGTCCTGTCCTGAAATGCGCACAAATAGCACGTCGACATGCGCGTTAATCTACGCGATATGACCATAGTGAGGCTATCAAATTCTGTAAATATGGCCTGTGCACAAGCAATGTTTCAGCCAATGGACCTCCGGGTAACCCGAAGGTCCATTGGCAGAAACATGGCCAGTGTTTGCTATGAGTAACCAGGAGAACCTGTCGTGCTTTGGATGCCACTCGATATGGCAATTGCGCGCAATTCATACGCGCAATTAAGCCTAGATAAGCGCACAGTTCATGACAGGACTTCTAGTTTTAACTGTAGGGGGGTCTCCCTCCAGTCCTAACTCATACACTCTGGTCCTTACTCATCTTCTCACTTCCCTTTAGAGTAGTGGGTGGAGAAGGTAATGACCAGAGGGTCCTATTTATTTATTTATATTTATTTATTTATTGGGGTTTAATGACACTTTCAACAGCCAGGGTCACCCAGACTGGACTTTTTCTGGAGAGCAATTTATTCGTTCACCTACTGCTCGACTTGCAAAAATTAGCCCTCCTGGCCTTAGAAAATAATAATTACCATAACAGCCTAGACCTAAAAACCATATCTTTTGAGATCTCTCCTGTGTTAGTGGTCTCTGTAAGATGGATACACTGCTCCTCCCACACCTTTAGGCCTCGGCAAGGCCCATAGGTGTGGGAGTGGCAGTGTAGCCATCTCAACAAGACTACTTTATTAGCAGAACCAAATAAAATGTACAAAGCCCACTAGGCAGAATTCTTAATCCTTTACCCAATGAATCGGCCACATCTGCCCGTGTAATATGCAAATTCAGCAGTTGAAACTAGAGGTACTGTGAGCAAACTCACAAAGTGATACCCCCCCCCCCCCCCCCCCCCCCCACGCCTGAAATGTATAAGTTAGATTATCTCCCCTTGGAAATGTCAGAACGGAATTATATTGCTTCATGCACATCTTCATATGGAGTTCTTCCATTGTGTAAAGTTTCATGAAAATTCTTCAAACGGTTTAGGAGGAGTTGCGCTTACAAGTATGGACAGACGGTATAAGTTAGATTATCTCCCCTCGGAAATGTCAGAACGGAATTATATTGCTTCATGCACATCTTCATATGGAGTTCTTCCATTGTGTAAAGTTTCATGAAAATTGTTCAAACGGTTTAGGAGGAGTTGCGCTTACAAGGATGGTCAGACAAACAGATTATCTCCCCTTGGAAATGTCAGAACGGAATTATATTGCTTCATGCACATTGCCATATGGAGTTCTTCCATTGTGTAAAGTTTCATGAAAATTCTTCAAACGGTTTAGGAGGAGTTGCGCTTACGATGGGCGGACAGGCGGACAGACGGACAGATGGACAGACAGGGTGATTCCTATATACCCCCCCCCCCCCCAAACTTTGTTTGCGGGGGGTATAAAAATATTATATTAAAAAAATTTCAAGAAAACCATATCATGTGACCCCCTCATTGGAACGAGCTCGTCGAGCTCGTTCCAACGAAGGGTCACATGATATGGTTTTCTTGAAAAATTTTTAAAAATTAAAAAAAATGTTATTTAAAATAATAAATTTTGATATCGTCTGCGCTGGGTAAAGGGTTAAACAGTAAAATATCATTTTGCCACTTTCAGCTTTTGAAAGCTTGAGGAGAGCTAATGAATTTCCTCGGCTATGTGAGGAGAGCAATTTTTAGCCCTCCTCCACTTTTGAAAATGTCAGACCTGGTCACCTTGTGTCAGAAGGATCCAAGTTAGGACAAGGACTCTCCGGGGAAATGTTTTGCAAAATTCAGTGCTCTAAGAACAAATCTGAGGGATTAGTAGCATGTGCAGCCCTACACTGGAGAATAATTTGTAGGGTGTGTATCCCTATATTGGAAACTAATTTGTAGCATGTGTAACCGTATACTGGAGACTAATTTGTAGCATTGCAGCCCTATATTGGAGACTAATTTGTAGCATGTGTAACCCTATATTGGAGACTAATTTGTAGCATGTGTAACCCTATATTGGAGACTAATTTGTAGTATGTGTAACCCTATATTGGAGACTAATTTGTAGTATGTGTAACCCTATATTGGAGACTAATTTGTAGCATGTGTAACCCTATATTGGAGACTAATTTGTCGTATGTGTAACCCTATATTGGAGACTAATTTGTAGTATGTGTAACCCTATATTGGAGACTAATTTGTAGTGTGTGTAACCCTATATTGGAGACTAATTTGTAGTATGTGTAACCCTATATTGGAGACTAATTTGTAGTATGTGTAACCCTATATTGGAGACTAATTTGTAGTATGTGTAACCCTATATTGGAGACTAATTTGTAGTGTGTGTAACCCTATATTGGAGACTAATTTGTAGCATGTGTAACCCTATATTGGAGACTAATTTGTCGTATGTGTAACCCTATATTGGAGACTAATTTGTAGTGTGTGTAACCCTATATTGGAGACTAATTAGTAGCATGTGTAACCCTATATTGGAGACTAATTTGTAGTATGTGTAACCCTATATTGGAGACTAATTTGTAGTGTATGTAACCCTATATTGGAGACTAATTTGTAGTATGTGTAACCCTATATTGGAGACTAATTTGTAGTGTGTGTAACCCTATATTGGAGACTAATTTGTAGCATGTGTAACCCTATATTGGAGACTAATTTGTAGTATGTGTAACCCTATATTGGAGACTAATTTGTAGTGTATGTAACCCTATATTGGAGACTAATTTGTAGCATGTGTAACCCTATATTGGAGACTAATTTGTAGCATTGCAACCCTATACTGGAGACTAATTTGTAGCATGTGTAACCCTATATTGGAGACTAATTTGTAGTATGTGTAACCTTATATTGGAGACTAATTTGTAGCATGTGTAACCCTATATTGGAGACTAATTTGTAGCATGTGTAACCCTATACTGGAGACTATTTTGTAGCATGTGTAACCCCTATAATGGAGATTAATTTGTAGCATATGATGACTCCTCACAATAGACACAGTCGACCGCAGCTGTTAACGGGATGGTGAGGGTTCTCCAATCTTTGATCTGACCTCAGATTTAGCCAATCATGCTGTAGAGAAACTTTTGGCTTCTTCTAGATGCACAGATGACCAGACTGACCCAGCACTGTCTGGCGGCTCATTACCATAATCTGCTGACGGGTGCCCCTTGCTGAGTTTTTTAAGCTGTGATAAGCTGCGCAAATTGTGACTGCAAGTCCGTTATGGAGGCTTATTCTCTGCCGCATGTTGCTCCCAGGACGGAGATCTGGCTGTCGATCTCTTCATCGGACATCCCAATGAATCAAGCCTCAAATCACTAGCTACCAGATGGACTGACTTCGAGGGCAAAGACTTGAGCGTATTCACTCAGCTGCATGAACATATGGAGTTAGGTAGCTGTGTGGTCACATGTGCTTTGCTGAAGTGGAGAAAGAAGCTGTAACTGCAGCTGTCTCTGGCTGCAGTGTAGGAGCATCCTGAGGGGCCAGGGAGGATGTTTGCTCCTGGTATTATGGTTCCCACTATCGGCTACCGCATAACCAGTCAAGCTAGCTGCTGGAATAAGAGGCCTTATTCCCTTATATTCAAGAGTACCTTAGCAGCTAGCTCTGTTTGCTCCTCAGAGCGCTACGACGGCAGCACATTCTGGACGGGTGTCGCAATACCATCACCATGTTCTTGTTCCTCTTGAAAAGAAACTGAATACTCGTATTATCTTGCGGTGATAGCCCCGACATCGAAACTTCACCACAAATACATCATACATTTTGTAGTGCGATAACTGCTTCTGACGTTAGTGTCCTAATGAGTCGACCCCGACCACACAAGTAGGACCTGAATCAGTAGAAGTGCAGCGACTACAGGCAAGACAACAAGTACAGTATGTAAATCTGATGTAGAATTCTTCACCCTACACTGACAGCAGTAATTTATAATTATAATCCAAACAAGTTCACTGCTCTCCTAACATCTAACATATAATCATACAATATAAGGATACATGACGAAGACAAAAAAAAATAATTTTAAAATAAATCAATAATTTTTTTGAAAATGCCTAAGTTCCCCAAGGGAACCACACAAGCCCAAAGACATTCCGATAGAGCCCAAGTGTGGACAAACACCAAAATATTAAAGCTACAGTTAAAACTAGAAGTCCTGTCACGAATTGTGCGCTTATCTAGGCTCAATGCACATAGGAATTGCACGCAATTGCCATACCGAATGGCATCCAAATCACGGCAGGTTCTCCTGGTTACTCATAGCAAACGCAGGCAATGTTTCTGCCAATGGACCTCCGGGTTACCCGGAGGTCCATTGGCTGAAACATTGCCTGTGCACAGGCCATATGTACAGAATTTTATAGCCTTACTGTGGTCATAACGCGTAGATTAACGCGCAAATCGATGTGCTATTTGTGCGCATTTCATGACAGGACTTCTAGTTTTAACTGTACACTATCAGAATATTAATAAATGTATCCCAATATAATTGTGATGAAATAAAACCCTGAATATTACCTGTTAAGGACGTTGTTAAAAGTAAACAACATCAGGATAGAAAAACCGAAAACTAAAAGGCACACAAAAAGGCCCAACTCAGTAAATAATTAACTGATACCTGACGCAAAGCTAGATCTTCATGTGAAGAAAAAACAATGCATCTGGTAGGAGAAGCAAGACAATAACGGCCCAACACCCCTAAGGTGAGAACGTAACAGTGGGGATAAACAGAATAAACCTCTGTACAACATGCTAAACTCCCAAGAAATTTAATAAAAAAGTTCATTAAAAAACAGCCAGAAAGCTTAGGAGTTTAACTGGAGGGTTCATGGAAGGATAGGGAAGGAACACATAACCATCAGCAGGTAAATCATTAGCAAAGCTAATGATGTCAAGGCGTATATCCCGAAATTGGGTAACATGAAATAATTACATGTATTTAAAAGTTATAGCCCAGAATGTCTCAAACCACCGTTGTTCACCTCCATCATCCATTTACTGCCTTGAACCCACCATATACTTCATTGATTTGTGTACGACATCCACCAAAAGAGAAATTTAAAGCACAGATGTCAGTTGAGATGTTTACTGACTTAGGGCCAAACAAAGAATGACGTTGTCGCCAATTCCCGTCTCTTCCTCAGTACTGCGCATGTGCAAGTAGTAAAGGTATGGAGGACCAGATAGGATTTCTAATTTCGGTATTGTATGCAAATTTTGGGGATTGGGTGGTTCAAAATTTGTGTTTGACCCTTGATAATATTCAATTTGCACCAGCTAAGTCTGATTGGTGGTAGTATAAAAATATGGAAGAGGGTAGAGGGGAAGATGTCAAGGCCTGATTATCTCCCCACTCATCCATTCAGAAGTCATAGCAACCATTTGAAAAAATAAATAGGCTTTATTTACAACCTCACCCAACCATAACAAAGTCCAAACAATGGTTGTAAAGGTTGTATGGATGTCTTCAAGGCTTTGACAAGGTGATGGGGGGAGGGGGGGAACAGGGGTGTGTGAGGGGGAGATATCCAGGTCTGGTTATCTTCCACCCCACCAATGTCAAAATATAATATAGGAAACATATACTGTTGAATAACAAGTGTATTGAATCAGAAACAGACAATCACAGAACCTTGCAGCAAATTTTTTGGACAAAAATGAAATATGGCGAGGGGCAAGATGTCCTGGCCTGAATATCTTCTCCCCTCACCCTGGCAAAATATTTATCAACCGTGAAAACAAATTTTGGATGCTGTAGTGTACTGATACTAGTATCTGTACACTAAAGAATTAGAAACAGCCCATCTTAGAATCTCTGTAACTTTTTTGGGGAGATTTTGACAGGGTGAGGAGGAAGATGAATTGTTTCTAAAATTCATTCAAACTATTTCTCTCCCTCAACTTATTCCACATTTTGTTATGTGTTTCTGAGTAATTTTATACATGGATTTAGCTGTTTAATATCAAATATAATCAAATATTGTGAAATAATAGTATAAAAAATAAAATTAGATGAATAGATTTTAAAATTTAGGTGAGGGAGAAAGATATCCAGGGTGGGGGGAAGATATCCAGCAGGGGGAGGGGGGGGTAGATATCCTGCTACACCGGTGCTTCATTAATTAAAATTTTGCTGATATTTTTTACGTGGTAAATGCATGCATGGACATCGATGCCCACATGTGGATTACGACCAATCCACGACAAATGTACTGTACTAACTACAGTTAAAAGTAGAAGTCCTGTCAAGAACTGTGCGCTTATCTAGGCTTAATTGCGCGTATGAATTGCGCGCAATTGCTGTATCGAAAGGCATCCAAAACACGGCAGGTTCTCCTGGTTACTCATAGCAAACACGGGCAATGTTTCTGCCAATGGACCTCCGGGTTAATTTTATTAAGTAGGATGACTTCTTAGTGAATGCATGGAGTATAGTTAAAACTAGAAATCCTGTCACTAACTGTGCGCTTATCTAGGCTTAATTGCGCATAGGGATTGCGCGCAATTGCCATATTGAATGGCATCCAAAGCACGACAGGTTCTCCTGGTTACTTATAGCAAACACAGGCAATGTTCTGCCAATGGACCACTGGGTTACCCAGAGGTCCATTGGCTGAAACATTGCTTGTGCACAGGCCATATGTACAGAATTTGATAGCCTTACCATGGTCATAACACGTATATTAACGCGCAGATCAACATGCTATTTTTGCACATTTCAGGACAGGACTTCTAGTTTTAACTGTAGACCAATTTTCAACATGCAGCCCCATGGCTGCACATCATTTGATCAATGTGTGGTAAAAAATGACAGTTTGAAAACACGAATGCTGTTCTGTCTATGTCCTGTGATCTTTTTTGTCTTGTGACATTACATGTATGTCCAGTAACATGTCCTGTGACATTTTGTCTGCACATTATTTGATCAACATACTACAGTTAAAACTAGAAGTCCTGTCATGAACTGTGCGATTATCTAGGCTTATTTGCATGTATGAATTGCGCGCAATTGCCATATCGAATGGCATCCAAAGCACGGCAGGTTCTCCTGGTTACTCACAGCAAACACGGGCAATGTTTCTGCCAATGGACCTCCAGGTTACCCGGAGGTCCATTGGCTGAAACATTGCTTGTGCACAGGCCATAATTACAGAATTTGATAGCCTTACTATGGTCATATCCTGTAGATTAACGCACATATCGACGTGCTATTTGTGCGCATTTCAGGACAGGACTTTTAGTTTTAACTGTAAATATACTGTAACAAGTTAGACAGTTAGCCGAATCGGTAAAATGATTTACATGTATAACACCATTTCACCCATGTTCTAAATACATTTCAGCTTGTGTGCTTGTGTTTTAAATTTGCTGACCTTGTTCTTTTTCAAGACTACAGTTAAAACTAGAAGTCCTGTCCTGAAATGCGCACAAATAGCACGTCGATTTGCACGTTATGACGATGGAAAGGCTATCAAATTCTGCACATACGGCCTGTGCACAAGCAAAGTTTCAGCCAATGGACCTCCGGGTAACCCGGAGGTCCATTGGTTGAAACTTTGCTTGTGTTTGCTATGGGTAACAAGGAGAACCTGCCATGCTTTTGGTGTCATTCGATATAGCAATTGCGCGCAATTCCTACGCGCAATTAAGCCTAGATAAGCGCACTGTTCGTGACAGGACTTCTAGTTTTAACTGTACCAGTAAGATAACAATGGACAGAAAGTTGGTTTCAAATTATCATTGAATTTTGAAAATGCTTTCATGTGAGAAATGACCGACTGAATTGAAGTTAAGATCACTTTAAAATCATTTATAAATTATTCTTCTGTGGGAATCCATACAAATTTTAACAGAATGTCACCCTTGTATTTCTTGATATGCCATTGGAAATACACTGACAAATTCTACACAAATAGGGAAGTGGGCAGTGAGGGATAACGACCAGAGGTCCAAGAGAGACTCTGCAATGCTCAGTCTTCTTGAAGTGATAGTTCCAGAAAAAAATTATGTTGCAGGATTAATGAAGCAGCCAATAGGTTTTGTATCAATTTTGGCATTATTGTCCCGATAAGGGTTACATAGTTGGCACCATTTTTAATAAACGATTCATCACTGCAATGGGCATAAAAGCATTGGATCCTAAAGACAGACTAACCCCAAAATTGTATAATGCCCAGTGGGAGCCAAGTTTGCATTAGCAATTCCACTGTGTGCACCCCCCCCCCCCCCCACCCACCCGCAGTCCAAACAGATAAGATAAGACAAGATAAGTTTATTCAAACCAAAATATTTTAACAAAATCTGGGACCTCAGAGTTGAGTCTTTATACATGTATAACGTAAATGTAGTGAAAATAATAAAGAAATGAAACGTACGATAATAAAACTTAACGATTATGAAAATGTGATGTAGTATATACATCAAGCAGTTGCCCTCCGTAATATAAAACAAGCTGTATACACATGTTCCTACTAGAGCCATATTGGAGAGTGTAGTACCCACTCTAGGGAAAAAAATTAAATTGTGATGGGTGAAAATAGGCGACAGCAATTTAAAATGATAAGATGAAATTCTGTTGGTATCATAGTACCATTAAGTATATTAAAATATAACCGCCTTTTCAAGTTTGGGGTTCTCCTAACCAACGGAATGATGCGGAATGACCTTTATTTTACCAATACTCGACCCCAGAATGTACAGTACATGGAGAGTGTATTATCACTAAATCATCCGCAGAGTGGAGACTCCACCCAAGCAATAATTGCATATTTGTTGCAAAGCATAACAAGCACAAGCAAAGTTTCAGCCAATGGACCTCCGGGTTAAACCTGGAGGTCCATTGTCTGAAACATTGCTTGTGTTTTCAGTCTATATATACAAAATTTGAAAGTTATAGTTTGGGTGATAACTCCACTTCGCAGGTGATTTAGTTACAATCCACTCTCCACGTACTGTATTTTGTTTATTAACTAACAAAAGATATACAGTTAAAACTAGAAGTCCTGTCACGAATAGTGCACTTATCTAGGCTTAATTGCGCGTTGGAATTGTGCGCAAATGCCATATCAAATGGCATCCAAAGCACGACAGGTTCTCCTGGTTACTCATAGCAAACACATGCAATGTTTCGGCCAATTGACCTCCGGTCATTTCTCACAGTTCGTGACAGGACTTCTAGTTTTAACTGTAAGCCCGGATAAGCGCGCAGTTCATGACAGGACTTCTAGTTTTAACTGTAGTAAGGCTATCAAATTCTGTACATATGGGCTGTGCACAAGCAACGACATTCAATATGGCAATTGCGTAAGAAGCAATTACAGTTAAAACTAAAAGTTCTGTCCTGAAATGCGCGCAAATAGCACGTCGATATGCGCGTTAATCTACACGATATGACCATAGTAAGGCCATCAAATTCTGTAAATATGGCCTGTGCACAAGCAATGTTTCAGCCAATGGACCTCCGGGTAACCCGGAGGTCCATTGGCAGAAACATTGCCCGTGTTTGCTATGAGTAGCCAGGAGAACATGCCGTGCTTTGGATGCCATTCGATATGGCAATTGCGCACAATTCCTACGTGCAATTAAGCCTAGATTACCGCACAGTTCGTGACAGGACTTCTAGTTTTAACTGTAAGCCTGGATAAGCGCGCAGTTCGTGACAGGACTTCTAGTTTCAACTGTAGTGAAAGAAAATCCAATTTTTTCATTTTTCTTAGTTATATCGTGAAAAATGTCTTTCAAACACACTAAAAAGTGTATGCAGAAAGACTATTTGGTCACGTGATTTATCTCTTATTTTGATCGGCGGTGTTATTAATCTTATATTTTCGGAAAGTTCTGGAAGGAAACTGGAAGTTTTACCCGAAAACTTTGGTAGTAATTTTATTTCGTATATTTCTAACGTATGTCCAAATTTTAAAGTTGTACACAAATTATTTATTGAGTTATCGATTGAAGTGCCAGAGGCAAAAATCATCAACAGCCAAGTCAGAGTCTAGGAAGGTGTATACAGAAATTACCACACTAAAAAGTGTATACAGCTGCCTCGGAGGGTTTGATGGGTTGGCTTTGAGTCATTCCATAGTCTGAAGTTAAACAGATGTTTGCTTGGTGTTTAGGAGGACCACAAGTTTCGACTATGCTACTTCAAATCCATGTTATGGGTAAAGGTGTAGAATAGGGGACTTTTCGTTTTTTAAAAAAAATAATGCCTTTCTCGCTATTTTTTCTCTGTTTTCTTAAAGTAAACTATATTTTGAACAAAATGACACAAAATCACATACTTTTATAGTTTTTTTCAAGAAATATTAACGATTTTATTGCGACAGCGCTGTCAAACTCACTGCAATCGCTCCGTTCCATTATCGCTATCATATGGGGAGAGTTTAGTAATTGAAATGTCGGCTGACAAACCCTGCCCCCTCACTAAACTGACCCTAGATCAAATTTTAGGGTCAGTCTAGTGAGGGCCAGGGTTAGCTTACCGATGAACTCACCCTGGTCCTAACTGAACTGACCTTAAATCGAGGAACACGCACAGAAGTGAAGCGCACCTGCTGACTCGCACACAAGCGAAGCGCACCTGCTGTCATACAAAATGATTTCTCCCCTGTGAGGTAACTCGTAACAATGAATGAAAACAACAGACGCTGCGAAATTTTCAGCGTATGAAACAAATGGCAATTGAGAAACTTGCAATTCAACGGGATTTAAAATCTATTCTCTTACATGTTAAAACATGATAGAGGTACCTAATTTTGTGTCATTTTGTTCAAAATATAGTTTAGTTTAAGAAAACGGAGAAAAAATAGCGAGGAAATCGTTATTTTTAAAAAAAAAACGAGAAGTCCCCTATTCTACACCTTTACCATGTTATGTAGTGTAACTAAATTTGGTATTCATTTATTTCACTTTCTATGTGGTATTTAACTTCTAAACAACTTTTTCTCTGTGTTCCTTGTAATTCTATAAGGCACCTGTGTTATTTTCGTGGTTCTATATGGCTTATAGGCAAAGTTCTCTGTGGTAAATCGACGCACCACGACCTGAGAAGTACCTCGGAATTTGGAGACACGCATATGATTTGAATGTTTCTCGCATTTCTGGAAATACTCAATCAAAATACGAGATTGTAGGTTTGTATATATTTTCGTACCAATGCTTTGTCAAGAGACATTATTTTGTTGTTTCAAACGTTCCGTTTCTGGGATCAAGTTAACTGGATTTGTACATTCTTTTCTCGCATGGGCTTGTTGACCAAGCAAAGGGTGGTTAGTTTCCTTGGTCGTGGTAGTTACTAAAACGGTTCCGAGACTGTTCGTCCCAAAACTAGTTCGTCCCATGACGATTCGCCCGAGACATTACTACCAAATTGACAACCGGTACGATTCGTCTCAAATGTCATGACGATTCGTCCCAACGGTTTACTGACGAATGACCCAGGACGTTTCGGCCTGGACGGTTCGGCCTCCAATCGGGTCGAAACGTCCCGAGTTTTAGGGACTTTTTTTTTTAATTTTTACATATTTTGGAACTTAATTTCTTTCATGCTGATGGTCACAAAAAGTTGTCTTTGAATAAAAAAAACGAACTTACCTTTATCGAAGATTAATTTATCCATAAAAATCCATTTTTCAAAACTAAACTATTGGAGCTTTCTCCACTCCTTTTTTGTAACCGCTATGGTCATATACCGGGGCCGCTACCAAAAGAGCATTGCTGTTTGGTTTTCTTTTCTCTTCTTCCCTTAAATTTGCCACCGCACAACATTATATATTGGCTCGCCACCATGGTGGGACTCAAACCTTTACCATCGCCAAACTGGAACCGAATAGAGCCTACTCTCTTATTGTCTTAATGGCGTTGAGGGATTGATTATTGACAATCTATCACTCCAACGTAAACTAACCGCATGCATACCCCCTCAGACCCCATTTGAGGCAATAGGAAGCTAGGCCTGTGTGATCTAAGTGGAATAAAATAAGGCTAACCGGGTCGCAAGGGATTTGTAAATCCCACATCGACCCTGCACGCCTTTGGCGCGCTAAAACCTTTCATTCATCACGTGATACAGAAGCAGATGTCTTGTTTGTCTTCTCCATTTTGGGTTTTGGTCGATCCACAATGTAGCGTGGATAAAAAATCGAATGTACAGTAACTGCGTATATTTGCTGCTTAAGTTGTATTAATTTTACTTAGAGGCAGTAATAAAGAGGTCTTTCTATTCTATTTGGACTGTGTGTTGGATGGAAATCATCTCAATTGGCAGGTTAGTTAATAGAGGTTATTAGGTTGTTAAATTGAAAAATACTGATCAATTAACACCTCCTAATATCCTCTATTATCTTCCCTGGAGGATGAGATAATCCCTCCGAACGAAATGGTTTGACGAGCCGAAGACGCGCAGGGACGATTTGGGGGACAAGCCCCTTTCGACCCTCGGTGACTGTAAATGATTGGTTTTCTTATGTCTCGGCGTTAGCGGGGGAGGAATTCGTCACATACAGGTGAATTGTGCACTTGGTGATACCTTCTTGAAATTTGGCACACTGTTAGTGTAGGCTATGAGGTTCTCAAAAACGATCGGCTACAAGTTGACACCGACCGGTGGCGACCAGTAGCGGCACAATCCAAAATGGCCGCCAGCGGCTGAAGGGAACCTCCTTTTCGACGGTCTACCGACTATACATCCGATTGTAAGGGCGCGAAAGTGAACTCTGATCCACGCACGTGTTGGAAACAGACGTGGGAGATGATGTAGAATAAAACGAGATTCTCTATACGGACGCATCAATTTCTTGGAACTTGAAAAGAGCGTTGTTTCTCCGGGATCAGCGTCATTCAGGCAAACCTGAATGACGCTGATCCCGGAGAAACAACGCTCTTTATGAAGCAGTCTCTTTGCCATACAATCTCTTGTTTGGCGTAATTCCGCAAGCAATTCTGATTTGTCTGTCGAAATTAATTCGAGAACGCGATTGTTCACAAAAATCATTCACAGAATGAGTGAGAATCCTCTTCGTGTACGGACTAGTACTGACTGGGAACGTTGTTGCTTTTGCCAGCAAGACAGTTCCAAGAAATTGATGCGTCCGTATAGAGAATCTCGTTTTCATGACGCCTATAAAGCTATTGAGGAAGACATAACGCGCTTCCTAGATAATGGCGTTGAGCTTCCATATAATTTGACCATTGATTGTTTGATGAGAGAGAGTGATGAGTGTATGTCGATGTCACTGTTGACGAATAAGGCAATATATCATAAGACATGCCGTGACAGTATTCGGACTCACATCGTACAGCGCGTGCTACACAAGCGAGAGCGAAATGAGGCAGTGGCATCCTGCTCCACGCTGAGTCCTAAAAGAACACGGACAAGTTTTGAATCTGGCTGTGACAGGAAACTGCCCCAGTGTGTTTATTGTCACAAACGCGAAGGTGACAGCAGTGAGCCTATTTGCAGATCAATGTCTGATAACAATAAACTCAAAATTATGGCAAAGGAAGCCGAGAACTGGGTTGTTTTTTCTCGGGTCAATGCAGCATTTGATTCCGCTGCTAGTGATCTTTACTATCACAAAACCTGTTATTGTAAGCTTGCCAATGAAGCACGAGCGGCTAAATCTAAAAAGTCGAAGAACGCCGAACATTCCGCGTCAGGCCTGCCCTATGACCCTCTCGTTATGGCAGAGCTCATAACATTTGTTGAACACAACGATTCCGCGATGAAGCTTGTCGATCTCAAGAATCTGTACAGTCGGAGGTTGAAGCAAGTCGGTTCTGATTGGCTTAGTGAAGAAATACATTCCACTCGATTCAAAGAACATTTGTTGCAGAAATTGGGCGATGGCTGGGACGCCTTCACACAGGGTAGAGATGTGTTTATTTCAAGTAGGTTTCGAGTTGGCTCCTTGTTGTCCGAATCTTTAACTCGTATAGTGTCTGAGGAAGAGGCAAAAAAGATAGTTGATGTGGGTCTTCTTCTGCGTAAACACATACTCATATCTCAAGCTCCTTTCACGGGATCATTTTCATCTTATTGCTTGAGCGAGCCTGTACCCAACTCACTCCTGACTCTTCTTAGAGTTCTACTTGAGGGCACATGTAGTATACAGAACTTAGGCGATGATGAGACTGTTAATGCCAAGACTCGAGTGGCTTGTACTATTTCACAGATGTTGATCAGCAATTCAGCGAAACGCTCCGAACATGCACAAAATGTTCACCAGAGACGTGACAGAGAAACTCCAATGCCTCTTTATGTGGGTTTGAAGTTGCATGCCCATGATCGTATGAAAAATCTTATCAGAGATTTTCATCAAATGGGACTCTCTGTCTCTTATGATCGCGTAATGGATGTTCGCAGGAGTTTCGCGAGAGCTGTTTCACTGCGGTTCAAGAACGAAGGTGTTGTAGTCCCAGCTAACTGCAAACGTAATGTTTTCTCGATAGGAACCACTGATAACATTGATGTATCTGGTAGATCTGATATGCATGGTACGTCCATCACACTCATTGGTCAACTGAGCAGGGACAATGTGGGTACTGATCCCCCACCACTGAGTTTAGATGTTCCAGAAGACACACAAATTGAACTCCCAGACGACTATGCATTTGTTCCTTTCGTTGAAGACTTTGGTGGGGACATCAGGCTTGAATCTCCAGATGAATGTAATGTACGGCCCAATGAATATGCAGATTTGAACGTGGGAGAGAATGACTGGTTGTCTCATGTGTCACAGATCAGCAATAAAGGGAAGGTTGATGGCAGCTGGCAGCTTGATGAAGTCCCTGTGACCTTTTCAGGCTTCTTTTCAAAACATGAAGATCAAGACAATGTCAAACCTCGTGCAGTTATTGGGGTATTCCCTGTTTTCAGTGAGCAGAAAGCGGACTCACTCAGTATGCAGAAGCATGCTATGTATGTGGTCAGGGAAGCTACTGCTTTCGTAAACCCCGGCCAGATACCTGTCATTGAAGGTGACTGTCCGTTGTATGCCAGGCAGAAAAAATGTCAATGGCTGTTCCCAGAGGAGATAGGTGAGGATCGAATGGTGTGTATGATTGGATTCCTGCATCTTGAAATGTGCACCCAAGAAGCTGGTGGTAAGCTTATGGGTGGTTCTGGTTGGGAGCGAATGTTTCACCTCGCAAAGATATTCACACCCGGTGTAGCATCATCCCTACTTGGTGGGAAACATGTCAAGAGGACGCGACAGGCATATCTTCTCACTCTAGCTTGGCTTGAGATCCTCAGAAAGAATGCTTATGAGATTTACTGTCAGCAGACTGGGCCCCATGAGTCATTTGAAATGTGGGAACAGAGGATTCTTTCACAATCTCCAACTGCGCGCTATTGGGGTGAAATCGTTCGGAACTTTCTCTTGACAAGCTGTCAATTCGTTCGGAACCAACGAATCGGTAACTGGCCTGGTACACTGTGTTCTATCGATGAGTTGTGCAGTTACTTTTTTGCCCTAGGACATACAAATTATTGTCGGTGGGTCCCCGTATTTCTGAGAGACATGTCTCAGCTACCCAGGCGGCATCCTTCAATCCACAACAAATTCATGGAAGGCCATTTTGTGGTCCAGCGTAGTGAGAGGAAGTTCAGTATGATGGGTTTAGATCAGAGCCAAGAACATAGTATCCAACTACTCAAAGAAGACAGTGGTCCAAAAGGTCTCTATGGCCAGGCTGAAGAGAAAGTCGTTATTGAGCTTTCAAGGTCAGAAGTTCTGCGTGTTATAGATGAGTATGAATATGCAAGTTTCCACACAACATCATCAGATAACACGGAACACCCGGAAAGTTCGGTATCAGAGCAGAAAAAATTTCTGAATCAATTGAAATCTCTCCTCGATCTGGTGAATCAGGGACTCATTATCAACCCTTATGATGAAACTAGTGGTCAGCTGGTGACATTAGATACTGGTGAATATATGGACCCCGAAGTTAGTAAGAGTTTACGGTCATTACCCGAAAGGGGCAAGCATTTATATTCCACTTTCTTGAAGGAAAGGCTTGTGGAATGCACCGTACCCCTGAATGATGTTATTCCCAAGGCAAATATATATACCTTCCTTAACCCACCCCCAGCCAACCTGGACAAAGGCCGAGACAAACTCATGTCAAGTAAAGCAACTGCCGCAATAGTTACCCAGATGTTCGTTTCACTGCAAGCCCGGCCTGATTCAAACATGGATGAGTTTTTCATGCACGAGAATGCACGTGATCCGCCAGCATTATCCGATAGAGGTAAGCTACGGAGTGGGACAAAATCTCAAATTCTCAATTGTTTACCAGCTATTCCTGCACAAGGGAAGAATTCAGCAGCTAGACAAGCTTCAGTTGTCATCTTGGATATGCCTGCTGTAGTCCATGTAATCAAACCACAGAAAGCGGATCTGTTTGGAGAATATGCTCGATTGCAATTATTGCCATACATCGAATCTCTGATTAACACGAACACCACAAGGGTTGATGCGATCTATGACTGTTACCCCGAAGGCAGTTTGAAGAATCAGACGCGAGCAAAACGCCTCGGTGAGACAGCAGTTAGGTTGATACGGGTGTCCGAGAACGTCCCTTTACCTAAAGGGAAGAATTGGCAGGCATTCTTGAAAGTTAGTGAGAATAAAGACGAATTTTTCAAGTTCCTGTCTGCTGAACTGCTGAAATTAACATCAACATCCGAGTACCAGTTGTTAACGACATCAGGAGAATATGTACTATGCAATAAGGATGTTAGCTTATGTGACATATCTCCATCGAACCACGAGGAAGCAGACACGCGCATGATGCTTCATCTCAACCATGCAGTCTCACAAGGTCACAAAATAGCTTTTCTTCGCACGGTTGATTCTGATGTCGTCATTCTGTCTTTGCACCATTTCGCAACATTCCGTGACCTTGGACTCAGTGAGCTGTGGATTGGGTTTGGAATTGGAAAGGCATATAAAGATATGCCAATTCATGAGATAGCTTCACAACTTGGACCTGATTACTGTAAGGCCCTGACTTTCTTCCACGCCTTCACAGGTTGTGATGTAACATCCAGCATGCTCGGCATTGGGAAGAAGACAGGATGGAATGCATGGATGAATTTTCCCGCATCAACTGAAATGATGATAGAATTGACTGAGAATCCGCAAGTCTTTTCAGAGGATTCCCCTCATATGCAGCATATCGAAAAACTCACCATACAGATGTACAGTAACAGTTGTGTCAGTACACGTGTCAATGATGCGAGACGGCATATGTTCACACATGGCCTTAAGTCTATGGAAAACATCCCGCCCACCAAAGCAGCTCTGTATCAACATGTAAAAAGGGTAATTCTTGTGTCATCTTTCATTTGGCATCGTGCTCTGCAGAAACACTTATGTGTGCCAGACCCATCACAGTACGGATGGGAGTGGAATCCACGTCTCAATATTCTGGTCCCATTTTGGACTCACCTAGGAGACGCAAGTGCTGCATGTGCACTGATGCTCCACTGTAGTTGTGCCAAGGCCTGCAAGGGCAATTGCAAATGCTTGAAAGCTGGATTAAGGTGCACACCTTTGTGTAAGTGTGAAGGTGGCTGTTGTAACAATATTGAGTAGTATACTGTCATGTTAGGACCAGTCATCTCCTATTCTGGTATTTTTTTTTCCATTTTCGGCCAGTTAACACATGTCATGTTTCTAGTTGAGTTGATTTTGCTAACAAATGTTCATCCCATGTGGCTTGCTACATTGTCCGGGGTATAGGAATACAGTTTTAGATTTCGGAAAATAGTCTGTTATTTACTGCACAAGACGGTGTTAATTCATGCATAGCATGATACAATATCCCCAACTATTTTGCCTCTGTACAACAGTTGATACCTTCGTTCACCCGTGTGTTCATCTATGGTATCCTTGTCTTTCTCTGGCCATAGGCCACATGTGACTAGTCAGTTCCTACTCCATAGCAAATCAACTTGGAAATCCTTCATCTTGTAGCGCACTCATGTCTCAATGAATCCATACCTGAGTTGATCTAATAAATCTAACGTAAGGTATCAAATTGCCATACCGGATCATATTTCGATAAGTTATTCGCTAAAACATTTCGACCACTCATCGACATCAAAGGTCATGTTTTGGCTCCCAGTGGTGGCTATATCTCTATATCCCTGGTAAAGTAGCATACCATGAGGGATGGGCATTAAGTGTCGGCAACATTAATCCTGACTTGGAACACACCACATCTTAACTGGCCGAAAATGAAGAATACTACTTGTAGTCAAAAAATATTCCTGTACCTCGAATGACTGCAAACATACACTCACCCCTTCTAGTCCCATTTTGCCAATGTTCTATACTGGCAAGATAACATTGTATAATTAACAACGGGAACTAATGCATCCCGAGTTCATTCCAGCACTGCCCTTGCTGGCAGACGTGTCGCTATGGTGTTGAGATTGAACCAGAACTCCTCTAGAAATTTGATAGTTTTATTTTCTTAGAAAATAAATCTATCGAAAATGCCGGAAGTTGAGAATAGACTGTCACTTTAATTGGATTATCAAATGTCCAAGTATCCCCACTGCTGCATACTATCGAGTACCCTTGTTCATGTGTTGACAGGAATCTCTCATACCATGTTCATTTGACCATTGCATTCCCGAGAAACATTCAACACTAATTTATCTACGGACGGACGATCATACTGACAGTCAGACACACAGACGCACACATCGACGGAAATTCTGATCCCATTATCCATTAATCTTCCCCCCAACTTGTTCCAAGGGCTTCACTCCATCATTCACATCAATTACAGCACATGTATGGTGTTAGGTTTGGAGCTTCAGTTGTGCGATCGGCGAAAATAGCTTTTTTTCGATCCGCTTGGCGGCCATTTTGGATTTCGCTGCTAGTGGTGGCTAGAGGATGGTGCCAACTTGTAGCCGATCGATTTTGAAATCTCTGATGCCTACCCTTACATCATGCCAAATTTCAGGAAGGTATCACCAAGTGCACAATTCTAGCGAATTCCTCCCCCGCTACGTGTCAAAGGAGAAAAATGAAGGAAGGAAGAGGTTTATCCCTTTCTGCCCTTCTTGCGGCTTTTCTTTTTAGGTGGAGGTTGGCTTGGTGATGGTGATGGTGAAGAGGCTGGTGGTGGTGCAGAGGTGCGCGCGTTAAGTTTTTCTCGGTACTCTCTTGATTTTATCCGTTCTGCTCTTGCCAACTCTAATTCTCTCATTAATTCCTCATAAGGGTTTAGTGGTTGTACCGCTCCCGGGCTTTCCGGTAGTGAGGGAAGGGGGGAGTGAGGGGTGGGAGGCGGTGAAAAAGCAACTTCCAGTTCCTCCTCAGTCTCCACTGGATGTTCCTCATCCAACTGTACCGGCTCAGGAGCCGGCAGTTGATTGGGTGTACCAGTGGGACTAGGAGGGGAACTGGCGGCTGCCGCCAGAGCCTCCACCCCCTCACTCAACTCTTTCTTCCTATTCCGGAAGGCCTCCAAGCGCCGGGCGTCCCTGCGCTTGGTCGATAGGCTCTTCTTCTTTTTCTTGATCTGTCTCTTTTCAGGGCCTCCGTGCCCCTTCGGGTGAGGACCAGTGGGAGAGGGGGTCCTCTCTCCAAAGGTACTACCTCTCCCCGAAGGAGTTGGTGTTGTTGTGGGCTTCTCAATTTCAAACTCCACTTTCAGGTGGACGCTCAAGCCTATTTCCTAGATAGTCCAGAAGACAGGGCATGAGACGCCCAGAGCTGAAATGGCTTTCACTAGTCTATCTGGTAGTTCCATGGCTATCTAGGTGTTGTTCACGCTCTGAAGTCAGATGTGTGAATGTGATGGCAATGAATGGTAATCCCTTTCATTATTGACTGTTAATATAGGAGGCCGAAACGTCCAGGGCAGAAGCGTCCAGGGCCGAAACGTCTCGAGGTCGTATTGTCTCGAGGCCGAAACGTCCCAATACCGCCCCAACAAGTCAGTACGAAGAATTCGTCCTTTAAAGTTTACTTAAGCGATAAAAAATGATATACATACAAGATCACCGGTCGTACCCGGTACTAAAATGGGATCGCAACAACTTGTTTTAAAAACAACAGCATCACACGAAAAGAGACTGATGCGATGCCGATAATGTTAGGATCGGTGTTTTTACTCACTTCAAATGCCTAAAGAGGCTGAGAAATCGCGCTATACATGAAACGTGAAAATTTATCACTAAAAATTAAAAAAATTTTGGTATCAAACTTCCGATATCTATTGAATATACCCACCCCCCCCCCCCCCCACCCCAACTCACCACATAGCGATTATTTTGGTGTTTCTAGGAACAGTAGTTTACTTGCGGTCTCATTGCCCCGCTTGCAAAAACTGAGACCGCAAGTCGTAAGTGTAATGAATATATGCGAAATTATCGCGTTTATTTGGTGTTTTAGGCCCAGCAGTTAACTTGCGGTCTCCTTGTCCCTAGTTGCGAAAAAGTGAGATCGCAAGTCTGATACCGCGCTATGCATTACCTACCTACCTATGTCTACCTATGTTCATTCCAAACGAAAGAGCATCGTTTGCTCTTTTTTTATTTGGCTCTCTTAGATGAGCGATTTCCTTTTCCTCACTTGTTTTTGTTTTCGACTTCTCCTTTTTATGTATATAATCGTAATCCATTGTGTAGGTGTACCTCATGGGATGTGCCGCCCAGTGCCTGTCCAGGGTAATACTTTTTGCCGGTAAAAAGGACGGTAAGTGTATAAAGACTACGTTTTAAAGTACTAAATGTACCTCTGAATGTGTGAAAAGTGATTATTTAAGGAAGCTTACGCAAAAATAGTAGTATATGGAGCACACTTCTGCCCCCATCGTGGGGACCCCGCCGTATATATTGGTTTCTATGGTGACACATAGTTGCTTTACATTAAATAGGTTGTATTCTGAATTTAGGTTTGCTTGTATACGCCGAATTATCTAAACCCGCCATACATCTGAAACTATCGGCCAAAATCCAGTGCTATTTTTTTTCTTACTCTAAAAAAGTGGCCCTCTGACTTATGTACTGACTTGGGACAGGTCAGATGATTTAAGTTCACCTGAGTGCATTACCACCTTCTTACGTCTTTTTTATTCTTCCTTGTAGATCGGTTTGGTAACAATCTATAGGAAGTGACCCTCTGCCTACTGTACTGATTTGGGACAGGTCAAGTTATCCGACCTCCGTCCACCAGATAAAGGTCAAATAGTGCATTCCCACCCCTACATTAATTATTTTTCCAAAGTTATTTTAGGCATAGGATATCCTTTGAAGTATTTCAATTGATCTACTTCCTTTGACGACGGTTTCCTTCATGTGTTACACCTAGAGAGTTTTTAGTGGTTATGATGACGTGATATGATTTTTTTTTAACAAGTTTCATCTGGTTGCAATAAGGGTAAACTAAAGCATACCGTGAATCCACAGATTGATTTTATGATGTGAGAAATATAGAAAAAAGTACTGACTTTAAATTCGTCAAGTGTTCAACATTAAGGAAACCATCATCAAAGAAAATAGAACAATTGAAATACCTTAAAGGAAAGTCCATGCTGAAAATGACTTAGAAAAAAAAAATCATGTCTATGATTTCTCGGGAATAATTTAAGTCGGATTTTCTTTTTACTGCCAATAAGGAATAGAGATCGGTCGCCTATATATCCAGTGGTTTGGTCGAGACACCATCCTCTTGAACTTTTCTTTTGGGATAGAAGTAGGATAAACCATCTTTGCTCTGTGTATATGTAAACATTCTGTTGTCATTTATTCTGAAACCTCGGTTGATACCACTGCCTGCCTGCTGGGTTTTGATTACATTCAGATACTTTTCTTTGGTCAGTTCATTGTGGCGTTTGTTGATACCTTTACAGCTTAACTTGTCGGATGCACCGAAACAGTAGTAAGTCTTGCTACACAATCCAATAATACCATCACCCTGCCATTCGATTTAAAAAAGTCCAGGTGTTCTCTTGTCAAATTTTTGTCTCCGTGTACAACAGGTATGAGGTGTCCAGGTTCCATCTTGTACTTTCGCTTTTACAAAGTCATCTGTGTGAACATCACATGCCTCGGACGGTAACCATTCATGCCATCGTTGGTAAAATTGTTCTTTTTTCTCGGGACGGATAACTTCTTCCAGTGATGGTTTTAATAAGGCAATGTACAAACTGTCGGTATCTGATTCACATAATTCAAAGTCTCGTCGATCCACATAGACATATAGAAAATCATAATAGAATTCGAGCATTCGAAGCTTGGCGTATTGGTATACGAAAAACACAATTTGAAGAGGCAAGTCCAGTTTGATTGTATGTTATTCATCTCCACTTCAAAAAGATCTTCACTTAGTACATTCAAATTTCGGAAAGCCATGTTGTTGATGTAGTTTGATACGTTGTTGTCATCACAATAGACAACGTTCCGATGTTTGTCTTTATTTGTAACAGTTTTTCCATATCCGCTGTTTCCAAGCAACTTCATTGTGTCGGCGACTATTGATTTGTTATGATCAGCGTCGCCAGCTCGTCTTGCATCTGATACTTGATCGCCAAATTTCTGGAAACATGCATTTGACTGGTACTGGATTACTTGATATATACGGCTAACTTCCAATCCGTGTTGAATGTACCATTTTAAAAGTGGCGTTGCTAGAACTTTCGTTCCGTGATAACTACCAATCAGACTTAGCTGATTCATTATTTTATTTTCTTCAGCGTACGTTCTCATGTGGTCCCCTATGTCCGATCTGGAAATGTTTGTGTTTTTGAAGATTGGAGTCATTTCTTCAAAATGTTCCTTCAGTCTATCTGGTACATGGATGTCACATTCAACCAAGCCGAAAATTTTGTTGGCACGAATTTTTTCAATCAATTCAGCAGTTGTCATTCTTCCATCAGTTGAGAAGCTGAACTTTTCTCTTAGAAACATTTTCAAGACAGGAAGAGTCTTTTTCATCTCACGCCATTCACATTCCCATATCTCAACAAGATTATATCCCAGATCTGTGATATATTTCGAATTTCTAGCCGTATCTTCTCTGAGCTCTCTCATTGTTCTCTGGCGAACTGTATTGAAGAGAACTGGGTCATCGTTCTTCATGTTCAACGCACATTGGTGACCGTGACAGAAACACCCGTGGAATTGATACACAGTATGAGTTGTCTTGCACCAACCATCCACTGGTATCTGTCGCCTTCCGATTCTCTTTTCCGTGCCATTAAACTGGTGCCGAATGTGAACATCGTCTCTTGTGGTAATGAATTCCATCCATTGGTGGGCCATACGTCCATAGGTATGAGAGTACTCAGGCTTGAACTCTTGTTCTTCTCTCCTCCTGATATAACAACCAGTAGGCATTTCTTGCGTCAATGCCGACAAATAAAGTGCATTTGCATCGAATCCAACGATACCAGTACATCCTTTGGCCTGTTCGCCATATTTTACAGATCTTAATCTAGTCACATTCTTTTCGTATCGGTTGAAGATTATAGATGGCCCGCCAACGATATTGTCTTTTACAAGATGGTGTAAATCTTTATTCTTGTCGTTGAAAAGTTCAAATGAAACTCTTTCTTCTACTGTGTTGAAGAGATATTTCAGGGTAAGGCCGGGTACGCTGATTCCATCTTTGAACATATCAATTTTACGGTCTTGGTAGAAAGTGAATTGCTTTTCCACGGCTTCTAAAAATGGCTTCACGTCTCTATTATTGTACCATACCAAGAAATCACGAAAGGTGGTCATGTTGTAATCTTTCCATACTTGTTGACAGTATTCATATTCTTCGGCATTTGTTTTCATTTTTCAGGTTGCTAAAGAAAGCTTTGTGTTCTGGCAAGTGGTCCTGGTCTAACTTTTCCAAACTGTCTATCCATTCGTAGGGCAGGTAGCCCTTGGTTACAGAGCACCCGAAAGCCTTTAAGAATTTATCATAAGAAAATCCCGGTGCAAGGTAGTTCATGATGTCGAGGAATTTCAGATGATCCATCTTCAGGCACATGAAAGCATTCGATTGCTTAACAACAAACTTCAGTGGATCTTGCTTTTTGAAATAACTAATCAGTTCTCGCTTGACGATGTTCACATCATATTTCCCCGAATTAAATCCCATGACCGGCATCTCCATCAAATAACTATGGAATTCAGCTTGGAGCTTTTCAAGTGGGTGTGGTTTCGAGTTATCGTCACATGTAGTCAGGGCTTCGTGTATCAGTACATCGTGGATTTTCTGCCTCATTGCAAGAATGGTATGTGAATGCATTTCTTGCATTAGTGAGTAGCTTCTGGACGAAATTTCTGTAAGGTAGTTCATGAGTTGTTGTACAAGATTATGAGTGTTGCCTTCTGTAATGAAACATTTGGGTTCTTCGTAGCCTGGCACATTACTGCATATACTGACACTTAATGGTTTGTGTTCGGCCTCCCATGTCAGTGCATTACTGTTCTTAGGTATATCAGTTTTGGCAAAGTAGCTTTCAAAATCAAATGTAGCTCTGTATGGAAAATACCGCTGTGATTCAGGTATGCTAATTCCTTCATCCTCCAGTTTTTCAAATATTGTTTGTGACGTATGGTATATTCCGCCAACATATCTGTAGGTAACATCTTCGGTACAGGTGAGTTCATGGCGCTGCAAAAATCGAGCAGATTTCCAAAGTTTTCCACATTTGCGGCAGGCAAATGATTTACTGTATTGGTCGATATCAGTAATATAGCTGAAGTGATTCTTGTAAAGATTGATGAATATAGTATTGGTAAAACATCTATTGGATCTTTGAACGATCTTGGCAACCACGTCGTCATTGTCTTCAGCCAGTTCAAATACTTGGATGTTGACTTCAAATATTTTCTCCACATTTGGCAGTTGGTCCAATTTCACGCCCAAAAATTCCTCTTTTCTTACATCCGTATATTTCCGGAACAATGCATCTGTTATTGTATTCAAACCATGACGGTCGGCACCACTCCATAGCGCCAGGCACCGAAAAAGACATAAATTGTCGTCGTATACGAAATGGTGATGGTCATCTTTTACTAAGGCGATGATGAAGCGATTGTCCAAGATATACTGAGGTATGTCTTCTGGTACTCCGCCAATAGGGTGATTCTTTATCTTGTTCACGTAGAATGTGACGTTGGTCAGTTGGTGGACGACCCATTTGGAGTTGGGTCTTTTCTGGCGGGCCCATTCAAGTATATCTCCTTCCTGGATGCTTTCGAGAAAGCGTTCAAAGTCGGCTTCATTATTTATCAAATGGGGCACATTCAAAACTCGGGCGTCGTTTTGAGATGCATGAAAATACCGTACTTTGTCAGTTTCATTGTTACATAGAATGAATCCACAACTCAAGTTGATATTGAAACGCAACTCTTGTGGCAGGAATATAGTATTAGTCAGCTCACTAGCCATGGTCAATAAGTCTGTGGTCTGCAGTCGGTAGTTATAAACATCTTGAACGTTTCTATTTGCAGTATGATGCGTTCGTATACTAGACCAGTTTTCACGACACAAGTCTACTTCAAGCACTTCTTCGCCGAGCAGGTTTTTATCAAACTCAATCGGGTCGACATCGATAGTAGTGGTTGTCCTAGGAATTTTGGCTACCCTCTCTGGTCGTCGATCATCTAACTTCCGCTTGGGGGGAGCTGGCCCATGTGCTACACTCTTGTGACGGCTGAAATGGATCAGTTGGTCAAATTTTTGTCCACACTCCTTACAAGTATATCTCTCAAGACAAGTCTTCCGGTGATATTCCAGCTTCTCTCTCCTCGTGAAGGTCTTGTGACAGTTGGTGCATTCAAACTTCTTTTCTTCTGTGTGAGCTGTCCTCTGGTGGCGGTTCCTATTGCGACGGTCAGTAAAGCTCTTTCCACAATGATCACAGTCAAATCTTGTTGGCTCCATTTTTTTCAAACGGTTTGCAAAAAGCAAATTTGCTATAGAAAATTACTAGCGATGTATTCAATGCAACGGTTTTAAATAGACTGGTGCCAGGTTACTTGTAAGAGCTTTTTATTCAAACCTGACGGATGTGAAGGAAGACGCCATACCATTTAAAACCAACAGCAACATTTGGTCGATTTTTCGCTTCTGTTTGTGTTTGTTTCCTATAGGAATACGGGTTAAAGTCGGAATTTTCAGGAAATTAACAGAGAAAATAATGGAAAAGAAACACATATGAAATTCGGATCTGTTTCTTTAGTTCATTTTCCTGCATTCTGGTTGGCCAGTTAGATAATTATCTTGATCCTCAGAATGGAAGAAAATAGCAGCAAAAATAATAAAACAAACTTGCTATCTCAAAAATTGCGGACTAATATACGAGGCTCGATCCCCAATATTGACCCTGTGCAAATTAAGGGGTCGTCCAACCTAACTTTGGTCAATTTGTTAACATTTTTCCCAATGCCTCAGAAACAGATAAGAGAAGTAAGGAAAGGCAAATTATATATCAAAATAATGAGTAAAGTGCATAGAAAAGGTACATATAATTTTTTTCAGGAAAAAAAGTGAATTTTATGATTTTGAAAAAGATTAATTTGCAAATGGCATAAGTAACGAACCGGTAAAACCACAAAATAATCGCGAATTCGAAAGCCTTGTCCTCAATATAATGATAACATACTACAGACTCGGAGAAAGCATTTTTTTGACACACACTCTGGTGGGTTTTGACGTTTGAATGTAATAACACCAACACAAATTTTGGATGTTCCGGATGTGGCCATGTTTCAATGATGTTTTTCCGGTCTTGTGATTACGATGTGGTTCTTGCAGAAATACTCAATTTGGGCAATCGTAAGAATGCAAGGACGTGATCACGCCCCTTATTTGTTCGAGACAATGTATGAGCGGATTTGCAAACAGGTGACAGCAAATACTTGAGCTGTTAATGTCATAACTGCAAAATATGGTTCGAAATTCCCTCTCGTGTTTACAGGCCGTCTGAACTTTTTTGTTGACAAAAAATCTGAATTATTGCGCACTAGAAAGACAACATGAACCACTTGTAGAAAAAATAACCGAGTGTATAAAATCGGGACGATATACATAAAATAAGGCAATATTCATAACAAAGTAAGTAGAATGTTTCAGAAATCACTTTTTCACAAAGTATATTCCAAGTGACCTGGAACTATATTGAGCGTGTTAATTTCCCCCTGTCGCTGCGAAGTTATTTACTTTCTAGTAACCATGGAATTTGAAGGCGGGTGTGTTTGATGTCTGCATAGGACCGATTGAAGATGGGTTGAAAATGATGCATTCGTGCTTTTAAATAAGGTGCGCTTGGACGATGCTGAGAATTTATTTTTTTTTGCAACCAACCATAGTAATACAAGCGTCGATCAGTGTCTTTTATGATCGCTTCACACTGACAAATGTGACAAATCTCCTTCACCGGAAACCATCCCCCAATTTGCATATCACAATAAACATAACCGCTGTCACGGAGTGTCAGCGTGGCCGTGTGGTCAAAACCGAAACGAATTATCGAATGCACGGTCAATATTAGCTGCAATTGGCTTTTAAACAAACGAAATATTCGCAATTTCTTCATTATTCATGCCGAGTTACTTTTTAACCAAACCACATGCCTTCAGTTTCGTTTGTCGGCATCAAGCTGATATTGTTTGTGGTAATTAAATAGTACGAGAAGGCGAAGGAAGCCAAATATTTTCCATCATCTATTAATTAATTCAAATTGATAATTTCTTTTATTTTACTGAAATTATGAACTGATAAGGTGGGTGTGTTGCGATTATTATGCCCCAGACCTGGAAGTTGGAAAATCAAAAGTGCATCTAGGGCCGTGCAGTGCCAGTGGTGACCTCTGTTACCCATTCATCATTACATGTACCAACATTCTCCCTTGTATCTCAACCATTGCTACTCCAATGTGAAGGATATTTGGTGTTGTGATCGAGAATAATGGGGAAACAATTCCTGTGTAGCTGCTGTAGCATGTGTTTCTTCCCACATTTTTTCAGAGTTGTGGTACTTTTTCACTCTTTTGAGTTAAAAAATTTTGTTTATAACTAGTTGATTTGTTACAATTTGTTGCAAAGTGCCTGCTAATACCTTCAATTGTATTGCTACAGAATTTTCTTATGAAGATTTTGTTCCTATTACTTATCAAGCAACAACCTAATGAATATTCTGTATAAAGCCACCAATCTGATGTTTGACACTTTTATCGGAGCTGTTTTGAAGGCTTATGGAACTCAAAATGTTGATTATGGCAGGACTTTTCTATTCACCCATTAATCGATTAATTAAGTGTTATAGTTGGAAGTAAGAAGCATGAAAGGTCCAGAACTAAAACTCTAAAAAGAATGTTTTGCAATGTAACATGATTTTTGCAGATACACTTATTTGGAGGGTTACCTGTCTGATAGCGTTTGGAACAGTGTGGCCAGGATCTTCAAAAAGAAAAAAGAGTTAAACTTTGAGAAAAAAGGCATATGCCTTGAGTGCCGGAGGTAGAGTCATACAAGGAAGGGCCCCCCCCCCCCCCCCCAGGAAATTTTTTGTGTCAAATGGAGCTCACTTGTCATCTTTTGGGAATTGCTTTGTGTACTGCGTTCTTGAAAAAAATATGTGAGACCCTCTGGATGTGCCCTTCTGATCTCAGTATGTCAATAAGCCTCCTTGGGGAAAGTACATGCAATAATGGTTATGTAAGGTTGATTTGATGTGTTTTGAATAACAATGTACTTTTAAGTACATTAGGTGGTTTATTGCAGTGACAGGTTACAGTTACCCTTATTTCATCTCCAACAGATATCATGAGTGTATTGGTGTCCAAGAGTTAAACAAAGCTAATATACTTATTGATAAACCAGCCAAATTTAACAATTTAATCACCATCAAATTGATGCATGGGATAAAAGGGGTTACAGTGCAAGGGGTTTGTAAATATATTTATTCAACTACAATGTATGACTTTGCAGTGCATTCTACATAGGAGAATATCATATTTTCTTTTCAAACCATTACAGTAACACATACATCTTGATATTGGGAGACACTCTTTTGCCCTTCCATACTTCTTCTGCTGGACTCCTTCAAGTGAACCTTTGTTGAACTCCCCAAATCAAAACATAAACAAAAGAAAATGTCTGCCTTCAGTCAGTGAGCACTCCACTTATAACATTTGGTCTCAATCTTTATTACTTTCATGAATTAGGAAAAGATTTCTTCGAGTATGTACTTAAATGTTTATAGAATACAGCTGTTATTTTATTTTGAGGTATTTTATTGTAAAAGTTTTGTTCTCTTACTTATGCCACAGCAGACTTTCAGGTGGTGCTATTTACACATGGCAGCAGTTCCATGGCAAATTTCAGTTTCCACATGTTCTATGTTTCATTCCAAGCATTTTGGTATATAATTTATTGGGGTTATTCATTTTGGGCCTTTTTTAGACTTGAAAGAAAATTACATGCAATTTGACCAAAGTTAGGTTGGACGTCCCCTTAAGATCGCAACAACTCTCAATTTACAGAAAACGTCACTCCCACAAAGAGTCTCGGCGTAAGCAGACTTGATATTGGCTGCTTAGCTTCTAACAGATATCAATAGAGAAATCAAAGATAACTAATCAAGTCGCATGTGGAAGGGAGTCGATCCCCAAATTTGCCACTGTGCAAAATTAAGCGCACAGCAACTCTCAGTTTACAGAAGTAATCACTTCCGTAAAACAACTGAACAAAAACAGACAAGATATTATCTGCATAAAATTGCAAATCCACGCTACGCACAAAATTGTATTTTTATGTGGCAGTACATTAAACGTTTTACCAACGTAAACGCAACTGTTACAGTCAAGACCGAAAACAGAACTTATCAATGACAAGCTCCAAAATCGAATCATTTAACGATTGTCGCCTTCATTAACTGCTTGAATGAATGAAAGATCTACTTTATACACAGACAATTCATCTATACCTCATGAAATGTAATGCAATTCTGGTGTTCGAAATAGTTGTTGGTAGAAAAAAACATTTTGGGAAATAGAACTTCTAGTATTGCTGAAAAGATTCACTAGAGGCAATCTATCTCAAAAAATGTATATTATGGTGTATTGAAATGAGAACTAATCTGCTCTGTAAATAAATAAGTAAATAAAAGTTCGGGATATACGCTTTTATTGAAAACATAAAAAACCTGCTAAAATCAGTTACCTCCCTTGCCAATTGACAGCGTATTTCAATCGCCGTGCATTTCTCCAGTTGAGACAAAATTCTGATCACAAATAATAAACTGATTCACGCTGAATTAATTTACATAACAAGCATGTCTACAATTATATTTTTATTTGGTTCTCTAGCCGCAGGAAATGTTTGTGGATGTTTTTCACTGATTTGTGAAACGGTACGCTTTTTTATAGTTTTAGCAAAGGGATAATAATGCATTACGGTTGTGGAAAATTATCTGAAAATTCCAGAAAACCACAACACTGTCTTACATAATTAGCGCTAGATCGTGTAAGGGAATGTAATTCTCCGATTACACTGCAAATTCTACGATCATTTTGTTGTGTGAAGATTTTGTCATTATGATTATTATTATAATTTTTTTTTCTGCAGAAAGTAATGCATTTCCATTGAATTAAGGAATTGAATACTCAAAGTAGATTTCCACAATAAATAATTTAGGACCCACCGGCGCTTTTTTATATCTCTGTGAATGTTTTTTTTTTTGTTTGTTTTCAAATTAAATTTTAGAACACTTATAATGTGTCTTATCCATGACGTATATGAACCCATTTTAACGTCAAACCTTTGTAACATTGATTTACCGGTAGTTGATTTCTTACATAATTGCTTAGCTAGCGACAGTTCATTGACACAACGGATTGAACAATAACTGTACGCTGTGTTTTCCAATCTGCCGCAATTTGGGTGCAAGTTTTATAACATCTGGGGCTGGAAATTTAAAAAAATTACGGAACATAATAAATATCTTCCTCACATAAAACTCATTATTATCGACACAAACGAAGCGAACATTACACAAAAATGTAAACAACAAACAGCCTATAAGGGGAGAGACCACAAAAACACCTAAATTTACAGTTAGATCTACGTATAATATTTACAATCGAAACGTACAATCGGTAATATTACCAAAACAAAATAATTGACTGAATGTACCGACACAAAATCATTTTACATAAGACTTTACAGGCGCTATTTTTTTAACAATGAAGAAACACAATTAAAATGATGAACATGTCAGTTTGAAACGGAATGAAAAGAATCACTAAATCCGATTTAAACTTATATAAATCCGATTGAACGGCTTTATATTAGTTTCAAACGGAATGAAAACCACTAAATCGGACTTAAACCTATGAAAATCTGATTGAACGGTTTTATATTAGTTTTAAACGGAAAAAAACAAACTAAATCGGATTTAAATCTATGAAAATCCGATTGAACGGATTTATATTAGTTTTAAACGGAATGAAAACCCACTAAATCGGATTTAAACCTATGAAAATCCGATTGAACGGATTTATATTAGTTTTAAACGGAATGGAAACCCACTAAATCGGATTTAAACCTATGAAAACCCGATTGAACGGATTTATATCAGTTTTAAACAATTTTATTCGAGAAAACAACATATCTGCAAAGCTGCGATGGACACACCTCTTTCACGCTAAAAACTAAAGTGTTAAAAACTACACTTGAAGTGCTGTATTTAACACTTACTAAGTGCTGAACTAACACTTTGTTCAAGTGTAGATATCCCAGAACTTGACAGGTGTTACAATAATACCACTTGACAAGTGTAATGTCGCGACACTTAAAAGGAAACAACGCAAATGACGCGGATCAGGCTCGAACTCTCGAGCCTGATCCGCGTCATCTGCGTTGTGTCCTTTTAATAATGTACCCACCAAGCGCAAATCAATTTATGGACGATTCTTGAAGAACCACCAATGCTAGACACATGGAAAGTGCCATCCATTCAAGTTTCAGATGTCTGACGATTGTAATGCCTAAGTGCTTAAAGCATTGCACTTTGAGTGTTAAAATCAAACCCTAAGAGTTAGAATGGGTTTAACACTTTGAAAGTGTCAGTTTTAACACTTTAGTTTTTAGTGTGTAGGAAAATCCGCTGGAAAAGACTGAAAAAGCAGAGATTCATGGTAGCGAGAGTGTAGAGAGAAAAAACCAACCAACAAGCAGAAAATTCCACCAACATGTCGTAATGACAACTCGACGCTCCAATCAATAAGTATAATACTGGGCCAAAAAGCAAAGAAACTCTCACCAATAGGGTGACATTCAAAAACTCTCACCAATAGGGCGGCATTCAAAAACTCTCACCAATAGGGCGGCATTCAAAAACTCTCACCAATAGGGCGGCATTCAAAAACTCTCACCAATAGGGCGGCATTAAAAAACTCTCACCAATAGGGCGGCATTCAAAAACTCTCACCAATAGGGTGACATTCAAAAACTCTCACCAATAGGGTGACATTCAAAAACTCTCACCAATAGGGTGACATTCAAAAACTCCCACCAATAGGGTGACATTCAAAAACTCTCACCAATAGGGTGACATTCCGAACAGCAGTATCGATAATTAAAAAATGCAGTATATCTCAGATTTTTTCATTGTTTTTTTGTTTGTTTTTTTTGTGGTGTCTCCTAAACTGCAGAGTGCCTTTGTCGACAAGTTTGACATTCGCTCACTTTCGGAAATCCACGTAAATTACCGAATAAAACTTTGTGAATATTCGGCATTTTTTTCAATCCAAACCGTTCGCGTTGATCTGTGACTGAATAAAAATTTGGCTGTTATTAAGCGAGTACATTAATAATATTCGGGAATGTATACAGGATATATTTTATCAACAAAAAGCTGGTACACAAGGCATTCTCGCGTATTATCTTGTTTTTATATAGGTATTTGTGAGGGAAAGGTGCCGAGTTTTGTACAAAATAAGTATTTACTCAAAGTTACGCTATAGTCATAGCTGCTGGTAGTCACACAATAGGGACACGCTTAAAAAATGGCGTTCGAAAATTAATTTTGACATGCTCAGTAATGTGGTTCAATGAATCAGATTTCATTTCGACTTGCGCTGTTTTATAATTAAACGTACACAATTTACTCATGTTTTCGTCAGTGAGAAGATGGGGGAGTCAGTAAATTGCGATTTCGACATTGCCACAAATATGCCCACATTTCTAAATAAAAACCGAGCAACGACGAGTAACTGCCAGCTCCCCAACATCGTAAATCCGCACTGCCACACAGGCGGGGTTAGATTGGTTGAAGACTTGCGTATTATCGACGTGCAGTACGCCTTAGTACACGGCGTCATCGTGCCCGCATGTGGATAATTGGGGTTAAGTGCCTTGCCCAAGGACACAACGCGGGAATCCGAATTGTGTCCGTATACAGAGTCGCGTATCCTTTTATCATTTTTAGGCTAATCGGGTAACAGCGTTTATACCACTGTTACAGTGCGAGGGTTGTTCAAAGGAGAGCGCTGCTGATTTTCCCCGCAATACTCGGAAGGGAAACTAGGTCAGTTATGATAAAGTTTTGGATAAAGGGCAAAACGTTTATGAAAGAATGGTAGTTATTTATTTATTGGGTGAGTTAATGACACTTTCGACAGTCAGTGCTACCTCGTGTCGGAGAGTTGGAAGAAGCCAAAAAGAACCACCGAGCAAAGGCAAGCAACTGGCATACTCCACATAGGGTTAGTATTGGTTGAAGGCAAGAGCACACTCGACGTGCAGTACACCTTAGTATACAACGCTACCGCGCCCCCACGGGTGTAATTAGAGAATGGTACTTCTTTCATGTTTTCACTTAGATGGCTGGCTTATTCTTCAGTAAACGTCCAACATAAAACATACAGGCTTGTAAAATACGATACCGCGCGGGTGATTTTTTTTATGATTAACAAAAAAATTGAATGTTATCACCTTAATATTAGCGGTTTTTTTTTTGTTTTTTTTTTAATTTAAAAAAAAAATATTATTGACATTACCTTTGAGGCCTGGCATTACTTGAATTTGTCAATTTTAAACGCACTGGTCCATAATTAACTGTTAAACACCTGAGGACTGTTTTGATGAGCGACAGACCATGGTGAACAAGAAAACAATCTACCTCCATCATTTAAATTTCAGTGATGTATAAATGTAAAGGGGGTAGCCGACCCATTGTTCGCAAACACAATAGATCCCCAATTACGTACCCACATTTCTAATTAAAACACAGAATTTTTGTAGTTAGGCACAATTCCTAGTCCTCCTTCCAGCTCGAAGTCCTGAACCCGCTGCCAATGCACACACTCGAACCAAAGAACTCTCGACGATTCATAAATTATTCATGTCGCAATGGCTTTCAAACCCGACATTGTCCGTATTATTTTTATTATTATTTTTTCCAAGTCGACACCTAACTCGTATTTTTGGGTGGATAATACAGAGTCGCGTATCCTCTTTCCAAGTTTGTGGCTAATTGGATAACACCGCTTATACCAATTTTACAGTAAGAGGGGTATGTAAAGGCAATTACTGCTGTTTTTCTCCATAGGCACAGTCAAAACCTGAACGAGAGATTGGTACTTTTTTCGGGGAGGGGGGGGGGGGGGAGTATATTTATTAATTTCCAGGAATAAATCGCTCGAAAATGGGATATTATTTTGGCTTGAGCTGTAGTCGAGATATGGCTGTGAGTGTTGAAACTGATGCCACCACAGATATTAAATCAGAAATAAATCCATAACGTACGAATTTCGGATTGCAAGTCTATGAGTGTCGTTGTTTCCTGCATAGCAGAATTAGGTTTGTGGGTGTTCCTCGTTGATTTGTGAAACCCAAAGGTTTTTTTTTCTGATACTTTTGATAAAGGGATAATAATGCATAACGGCTTTGGAAAATTATCTGAAAAATTCCAGAAACCTATAACACGGTCCAACACAAAGTTGCGCATACACGAGAAAAACATTCAAAGATTGCGGCAAGGGAGGTAATTCTCGCGTTTCACGGCTAATTCCCTACAATCACACTACTGTGCATTTTTTTTATCATATATATTTTCTGTTTGACAAAATGCATTTTTTTATTAGACCATAAAATAAATAGAGTTCTTAACGAGGATTTCCATAATAGCTTAGGGGGAATTTATGCTTATTCCTATTTCTATGAATGATTTTCCAAGTTCGATTTTCGAACACTCACAATGTGCGAAGTCCGTGACGAGTTGGGTGCAAGTTTTATAACATCGGAAGCTCAACATTTCCCCAAATTACCGATCATATTGTCCAATTAATGATTTGTAAATATTGTTAGACAAATTAAAATGTATTGAACCTTGAGCAGTCTTTTGTTGTCCCAAGTCAGTACATAAAGTCAGAGGGCCACTGGGTAATTATTTTTAAAAAATAGCACTGGTTTGTGAGTCAATAATTTCAGATGTATGTCGGGTTGTTTTTGGAATCATTGTCGATTCGGTTTAGATAATTCGGCGTATACAAGCAAACATAAATTCAGAATACAACCTATTTAATGTAAAGCAACTATGTGTCACCATAGAAACCAATATATACGGCGGGGTCCCCAAGCGGGGTCCCCACGATGGGGGCAGAAGTGTGCGCCATATACTACTAATAATAAATATACAGAAGGAAGATTAAGTATTGTTTGTTTTACTGTAGACTATTTTCAAGACAAAATAGATGGATGTTAAAACACGGAATCCAAATTTTACGGACTCGGCTAGGAATCTCAATAACGGAATGCCTTATATGTATACAGGGGAAATCTGATTCAACCTTGATCAATGTTATAGTCCAGACTGAGATAGGTATAGCTAGGAAGTAATGGATGAGATATGGGGCAGAATAACAGAAGCCAATAGTACTGGTACAAGGCCGCAATGGAACAAGACTGTTGTAGAAGCTAATGATAGGACAGATAGACAATAGCCCTGTAATGGCCTTGGGGCTTTGGCGACAAGATGGAAGCGGTTGGTAAGACTACATTAGACCCATTGAGGGTTTTTACATAGCCTAATGCGACAAAAAGGGATTCTCCAAAAGGTATCCTCGATAGGTATCCTCAATAGGTATCCTCAAATAATACAATACCAGGCCATAGGTATCCTCAAATACCCGTATGTGTCTATGTGAAAGGGCATATTGTGTCACATTGTGACTTTTCACATAAGCACGTATGACAAAAAGGGATTCTCCAGTAGGTATCCTCGATAGGTATCCTCAAATAATACAATACCAGGCCATAGGTATCCTCAAATACCCGTATGTGTCTATGTGATAGGGCATATTGTGTCACATTGTGACTTTTCACATAAGCACTTATGACAAAAAGGGATTTTCCAGTAGGTATCCTCGATAGGTATCCTCAAATAATACAATACCAGGCCATAGGTATCCTCAAATACCCGTATGTGCCTATGTGATAGGGCATATTCTGTCACATTGTGCCTTTTCACATAAGCACATATGACAAAAAGGGATTCTCCAGTAGGTATCCTCGATAGGTATCCTCAAATAATACAATACCAGTCCATAGGTATCCTCAAATACCCGTATGTGTCTATGTGATAGGGCATATTGTGTCACATTGTGACTTTTCACATAAGCACTTATGACAAAAAGGGATTTTCCAGTAGGTATCCTCGATAGGTATCCTCAAATAATACAATACCAGGCCATAGGTATCCTCAAATACCCGTATGTGCCTATGTGATAGGGCATATTGTGTCACATTGTGCCTTTTCACATAAGCACATATCGGCACATAAAGCATGTGCCTATGTGATAGGGCATATTGTGTCACATTGTGCCTTTTCACATAAGCACATATGACAAAAAGGGATTCCATAGCCACAGGTGTTTTCAAAAGGGGTGCTAAAATTGGGGTGCCATTGGATATAGGCTTTTGTTATACACAAGGGAGATAACCCTGCATACAGATTATGGGAAATCAAGCAATCTGATTGGTTAGCTATATAAATGAAACAACAAGAGTACTTGGAATAGGGTCAGAACTAACAAGAATAGACCAGAAATTGCTAAATATAGCAATAATAAGGTAAACTGTTCCAGTTAATAGGCTCTTCTACACTACTGGAGTATACTCTAGAATAAAGGAACATGGCCAGATAAACGATAACTATTGCATATATAGATAGAAGCAGAGAATTCTGGAAGAATTCGAAATAATACAAGTTGTCGGGTTGTTTTTGGTAATTATCCAGGGAAGTCGTTCCAGAAAATACTCCGATTCAATCGAACATACCCCCAAATTTTACGGACTCGGCTAGGAATCTCAATAACGGAATGCCTTATATGTATACAGGGGAAATCTGATTCAACCTTGATCAATGTTATAGTTGAGACTGAGATAGGTATAGCTAAGAAGTAATGGACGAAATATGGGGCAGAATAACAGAAGCCAATAGTACTGGTACAAGGCCGCAATGGAACAAGACTGTTGTAGAAGCTAATGACAGGACAGATAGGCCATAGATCTGTAATGGCCTTGGAACTATGGCGACAAGATGGAAGCGGTTGGTAAGACTACATTAGACACATTGAGGGCTTTTACATAGCCTAATGCGACAAAAAAGGGATTCTCCAAAAGGTATCCGCGATAGGTATCCTCAATAGGTATCCTCAAATAATACAATACCAGGCCATAGGTATCCTCAAATACCCGTATGTGCCTATGTGATAGGGCATATTGTGTCACATTGTGCTTTTTCACATAAACACATATGACAAAAAGGGATTCTCCAGTAGGTATCCTCGATAAGTATCCTCAAATAATACAATACCAGGCCAAAGATATCCTCAAATACCCGTATGTGCCTATGTGACAGGGCACATTGTGTCACATTGTGCCTTTTCACATAAGCACATATCGGCACATAAAGCATGTGCCTTTGTGCTAGGGCACATTGTGTCACGTTGTGCTTTTTCACATAAGCACATATGACAAAAAAGGGATTCCATAGCCACAGGTGTTTTCAAAAAAGTGGTGCTAAAATTTGGGTGCCTGGGGATATTGCCATTGGATATAGGCTTTTATTATGCAGAAGGGAGATAACTCTGCATGCAGGTTATGGGAAATCAAGCAATCTGATTGGTTAGTTATAATCTAGATAAATGAAACAACAAGAGTACTTGGAATAGGGTCAGAACTAACAAGAATAGACTAGAATAGCAAAATATAGTAATAATAAGCAAAGCTGTTCCAACTAATAGGCTCTTCTAGGTTACTGGAGTATACTCTAGAACAAAGGAACATGGCCAGATAGACGTAAACTATTGCATATATAGATAGAAGCGGAGAATTCTGGGTAATTACCAAAGGAACCTGTCTTTTAATGGGAAAAACGTCATGGGATAGGGATCCAAAAAGGGATTCTGTCAGAATTCTAAGCCAGAACATTACTCCTGTTCAATCGAATGCACCCCCTTGTACCCCTTAGTACTATAGCACTACGTGCTAAGCCGATAAATTGGGGAAATAAAGTCAATTTCGGTGAATTGGGATAGATTTTGGTGATTTGGGGGGATTGTCGGGTTGTTTGTGGTAATCAGATTTACTCTTCTACAAAGGAACACACCCCCGAACATACCCCTGTCTTGTTAGAAGCCATTGGTAACATAGCAATCACGTGCCACTATAGAAACCAAGATGGCGGCCCCCAGTGTACAAAATGGACGACGGAAACACGTATCACCCTAACAACACGCGCTGCGCATGCGCACTAACACCACGCATCACTATGGAGATGACGTCACAACATGGCTGCCCACGCGGGTTACCATGACAACACAACATGGCGCCACTACGTCACGTGACATGACGTCACTTCCGGGGTCCGGCACCGGGGTCCGGCAACCTTTACCTCAAACATACGAGCTATACTACTAGCAGCAAACTTCTCAGTGTAGGGCAGACAGGTGATTACGAGTATTTGGGGGTAAATATAAACATTAAAGGAAGAGGCATATACCGAAACTACACAAATAAATTGATTCTGAAGGGGAAGCGAATCCTTAACCAGATGAATCTTATAGGGAGAAACAGTTTCAATAAGGTTTTCGTGGAGAAAACCATTTGGGAAATGGTGGGTCTGCCAAGTATAACATACGGTATGGAAGTGGTACCCCTAAACCAGACGGCCGTAAAGAGCTATGGGATCCTGCAGAACGATGCAGGCCAATGGATAACGAGGTCGAGTAATGCCGCAGCGCTAGAAGCAATCAGGGGTGAGCTTGGGTGGATGAGGATCAAGGACAGGATAGACCCGTTGAAACTCGGTTATCTTAATTATTTGGTAAATCTCCCCGACAGCCGATGGTGTAAAGTAATGTTCCTGAGAATTTTCAACTCAAATATCAAGACGGGGTGGATGGTGCAAGTGAGGGAGCTAGTAGAGAACTACTCATTGGATATTTCGGACCTGGACGTTGGGGCAAACCAGGGTAAAAAAATCGTCAGAGAAAGGGTCATGGAGGATTGTAACCGTAAATGGCGAGAGGGGGGTCAAATCAAAAAGGTCTTTGGGTGGCCTGCGTGATAAAGAGAAGCCAGGTTTTGAAGAGTACCTTGATGGCACCTTTTGGGGGGTGGGGGGGGGGGGTGGGTCACTGTTGTTCAAGATGAGGTCGCGATCCCTGGAGCTGAGGGGAAAATTGGGAAAGACAGTGAAAGGGAGTGCCAGATGTGTAATTTGGACATGGTAGAGATCCTGGAACACTTGCATCTAGAATGCCCAAAGTACCAGTCTAAAAGAATGACATTCACTGGGAGCATAATTGGGAAGTGGGATGTGAGAATGAATGACATGTTGTTAGGGAGGGGGGGGGGGGCGGGGGCTCAAAGGAGAGGGTCAATATGTTAATCGGAGAGATTGGGAAGAATGGGGCAAGGGATGTCATCAAGCAGTTCGTCTCCGAGTGCTGGGGGGAGAGGAGAAGCATGGGAATAGGGAGGCAGTTGGTAGTACAGGGGTAAGCAATGCCTTCTCGTCCGAGAACCGCGACAAATCAGCGGCCGGCCAAAGTGTTATTATATTATTAAAGAGAAATGTAAGTGTTTTCGATATATATATTCTCCATGAAATTAAAAGAACAAAAAAGAAAGATGAATTTTAAACAAGGACGTATGATGGTTGTGATAAACTTATATGTAAATACGAACAGTGGACATTAACACAACAGTCGTATTCTGTCGTATCTCGACAGACGAAACGAACAAATACGTTGTGTCTCATCAGTTAAAAATACTAAACACACAGGGATGAGAGTGAATGTCAACTTAATTAGATGGAAAGCTCAAATTTCATCAAGAAATTCCTACAAGATTATATCTTGTCATAATATCAAAGGACATATGGCTGAGGTATCATGGCGGATATTTTATGTCCATAAATTTACATGGCAATGATCTGACAGACCCTTTTCATATAAATTTAAAGAAAAGAAAATTTCAGAATTTCGACCATCAAGTAGCTCAAATCATTTAATTAACTGAACTATTTCTCATTCCCGAAAATAACTACCACAACAAACACTAAACAAAAATGTCGAAAACTTACTCTTCATTCCTGCCTGTGGTCTTTAATAGTCAGTGTCGTAGATACTGGGGCTTGAGGGTGACGACCCCGCCAAGAAACATTTTGTGGGAACATTTTAGGCTCGTCTGCAAAAAGTGTACGCTTTCTGAAAAAGCTTGCAAAACAGAACCAAAACTATTGATATTTGGGCTTAAACATATGTTTTAGACTGATTGTTTGAGAAGTGAACCAATTTATATGCCAAAACGATAAAAATTGGTTTCATTATTTCAAATCTATCGGGGAAAATGTTTAATCTGTGCATGGGGAAACTCTTAAAGCGTTGAGCTTGGCCTTCCCCTCCACTGGTAAAACGCTATCAAGGCCACCGTGGCCACTGATAATATTGATATCACAGTCTTTTAAGCAAGACAGAATAGCACGATATACTGCTTTGAAGGGAAAAACGTACCCAACTTAGTATATGCCTACACGTACCCTACCTTAGTATAGGCCTACACGTACCCTACCTTAGTATAGGCCTACACGTACCCTACCTTAGTATAGGCCTACACGTACCCTACCTTAGTATAGGCCTACTTCTTTCAAAAGTAAAATAAACTCTAACCCGCAGTGCTAAAGGGATCACCTGATTTTGTTTGTTCAAATGTAGAACTAAGCATTGTCTTAACAATGCTTATACTGTCGTGCGCAGAGGCGGATCCAGAATTTTTAAAATCACCTTCACAGTTAGCCCAAAGTTGGTCCCAAAGACCGTAATATAATTTTTTTAGTTTGAAACGTCCGCAGTATGTACACACTAAAAACTAAAGTGTTAAAACTGACACTTTCAAGGTGTTAAACCCATTCTAACTCTTAGGGTTTGATTTTAACGCTCAAAGTGCAATGCTTTAAGCACTTAGACATTACAATCGTCAGACATCTGAAACTTGAATGAATGGCACTTCCCATGTGTCTAGCATTGGTGGTTCTTCCAGAATCGTCCATAATTTGATTTGCGCTTGGTGGGTACATAATTAAAATGACATAACGCAGATGGCGCGGATCAGGCTCGAGAGTTCGAGCCTGATCCGCGTCATCTGCGTTGTTTCCTTTTAATTGTAGCGACATTACACTTGTCAAGTGGTATTATTGTAACACCTGTCAAGTTCTGGGATATCTCCACTTGAACAAAGTGCTAGCTCAGCACTTAGTAAGTGTCAAATACAGCACTTCAAGTGTAGTTTTTAACACTTTAGTTTTTAGCGTGTACCAAACCAAAAAATTATATTACGGATTTTAGGTCCAAGTTTGGACATCATAGTATGATGCGTAGCATGACCTGAGCCGCGCAGCGAGAGAGGGGGTGGGGGGTGGCAACCCCCAGGGAAATTGTTGAAAAACTGAGGGCCAAACTCTTGTTCTCAACGATTCTGAGGCTGCTGTGACCGATTCCCCAGGCTGCTACTTGATGTGTTTGTTCTCGAGACCACAAATTCAAGTGATGTAACGTGGCGTGGCGTCAATTCGTTTTCGTGGGAGCTCGCGTTATCGACCGTAAGCGTCCTGATTCGAATTCCGGAGTTCCGTGTTTTAACATAACTCCGGCAAAAATAGAGGGGCGCGCACCCCCTTCTGGGTGTGTGGTGGTGCCCGTGGTGTGTGGTTTATGAGGAAACTATCTTGTGCTGTACGCTTAGAAAGATACCCCGAATAAATATGATGAGATCACAATAGCTGGGTAGGTCACACGAGGTGTCCGATATGTGGAATGTAAGAATAGCATGTATTAATACATTATGAGGAACTATCTTGTGCTGTACGATTTGGAAGATACCCCGAATAAATATGACGAGATTACAATAGCTGGGTACACAAGGTGTCTGTGTGGAATGTAAGAATACTAATGTATTGATGATACTTGTTATGTAGTGTGACATTAATTTTCCACCTTCAAACCACAAAAACAATCCTCAAATGGGCTGTGTGCTTCCTCCAGCCCATTCGTGTGCATAAGTATTTAACCTCCTGATGTTAACCATTGTTACCTCCTTCTGTTCCATCCAAAATGTTTTTGCGACCATAAATTGAAGTAAAAAGGGACATAATCATAGGCGGACCAGGGACCCTCCCGCCGAGTCGGGGAAAATAACATTTTTCGGGTAGTTTTCATAATATTTTGTAGGGCAAAAATCCAGTCTATACTGTGTTCAATAAGACATTCCGTCCCATTAGTCCAAATTTGTACCCGAAGTCCGTAATATAAGTTTTTGGTGTGGTGCGTATTGTGGGACGCACCGAACTAAAAAATTATTTTGCGTCTTTTGGGTCCAAGTTTTCGACTACCGTCTCACCAGAGTGATAACCCGTCTGTTGACTATGGGCGAAAGACATAAAATAGTTGATTTCCGATGATTCCAGACGAAACGTTTCGACCGAATTCAGCCAGGTACACCTACAAAAGTGACAGAATTTTCCCTCAATTACAATACTGGAATGGCTGTTGTCTTGGTCCCAAGAATCATGCACTCTTAACCATCGGCTTTTTAAAAGATTTCCGCCGGCTTCCACATCTGAAGGGAGAACTCCTACTCTCACATACACCTCGGAGCGACGTGCCTCGATGGTGCCAGCAGCATCGCTTTTCGGCAAAATCTTTCAGCCCCTCAAAAAATGACCCATACGACTATGGTAGTAGTAGTGTATGCACGTTTCAGGGAATATTGGCAGGACCTCGGTGCAGGACCTCGGAAGTGACGTCATGTCACGTGACGTAGTGGCGCCATGTTGTGCTGTCATGGTAACCCGCGTGAGCGGCCATGCTGTGACGTCATCTCCATAGTGATACATGGTGTGAGTGCGCATGCGCAGCGAGTGTTGTTAGGGTGATACGTGTTTCCGTCGTCCATTTTGTATACTAGAGGCCGCCATCTTGGTTTCTATGGTAGCACGTGATTGATATGTTACCTAAACCCTTCTTATAGGACAGAGGTATGTTCGGAGGGTATGTTCGATTGTAGAAGAGTAAATCTAATTACCACAAACAACCCGACAATCTCTCCAAATCGCCAAAATCCACCCAACTTTTACTATTTCGAATTCTTCTAGAATTAATAATAATTTTAATAATAATAATAATAATTTATTTATATAGCGCTTCTCCCAGCGAATCGCTGCTCAAAAGCGCTGAAAACATAGGTGACGGTAGCAATGGTATAATCAGTGGCCGAAGGCTGCTTGACAGGTTTTCAGAGCTTTCTTGAAGTGATCTGCATTTTGGGTTTTTCTAAGGTTCTGAGGGAGGACGTTCCAGAGTGAGGGAGCTGCAAAAGTGAACGATCTCTTCCCTACCGTTGATCGAATTCGCGGTACGACAAGAAGACTCTCAGAAGCAGATCTGAGGTTCCTCGACGGTGTGTGTACTTTGATGACCTGCTTAATGTAGATTGGTGCTTTGTCGCTATGTAAGATGCTGTGTGTCACCGCCAATACCTTATACTTAATGCGAGACTCAACTGGCAGCCAATGCAAAGATTTCAGGATTGTTGTAATGTGGTCATATTTTTTCGCACCGGTAATGATCTTAGCTGCTGTGTTTTGAATACGTTGAAGCAGGTACATTGATTTCAGAGGAAGGCCGAAATAGAGAGAGTTGCAATAGCCCAAACGGGACAGGGCCAAAGACTGTATAACAGTTTTCAGAGTGTTTTGGTCAAGTAGCTTTCTGATTTTGTTGATATTTCTTATTTGGAGGAAGCAGCTTTTGCTCACTTTTGTGATTTGGTTATGCAGATCAAAGCAATCATTAAAAGTGAAACGGAGGTTTGGAGCAGTTTTACTTGAGCTAACTGCGCTATCGCCTATTTTCAAGCAGTTAATTGGAACTTTGTCTAGAATTCTCTGCTTCTATCTATATATGTAATAGTTATTGTTTATCTGGCCATGTTCCTTTATTCTAGAGTATTCTCCAGTAGTGTAGAAGAGCCTATCAGTTGGAACAGCTTTGCTTATTATTACTATATTTAGCTATTTTTAGTCTATTCTTGTTAGTTCTGACCCTATTCTAAGTACTCTTGTTGTTTCATTTATCTAGAACATTTATAACCAATCAGATTGCTTGATTTCCCATAACTTGTACTTAATCGTATAGAGATATCTCCCTTCTGTATAATAAAAGCCTATATCCAATGACCATATCCCCGGGCACCCCAATTTCGGCACTTCTTTTTGGAAAAACATATGACCTTCGGCACCCCTTTTTTGTCATATGTGCTTATGTGAAAAAGCACAATGTGACACAATGTGCCCAAGCACAAAGGCACTTGCTTTATGTGCCGATATGTGCTTATGTGAAAAGGCACAATGTGACACAATGTGCCCTAGCACAAAGGCACATACGGGTAAATATTTGAGGATACCTATGACCTGGTATTGTAATATTTGAGGATACCTATCGAGGATACCTATCGAGAATATCCTTTTATAGGATACTTATCTGAGGATACTATATAGGCTGTACATATCCCTGTAGGTCTCTTGCTGGCCCTTAGTACTATTAATCCACCTGATGCTTCATGTTATCTTATGACTGGTATAGGTAGTATGCAATGCTAGGCATAGGGGTATTGTGGGTAGGGATACTGCCTGGTAGTTTAGAACGGCACTATAGTATGGGCGGTATATACACCTATAGGCCCCTGTTAGTGCTTTGTACTATTAACCAACCAATTGCTTTGTTTTATTATATGGCTGGTATATGTAGTACGTTATGGTAGACCTAGCGATTTTGTGAGGGTGGGGGTAATGCTTGGTAGTTTAGAACGGTAGTATAGCATAGGCTGTACATATACCTGTAGGTCTCTTGCTGGCCCTTGGTACTGCTGATCCACCAGGTGCTTCATATTATTGAGCGGTATTCTGGGGGTGGGGTCAATGCCTGGTAATACAGAACGGCAGCAGAGTATGGTTGGTATATTCCCCTGTAGGTCTCATCCTAACCGTTGATAGTATTAACCTACCAAATGCTTTGTATCATCCTGTTACTGGTAAGGTGATACGTAATACCAGTAGATCCTACCTTATTCCGAGTACTCTTGTTGTTTCATTTATCTAGATCATTTATATAAATTATAACTAACCATTGATTTCCCATAATCTGTACGTAGAGTTATCTCCCTTGTGTATAATAAAAGCCTATATCCAATGGCCATATTCCCAGGCACCCCAATTTCGGCACCCCTTTTTAGGAATCCCATTTGGAGAATCCCTTTTTCTGAAATGAGGATAAGAGTCGTATTAAAAATCCCTCATTGAGGGATTTTAATACGACTCTTATCCTCATTTCAGAAAAAATGGATTCCACAAATGGGATTCCTATAAAAGGGGTGCCGAAATTGGGGGTACCTTCTGCAGAATCCCTTTTTCTGAAATGAGGATAAGAGTCGTATTAAAAATCCCTCAATGAGGTCTAATTTACTACGACTCTTATCCTCATTTCAGAAAAAAGGGGTGCCGAAGGCCATATGTTTTTTCAAAAAGGGGTGCCGAAATTGGGGTGCCCAGGAATATTGCCATTGGATATAAGTTTTTAGTATACAGAAGGGAGATAACTCTGCATACAGATTATGGGAAATCAAGCAATCTAATTGGTTAATTATAATTTATATAAATGATATAGATAAATGAAACAACAAGAGTACTCGGAATAGGGTAGGAACTACTGGTATTACGTATCACCTTACCAGTAACAGGATGATACAAAGCATTTGGTAGGTGAATACTATCAACGGTTAGGATGGGGCCTACAGGGGAATATACCAACCATACTCTGCTGCCGTTCTGTATTACCAGGCATTGACCCCGCCCTAGAATACCGCACAATAATATGAAGCACCTGGTGGCTCAGTAGTACCAAGGGCCAGCAAGAGACATACAGGAATATGTACAGCCTATGCTATACTACCGTTCTAAACTACCAAGCATTACCCCCACCCCACAAAATCACTAGGTCTACCATAATGTACTACATATACCAGCCATATAATAAAACAAAGCAATTTGTTGATTAATAGTACCAAGCACTATCAGGGGCCTATAGGTGTATATACCGCCATACTATAGTGCCGTTCTAAACTACCAGGCAGTACCCCTACCCACAATACCCCTATGCCTAGCATTGCATACTACCAATACCAGTCATAGGATAACATGAAGCATCAGGTGGATTAATAGTACTAAGGAACAGCAAGAGACCTATATGGATATGTACAGCCTATATAGTATCCTCAGATAAGTATCCTATAAAAGGTATCCTCGATAGGTATCCTCAAATACCCGTATGTGCCTATGTGCTTGGGCACATTGTGTCACATTGTGCCTTTTCACATACGCACATATAGGCACATAAAGCATGTGCCTTTGTGCAAAGGCACATTGTGTCACATTGTGCTTTTTCACATAAGCACATATGACAAAAAAGGGGTGCCGAAGGTCATATGTTTTTCAAAAAGGGGTGCCGAAATCGGGGTGCCTGGGGATATGGCCATTGGATATAGGCTTTTATTATACACAGGGGAGATAACTTTATACGATTAAGTACAGGCTATGGGAAATCAAGCAATCTGATTGGTTGGTTATATAAATGATCTAGATAAATGAAACAACAAGAGTACTTGGAATAGGGTCAGAACTAACAAGAATAGACTAGAATAGCTAATTATAGTAATAAAAAGTAAAGCTGTTCCAACTGATAGGCTCTTCTACGCTACTGGAGTATACTCTAGAACAATCGAACAGGGCTACGTAGAGGAAAACTATTGCATATATAGATAGAAGCAGAGAATTCTGAAAGAATTCGGAATAGTAAAACTTGTCGGGTTGTTTGTGGTAATTATCCAGGGAAGTCGTTCCAGAAAATACTACTGTACAATCGAACATACCCTCCGAACATACCCCTGTCCTATAAGACGGGTTTAGGTAACACAGCAATCACGTGCTACCATAGAAATCAAGATGGCGGCCTCAGTATACAAAATGGACGACGGAAACACGTATCACCCTAACAACACGCACTGCGCATGCGTACTACCACCACGTATCACTATGGAGATGACGTCACAACATGGCCGCTCACGCAGGTTACCATGACTATACAACATGGCGCCACTAGGTCACGTGACCATGACGTTATATGAGATCCTGCAACCTCTTCCTCAAACGTACGAGACATACTACTTATGGTCACAATTCATGAATTTATGCATGAAAATTAATAAAACAGATTTTCTTCGTGAACTTACATATCCAATTGAAGAATCAAAAGACGACGATAAAGAGAAGGAATTACACTATTCACAATAAGGCATTCATTAAAAGTATCCACCAAAGTTTTCACTGTAATAATCAAAATCGGAGACTGCTGATACTTTTGTTGATATCCAACACACCATAGTACAGTCATTAAATAGACAAATAAAGAAATCAATTGGCCACTAATTCATTTGAAATCAAACCTATTCAATTTTTTTCCCCGAAAATCACTCTCTATATAACACAACAACAAAAAAATTACTCTCCACTTTAAATCAGTTAGTGTGCAGACTGTAGTCTTGATGGGTTTATTTAGTGATGTCGCACACAGAACTAAACTGAAACGTATTGGAAAGAATCATACGTCATATGAAAAGACGAGGTTGGAGATTAGGTATCAACTAAAGATATAATTTAGCCCCCCCCCCCCCCCCCCCCCCCCCCAAAAAAAAAAAATGGTTTTGGTTCATGGCGCTTTTGTTCGTATTTTGACCTATGCAAAACAAATCACACAAAGCTCCGCGTCCGCGATGCAAACACCATGAAATGCGCAGAAATAGCACGTTGATCTGCGCGTTAATCTACGCGTTATGACCATAATAAGCCTTTCAAATTCTGTACATATGGCCTGGCCTGTGCACAAGCAATGTTTCAGCCAATGGACCTCCGGGTAACCCGGAGGTCCATTGGCAGAAACATTGCCTGTGTTCGCTATGAGTATCCAGGAGAACCTGCCGTGCTTTGGATGCCATTCGATATGGCTTAATTGCGCGCAATTCTTACGCGCAATTAAGCCTAGATAAACGCACATTTCGTGACAGGACTTCTAGTTTTAACTGTACTTACAGCCGGGAGTTGGGCAAGGGAATGAACTGGGCATCATCTGAGCTATTTTAGTACACGCAAACGTAAGGTAGGTTCTATATGTGGGGTTTTGGCAGTTTACCAGAGTCACTTAAATGGCTGAGTGCTAGTTTATATTTGGTGGTCAGAGTATTGATCATCAGTATCTGTTTATTACAAATTGTTAGAGAGTGCTTGTAGGTGAGGCGTTAAATTAATATAAGTCGTATAACTTGCTCGGCAATAGACCTCCCTACATTGTCCATTCCATTTGCATTGTGGGTATTTGCAATTGCCCCTCCAGAAATTGTCAACACTGAAGGGAGAGCTGTTAAGAGTTGTTTGAGTTGTCAAAATAAATTCACAATGAGGACGTAGACGGTACATTGCTTCATGATGAGTCACTTTGAATAGTCTTCACTTTACCAAAATACTATCCAAAATTGTGGAATTTATAAAAGAATATCTGTGTTTACAATTTCTGGATGGTCAATGAAAATACCTGCAATGCAAATGGAATGGAAGATGTAGGAAAGGCCTATCCTTGTCTTCTTGCTAGAAGGGAAATACATTTTTTATATTTTTTATTCATTTTTTTAACTAACTTTCAGGGAAAATGTGGTCTTGTAACATATCATCTCATGACGATGTATAATCCCACACTGCTTTACAGAATTAACTTCATTGGTTAAAACGTTACAGCTGAAACAAAACATTGGCTTCAAAACTTAAACTTGATGTGAAATTCTATTTTTAGTAACACCAACCTTGGTTCTGAACCCAAGGAGTTTTGATTGTAACATATCATTCCATTGTGAGATACAATCTCATGGAGTTTCCCAAAATTGTCTTCAATGGTCAAACCCGCAACCAAAGCGTGATTCGAGGAACTTAACCCTGAAATAATATTCTATTTTTAGTAACAAGAACCTTGACCTTGAACCTGGTGGCGTGCTTCTGATTGTGACATCTCCTGTTATGGTGGACAATATCCCATTACGTTTCACATAATTATCTTCAACGGTTAAAAAAAGTTATATATAGTCAATTGGTATTTGATAGACGAGTGGTCAAAATGTCATATTGCTGAACGGACAGACGGAATTAGTAATTACGATGCCTCCGCCCTGCTAAAGCACTAAAAGCAGGAAAGATAAAAAAAAATGTTGTGGCTGATTTCTTCCATCTCTATTGTTACTTTGCCAAACATGTTGTTCACATCTTAACACAGCATTTGTGAAAATAAATAGCAAGAGCTAATGCAAGATCATGCTTTGGAGAGATCATGTATTAGTTATTGATATTTATTCGATTAAGATGTAAACGATACAGTTAAAACTAGAAGTCTTGTTCTGAAATGCGCACAAATAGCACGTCGATTTGCGCGTTAGCCTACGCGTTATGACGATGGAAAGGCTATCAAATTTTGCACATATGGCCTGTGCACAAGCAAAGTTTCAGCCAATGGACCTCCGGGTAACCCGGAGGTCCATTGGCTGAAACTTCGCTTGTGTTTGCTATGGGTAACAAGGAGAACCTGCCATGCTTTTGGTGTCATTCGATATTGCAATTGCGCGCAATTCCTACGCGCAATTAAGCCTAGATAAGCGCGCAGTTCGTGACAGGACTTCTAGTTTTAACTGTAAGCCGCTCTATTCAATGTCGAGGTCAAGTGCATCCTTTGAGTCAAGTTAGTGTTGGAAGATTGTAAAGTCTGACTGGAAAACATGCGAGATTGGGACATTAACATATGATGTACTTTCATGTCGTAACCTGCAGTTCGGTCACGAATTTTACAACTTATGTAACCTCCGCGTAACTTAAACGATCATTTATGAGTTATCTCCAGACCTGCTTGTTCATAAAGCAGGCATGACATTGGTAGAAGTCTATCTGTTAGAGCACCAATTTCTCCTGTACTTTACATAAATCAAAATATAAAATAGTTTTGAAGGCACAATGTCGGGAAGCTGGTATAGTTACTTAAGTTAATGGCGAGCTGTAACATGTTTAGTTAGCATTCTGGTTAAGGCTATATCCAGGTAAGAACAAAATATTTCAGACAAAACGTCTTGGTGAGGAAATTCGACCAATAACTCAATAACATTGGTATATAATCGATCAAAATGAACGCTGTGCTACACAGAACATGCATAATGTACTTCTATAACTAAACTAGTAGAAACGGGTTCCAGTGGTTCCTGAAAGTCTGGTACTGCATTTCTGTTATCACTATATACAGAGAGAAGTTATATAAACCAATCTATGGCTAAAATGACTTTGATATCCAGAACTAGGCTAGGACATCAGACAGCTTAAATTCGCAACCGCTTTCATGTTTGAACAAAGTGTTCAAATTGATTTGGGTAATTTGGACACTTTGTTTAAACAAGAAAGGTGTTGCGAATTTAATTTGTCTGGTGTACTAGCCTTGTTCTTCTTGGATATCAAAGGCATCTTCAGCCATAGAAAGATTTTATTTAATCTCTCTCGTATAAAGTTATAACGCAAATGCAGTAGAAGATTTTCAAAAATCACTGGAACCAGTTCCCACAAGTTTAGTTGTAGAAATACATTTATACATGTCCTATGCAGCTGACAACCTTCATTTTGATGTATCATGTGTTATGTTGTATCATGTGTTATGTTGTTCAGATATTAGTCAGATTTCATCACCAAGAAGTTTAAGTTTTTGTCGTTTTGTTGGATAGAGTGTTTATAATGTAGCTCCGTCCATGGGACACATTAACCCATTTCCTAACGCTAGTAGCAGCCGATACTCGTGAAAACAATTCTCGTGTAACTAGAAAAAAATCATTTTTTTTGCATCCAAAACAAAGGGTATGACCCCTCATTGGAATGAGCGCAACACTGGTTGCTGAGTGGTTAGCTGAGTTGTTATAACATGTTAGCTAAGTTGTTATACCGAGTTAGCTAAGTTGTTATAACAAGTTACTAAGGTGTTATAACAAGCTGGCTAAGTTGTTATAAAAAGTTAAGCTAAGTGGTAATAATAAATTAGCTATGCTGTTATAACAAATTAGCTAAGTTGTTATAACAAGTTAGCTAAGTTGTTATAACAAGTTACTAAGTTGTTATAACAAGTTAGTTAACTTGTTATAACAACTTAGAACAGCTAAAAAAATACATTTACTAGCGTTAGCACGCCGCCGTAGAGGCCAGATATTGCACTGCAAATTAAGATTAAGATGTAGCAACTTGAATGGTCACATGTATGAACGATTTCTGTGCGATGACCCGAAATGTTCCCGTAATCACGAATACGAGGATTCTGAGTACTACATTTCTTTCTGTCTATTCTATAATACCCAAAGAGAAATTATGTTTCAAAGTATAGGATACACCATTGAATAAATTAAGCATTATCTTATCAGGAAATGAAACAAAAACAATTCAGAAGATATTCGCATATTTAGAGCCGTGCATAAGTATATCGAACAAACGATGTAATTCCAATGATTACCAGAGTAGTAGAATAATATACCTCAATCAGTCATTACATCCCAATATCAGACTAAAGAATCTTATCAAGATCTTATCAAGACTCATGCCACAAGTGAGTTTGACAACAGCTTTGACTGAAAAGAAACTGTGTCTAGAACAAACTTCATAACTCTGCACTTGTTTACGCACCATTGTTGTTAAAATAAAAATGTCTATTTTATGTATCGGTGAGGAATATACATTGGAATATACCTGTTTACCAAACCATTTCATGACGAATAAAATATTGTTTATAAAAAAGGAATCGTCAGTGGCCACCCTACAATGCCGTTTATTTGAACAAAATCGGTCCTTCGATATTGCAACTGCGCGCAATTCATACGCGCAATTAAGCCTAGATAAGCGCGCAGTTCGTGACAGGACTTCTAGTTTTAACTGTAAGCCGCTCTATTCAATGTCGAGGTAAAGTGCATCCTTTGAATCAAGTTAGTCTTGGAAGATTGTAAAGTCTGACTGGAAAACATGCGAGATTAGGACATTAACATATAATGTACTTTCTTGTCGTAACCTGCAGTTCGGTCGCGTATTTTACAACTTATGTAACCTCCGTGTAACTTAAACGATCATTTATGAGTTATCTCCAGACCTGCTTGTTCATAAATAACTTTTTTTTCCAACTCACCGTTTTTGGGGTCGAAATTCGAGGGCTGGGGTCCGGTGGGTCCACCCCTTATAGGTCGAATCTTGATGAATCGTCAACCACCAGTGCCATTTATTTGACCAAACTCGGTCCATAAATGATATTTTTTCCAACTCACCATTTTTGGGGTCGAAATTCAAGAGCTTGGGGTTGATGATGTCCACCCCTTATGGGTCTTAATAAATCGTCAACGGCCACCCTACAAATGCCGTTTATTTCACATAAATCATCAGTTGATAATGTTTTTTTTCAAATGTTCAATAAGGAATAAGCAGGTCCGTAACTACCGAAAAATGTTGGGGGGGGGGGGGGGGGGTAGCATCATTCTGCCCTACTGTCAGCGCAGTTTGCCCTGCATATATATCACCTTTTTATGTGCTTTCCGAAGTACACATCCTATGATATCAGGTGCCCTGTAGGGTAGGGCACGCCAGGCAGGTGGATAAATGAAAATATTCTGAATAGAATTGCTGAATTTACAAGGACACCCTGCCTCCCTTTGCATGGGCAGCAGGGCATATGAACTGGGATGGAAGTTGTACCAGATCATGATATATCACGTGCCCAGCGTGCCTTAACTGTTCAGCTCTATTCTGTTAAGCAGAGCAAAATTCAATTCCTTGGCAGGGCAGTAGTTGCGTGGGCCGCGACCGTGGTAACCGGGTAACCAGCCCTACTCGCTGCCCTGCGAACAGAAGATCTGAATATATTTTTTTTTTGGTAGGGGTGGGGTGGGGGTGTAAGCCCCCCCCCCCCCTCCCCCGAGATAGATTTACGCCCCTAGAAGTTGGAAAGCGCATGTGCAACGACCACTATTTGTGACTAAGTTTAAAACTGAAAATCGGAATAGATAACTATACACAAACGGGACAAAGTTTGAGTTCACAGCAAAAAGCCAACTGGCCTTCTAAACAGCAGCGTGTTCGTTCTAAAGTTCAGAAAAGATATTCGAAAAAATGATTGTACCAAAACAAACAGAATGGAATGAAATGTTTCTCTATGTCGTAGGTAAGTATTTACAGAAATAATATTCACAATTATAGCATCATCGTTCAAACATTTTACGGACAGCTATCTCCAAATGTACATTTTTTCCTTCAGTTAGAAACTCTCGTTAACTGCACAACACCAATTTAATGTAAAGTCCGTATTCATGTTTTCCCGTTTCGGTGCTGTTTACCATGTTCTCCGATTAACATTAATTGCTTGCCTGAACCTCTTCATTCCAAACATATAAATTAGCATACTTCAGTTACAAAAATCTCTTCATTTTCATTTTATTAAAAATTCATCTTGAAATTATGCGTTCGGTAGTCTTGGAAAACTGGTTGCCCCGTACGGGGTCAGGCAGAGGAGAGTGAGTGGGATGAACTTCACCAAAAAAATGTGCACACAAAGTGGAAGAGAGGAGGACAACGAAATAATGATTGTATGTTTCCGTGAGCGGTCAGTGATGCGTTGCACAGAACGAATTCAAGTGACCATCGACACTTGTGTCAAGTTACAATTATCCAACAGCCACGCATGGCGTGTACAGTTAAAACTAGAAGTCTTGTCATAAAATGCGCACAAATAGCACGTCGTTCTGCGCGTTAATCTACGCGTTATGACCATAGTAAGGCTATCAAATTCAGTACATATGGCCTGTGCACAAGCAATGTTTCAGCCAATGAACCTCCGGGTAACCCGGAGGTCCATTGGCAGAAACATTGCCTGTGTTTGCTCTGCGTACCCAAGGAGAACCTGCCATGCTTTGGATGCCATTCGATATGGCAATTGCGCGCAGTTCCTACGCACAATTAAGCCTAGATAAGCAGTTCGTGACAGGACTTCTAGTTTTAACTGTACACATATCTACGGCAACTGTGACGGTAATCGGAAACCACAGAGTCCGACTATCCGTCTATTTTTTTAGAAACGGCCTGGCAGCAATTTTTTACCGTTAACGGACATGCACCATAATGCGATTCAGAAAATGACGCCATTGGCACTCGAAAACTATTTGAGGAGGTCTCTCAGAGCTTCAGGTCGCTGTAATCTTAAACAAGTAAGAGTTCAAATATTATAGCTGCATTTGATCCAACACTACACCCAAGAGAAGCCAGAATCTGACAAAAAAGAAGATTTTGCGGATGAATGAGCGAGCCTTGTAGATAAGCCCGATAGATAGACATACCACGTCCGCTGGCCATCCGTTACCGCTGGATCCCCAACAGCAGTACCCTACACCTCAAACTGAAGGCGCTTGACCCTTAAAACGTGAGACTACAAAATAGCCATACTAAAGCAAATGCATGAGTACAAAGCTCAGAGAAGCTACGCGGCAGAAAATGAGACCAAGCATGGAGATTTGGTTGATAGAATATCCGTGATGGTAGCAGAGAGCTTACTTAAGCAAACCTCATCCGTGTTATAATTGTAACAGACCCCACTAACCCCGCCCCTCTTAACTCACATCACAAGCGGTGCCTTGTTGAGTTTTGGGTGAAGCCAGTGCTACAAGTCTTTCTCCGTTTAGGAAGATTTGCACAATGGCTCCATTCAAAACAATAAGAGGGTCCCTTTGGGGGGCCGCAGTTTGGAAAAAACGCAAGGGCCTAAAGAATCAGGTATGATTTCCCTATATCCATTCTCTAGCGGCTAACAAATCTAAGGGGTTCAATGAACACGATTATAGTGAAAGTGAATATATATTTATTAAATTCCGGTACATACTAGACCCTAAACTTGTGTATTATAAAGTTTAACTCGTGGGGATACTGTTTTACCTGGTCTTAGAAAATTCAATACCCGCTGGTCACTAAATGACTTTTAATCCTATGAAACCAATGGAGGTTTGTTATGGTGAGCGGGGCTTGCCTACCACAAGCACCGCTTTTCATTATGGTTCACGTGTTTCTTCACCACAATAATGTCACTCGACGCGTACAATCTTCCTCAATGCGCGAATAAGCCTGCTATGACGCTTACCTTACCCCAAGTGAGCTGAAGTAAGTTGTAATCACTTATGTTTTCGCGTACTCTAAGGAGTTCCGGAACCCAAAACACCGCGCCCAATCCTGTTCCAGCAATACGCACTCAAATGAGTCCCGCTACCAAAACACCGCGCCTATTTCTACACTCACAACAAAATCAATAAATTATCCAGTGCAAACCTCAATGGAGGTGAGCTGGCTTTCCATGAAATTCATTGTACCAACTTGTACAATATTTTAATACGCGTATATATAAAAATCAGTAACACCTCCCGCACTCTATAAAAAAGAGTCAACCATTACACCCCAGCAACCATCTATATCTGGTCCTCACCAGAAATTAAATGTCGACAGTAATGAGCAAAGTATACTATCCAGGCTATGTCATGTTTACAAGACAAATTCCCTAAATATTCCAATATCTGCCTACGGGGGTGGGGGGGGGGGGGGGTGGGGGCGGGTATCACGGCCAGTCAAAATGAGGCCAGTCAAAATCTTGCCGACAGCCCACCCGGATGAGTCTGCTACTGGACTGGGAAGTGTGCGTCCTCACTAAGAAAATCTCAGCCGGGGCGCACACTTCTAGAAATTTACCTCCCAGCTGCATGTTCTTCAAACGATTCCAAATCACTAAAACCAAACAGTGATTATATACATGTAGTGTCCTAATTGACTCGCACTCCACGTGCTAATTGAGATAAAAGAGGAGAACAAGAAATTACTGAAAGATAAACACATATCAGTTCAGTACATGCAGTTGAGGTAGCCGAGTACTAGTAAATTAACTCTTCCCTGGCCACACCAAGACAAGACCCAAATCCAATAACGCATACGACACCAAGACTTAGATTATCAACCCTTGACCGGATGGTATGTTTCATAATACACATCACCGCAACAACAGTTTGATGTTTAGGTACCCATGCCTATACCCATCGGTACTTCTTAGGCGAGGTTTGAATGGGAGGGGGGGGGGGGTGACCCCCTAAAATCTTCGCTGGCCTCCAATACTGTGGCCCAGTGCTACTTTCACATAACATATAAAAGCATAAAAAATCTTCAATATAAGGCCACTCATTCTATAAATGCCCCTGATGCGCTCTTTGAGCACTGAATTTACGAACTTTTCTAGAGGTGCACCGTGGGAGGTCTAATCCTATCTCCTCCTTTAGGAATAAGGGAGATTACCCATCCCACCCCTACAACGGCCTTCCAAATATCATGTTTGGCTCTCCCGAAACTGGCTAGGGTCCCTTCCAAAACTGGCTAGGGTCCCTCCCAAAATTGATTAGGGGCCCTTATTATGAAATCTTGGCTATGTGTCTGTTTTACTCTTTGAACCCGAGAGGCCGCTTTTCATGCCCAGGAACATTATAAGTCATATTTTCATTTAGTAGATTGGTGGCAAGGTGAAGAGGGTGGGGGGGGGGGGGGTCCAATGAATATTTTCAACGTATTATATTAATTGGCCTACCCCAAATAATACACATGGACCCTTCCAATTGCTTCTATTGAACTGACATGAAAGATACCACCAGTGTTCAAAGGGTTAAGACCCACCTACACTGGACAAATATAGTATTTTTCACAGAAAACGCGAACTCTTTGACATAAGAAATAAATTGACGGCATTAACTGTGATCCTTTCTTAACACATAGTTAAATGTACGAACTCATCAAAATACTCAATATCAACAGGGATCCAAAAGTCGGACACCAATATAAAACTCACCATTTCTCGACCCCCCCCCCCCCGCCCCCAACTATGGCACCTCAAGAAAAGCTCCCTCTCATTTCTCCCAACCTTATTCACAACATCAACTCCGTTATCTATGATTCTGTGTAAATTAACGCTGGTACACTGCTTGAGCTCAGTACAATACCCTGACATCAACTAAACGTATGGGATATTTACAGATACAATCCAATTTCATCTTCGGGGGGTGGGGGGATTAAATACACCCTCCCTCCGCACAGTCACGTATACTTCTAACCAATTGAAAAACATTTACAACTTTGTGTACAGTTTTATGGGTGGAGGAAGCCGAAGTACCGGGGAGAACCTCCTACCAACCGCGAGCAACTGTCAGACTGCCCATCATGCTATCTCTACACAAGCAGGGTTAGCATTGGTTGAAGACAAGTGCACCATCGACGTGCAAGTACGCCATACACAACGCCATCGTGACCCCACATGGGCAATGGGGGTGAAGTGTCATGCCCAAGGACACAACGCGGTTACCACAGGTGGGATTCGAACCGAGGACCTCTCGGTTTGCAGGCTGCACCTCTACTTACAAAGCCACCGTACCCCCACAGGCAGGCATATAAAGGAGCTTTGTGTGCTGGGGTTTAAAGATTTTTATGTTATTAATAATATTTTGTTTGTTATATGGTTAACAAATTATTATACCTTTGGCTTTTCATTATTTCATTTATGTTCAGGAACCAACACCGTTTTTATGGTAGTGTTGTGTGTGGTTGGTGGTTTATTTCTGTATACGGATTTGACAGGAAAACCAGAATGGATGACCAAACGGAAGGTGCAGAGTGGGAAAAATCAACCGGTAAGGTTTTAAGGCAGAACACAACGGGGATGAAGTTTGGAAGAATGGAATCAACGAACTTTGAAACCCGGGAAATGCATGGAAAATTCCACCAAGGGTTATTGACTTCTGTCCCAAGTACTCTACCCAAGTTGTGATCTGTATTTATCATATGACTCGTCCGTTTTGTTCACTTTAAAACTTGATATTTTGTTTTCATATAAATCAGTGATAAATAAGGCCTTCCGTGAATTTCATTGGTCAAAATCAGTGATAAATAAGGCCTTCCGTGAATTTCATTGGTCAATTTCAAAACTAGACAATTTGATTGGCTGAACAAAATACAACTGGGCCACATTTTCATAATTTGCATAATTAGAGTTGGGAGCTTTCATTGGTCAATTTCAAAACTGGACAATTTGATTGGCGAAACAAAATACAACTGGGTCATATTTGCATAATTTCAGTAGGGAGAATTTACGTTATCTGTCCTATTTCGGGTGAGTTACATTGTATTAATCTTTTACCGACAAGAAAAAGGCCATTCATTTTTTTTTATATTTTCACTTTTTGCTTCCAAAACATAGGTTATCGTCGAGCTCGTTCAAATGAGGGGTCAAAACCTATGTTTTGAAAGCAAAAAATTAAAATTTTTAGTTATGCGAGGATGTTTTTTCCAAGTGCTGTCTGCAACTCAAGTTAGGTGATGGGTTAAAAAGGTCATACCAAGTGGCTAATTTGTGCGTGTGTGTGTCATATGATAAATAGAATATGAAATGAGTGTTTTTCTCATTTAATATTTATGAAACTCATCCGAATTTTCCGTTTGGGCTCGCCAAAACGGAAAATTCTTAGACTCGTTTCCAAAATATTATATGAGAAAAACACTCATTCCATATTTTCTATTTATACCACGATTAAATTTAAATTAAGTAATTAAAGTTGATATTTTAAAAGAGAGAGAGATCACCTTCGGTGGGCTGATAACTTTCTTGCTTGCCTCTGTTTTTCGTCGAGTGAGACCATAAGGTTCTTCCAGTGGAAGATAGAACCTTATGATTCTCACACGACATTGTGTCGAAGCATTTCATTTGCGTCATGACGTCACCCAGATGCGTAATGTCCAATCAGATGCGTTCTTACATAACATAATCCAGTTTCCACGCGTGGTGTATCCAAAACATTTTGTATTGTTTTGCGTAACGTTGAGTACGAACAGCAATCGTATTATAATGTTAGTAACAGACTGATGGGAATGATCGACATAATTCATGTAAAGGCATTCTGTTAATGATCTCCTGAGAGAATGTCAACTTCACCAATGATTCCCTACGATCCACATGAGAACATGGGGTCTATCAGGAAACATCCCTGTTAATCGTTTTCTCATGAATTTTATCGCCTCATCATACTAAGCTGGGAAAATGTGTTTGTACCCTCCTTCCTCACTGTCCCATCACCGCCAAACTCACCTCAGTCCAGAGACTATCCACTCACCTCAGTCCAGAGACTGTCCACTCATTTCAGTCCATGGACTGTCCACTCTCCTCAGTCCAGAGACTGTCCACTCTCCTCAGCCCAGAGACTGTCCACTCCCCTCAGTCCAGAGACTGTCCACTCACCTCAGTCCAGAGACAGTCCACTCTCCTCACTCCAGGGACTGTCCACTCTCCTCAGTCCAGAGACTGTCCACTCTCCTCAGTCCAGAGACTGTCCACTCACCTCAGTCCAGAGACTATGGGGTTGAGGTTTCCTTACGGGAACAGTACGGGATGGGTACAAAATTTGCGATGTTCTTCCAAACATCCGTCTTTCCGCCCTCAAACTGGTGGGGGTAGCTATACCAATAAATTGAAGAACCGATGCGTGTGTGCCTGCGATAGTACATCACCATATTAAACTATTTACGAATGCCTAAAGGTGCTTAAAGTATCTTATTTTTTATTGGAGTTTAACAACACTTTCACCAGCTAGTGTCATCTCGTGTTGGACAGTTTTACGAGTGGAGTCGACGAGCAACTGTCAGACTCACCAAGGTACTAACACCGCACAGTATGGTTAGCATTGCACATCGGCAGTTGAAGACAAGTGTACCATAGATGTACGACCTCATACACACGTGGGCAATCGGGATTAAGTGACTTGTCCAAGACACCACGCAGTTTCTCCTAGCGTGATCGAGCCGTGAATGTTTGAAGTCCACAACAGGCATTACATAAGCTAATAAGCAATAATATCGCAGGCAATCGTAAAAGCCACGAGCTAGTTAAGTATGTTATTTTGGCATTACATAAAATAACTTATAACATCGGAGACAATCGTAGAAGACACGAGTTAGGCAAGTATGTTATTTTGGCATCACATAAGGTAATAAGTAATTACATCGGCGGCTGTCGTAGAAGCCACGAGCTAGTTAAGTATGTTATTTTATCATTACATAAGCTAACACGCAATAAAATCGGCGGCAATCATAGGAGCCTCGAGCTAATTAAGTATGTTATTTTGGCATTACATCAGCTAGCAAGCTATACTATCGATGTTAAATGTAGATGCTTCGAGCTAGTTAAGTATGTTATTTTGGCATGACGTAAGATAAGATGATAAGATAGAAAAGATAAGATAAGATAAGATAAACTTTATTTCAGGACATCGAATAAACAGTTATGACTGGCCCAAAGAAAGCAACAAATAGAACAGAAATAAGGTTGAACATATTTCCATTTAATTAGATTAAAATTGTTAATCTTGCAGCCAGTCATTATAATTTGGCATACAATATGTACATGTACATTCCGCTTACAGATTAAGTTAAGCGACTAATTAACTAATTAGTAGCCCCAGGCAAAGAATAGTTATTTCCAGCGACGTTAAAAGGCAAACAGTAAGGATATGAATAGCATACATTAACAAGAGTCCTGTACGATCTCTGTTTTCCTAAAAGTAAGAATATGTTCTATAAACTGACACACGTGTAATTTTAACATCTTCACAAGCAAAGAGCAATGCAAATCCTGGAAGGTGTTCTAAGTGGTTAAACTGCAGAATTCGTTCTCACAAAAATGACATAGACCTCTTTCGATGGGCGTTAAACACGGAACGGACAAAGAAAACGTGTAATTATGTTCTACGGAATTTCTTTTAGAGTGCTTACATTGTCGCTGTTCTCTGGTTTTGAAATCGATCCGCACTGGTAAGGGCTGTGGCACTGGCTGATGATGAGAGTATATCAACCTAGTGTAGTGATAAAGGTAGGAAACACAGGTTGAAAGCTCTAGTGCTCATAGATGATGGTAGAAATAGACCCCAGTGTAGTGATAAAGATAAGAGACAGGGGAGAAAGGCTGCAGTGCTCACATATGATGGGAACAGTAGAGCCTAGTGTCCAGATAAAGGTAGGAGACAAAGGAGGAAGGTTCTAGTGCTCACAGATGATGGGAGTAGTGAACCCTAGTGTAGTGATGAAGGTAAGAGAGAGAGGAGAAATACTGTAGTGCTCACAAACGATAGGAGCAGTAGAGCCAAGTGTAGTAATTGAGATAGGAAACAGAGCAAGAAGGTTGTAGTGCTCACAGATTATGGGGTCAGTAGAACCTAGTGTGATGATAAAGGTACGAGACAGAGACAGAAGGTTGTAGTGCACACAGAGGATGAGAGTAGTAGAGCCTACAATTCCGATGAAGGTGGAAGATAGAGCAAGAAGGCTGTAGTGCTCATGTGATGGGAGTAGTAGTGGTAAGCCGAATGAACTTTGTAACAAGCGTTTCTAGCAGCAGTATGAGGAGATGATAATAGTGGAAAGAGTAGACGTGGTCATTAGAAACGGTAAAGGCAAATACTGGTAATGAAGTTAATGCTATAATTTATTACTAATTGATACTATACCAATTATACTAAGCGATTACTTAGGTGTGATATTATACCAGTTATACTAAGCGATTACTTAGGTGTGATACTATACCAATCAATCTTTTCGATTACTTAGGTGTGATATTATACCAGTTATACTAAGCGATTACTTAGGTGCGATATTATATATACCAATTATACTAAGTGATTACTGAAGTGTGATATTGTACCAATTATACTAAGCGATTACTTAGGTGTGATATTATACCAATTATACCAATTATACTAAACGATTACTTCAGTGATATCATACCAATTATACTGTGTGATATTATACCAATTATACTAAGCGATTACTTAGGTGTGATATTATACCAATTATACTAAGCAATTACTTAGGTGTGATATTATACCAATTATACTAAGCGATTACTTAGGTGTGATATCATACCAATTATACTAAGCGATTACTTAGGTGTGATATCATACCAATTATACTAAGCGATTACTTAGGTGTGATATTATACCAATTATACTAGGCGATTACTTAGGTGTGATATCATACCAATTATACTAAGCGATTACTTAGGTGTGATATTATACGAATTGTACTAAGCGATTACTTTGGTGTGATATTATACCAATTGTACTAAGCGATTACTTAGGTGTGATATTATACCAGTTATACTAAGCGATTACTTAGGTGTGATATTATACAAATTGTACTAAGCGATTACTTTGGTGTGATATTATACCAATTGTACTAAGCGATTACTTAGGTGTGATATTATACGAATTATACTAAGCAATTACTTAGGTGTGATATTATACCAATTATACTAGGCGATTACTTAGGTGTGATATCATACCAATTATACTAAGCGATTACTTAGGTGTGATATCATACCAATTATACTAAGCGATTACTTAGGTGTGATATTATACCAATTGTACTAAGCGATTACTTAGGTGTGATATTATACGAATTATACTAAGCGATTACTTAGGTGTGATATTATACCAGTTATACTAAGCGATTACTTAGGTGTGATATTATACCAATTGTACTAAGCGATTACTTAGGTGTGATATTATACGAATTATACTAAGCGATTACTTAGGTGTGATATTATACGAATTATACTAAGCGATTACTTAGGTGTGATATTATACCAGTTATACTAAGCGATTACTTAGGTGTGATATTATACGAATTATACTAAGCGATTACTTAGGTGTGATATTATACCAATTATACTAAGCGATTACTTAGGTGTGATATTATACCAATTATACTAAGCGATTACTTAGGTGTGATATTATACCAGTTATACTAAGCGATTACTTAGGTGTGATATTATACCAATTATACTAAGCGATTACTTAGGTGTGATATTATACCAATTATACTAAGCGATTACTTAGGTGTGATATTATACGAATTATACTAAGCGATTACTTAGGTGTGATATTATACCAATTATACTAAGCGATTACTTAGGTGTGATATTATACCAATTATACTAAGCGATTACTTAGGTGTGATATTATACCAATTATACTAAGCGATTACTTAGGTGTGATATTATACCAGTTATACTAAGCGATTACTTAGGTGTGATATTATACCAATTGTACTAAGCGATTACTTAGGTGTGATATTATACGAATTATACTAAGCGATTACTTAGGTGTGATATTATACGAATTATACTAAGCGATTACTTAGGTGTGATATTATACCAGTTATACTAAGCGATTACTTAGGTGTGATATTATACGAATTATACTAAGCGATTACTTAGGTGTGATATTATACCAATTATACTAAGCGATTACTTAGGTGTGATATTATACCAATTATACTAAGCGATTACTTAGGTGTGATATTATACCAGTTATACTAAGCGATTACTTAGGTGTGATATTATACAAATTGTACTAAGCGATTACTTTGGTGTGATATTATACCAGTTATACTAAGTGATTGCTAAAGTGTGATATTATACCACTAAAACTAAGCGATTACTTAGGTGTGATATTATAGTGTAATCACTGTACCACTTCATTGCTTATTGATATTATACCAACCATACTAAGCGATTACTTAGGTGTGATATTATAGTGTGATGCTTTATGCTTGTGTTTGATTGTACTGTAGAGTTATTCGGTAGTAAACGTCTGCCATCATTTTGGCATATCTTCTACTTTCCTGGCCTATTGGTCCGTCTAACACTTGATGTTTTCTATTCAACAGGTTGATGCTGATAAACTGAAGGCAGCTTTACCAACAATTGCATTTAATCTCATGTTGATATTAACTGGTAATACCAAATTATATTTTCTACAGAAATGGCGCGGATGTGATTTGACCCTGGGTTTACCAACATTTAGCCACCTCATTGTTGGTTTGGCTTTTTCAGTACTCACACGGGAGCTGGCATTCTACTACATCCACAGGTATGTAGACAATCTGTATAATGCCGGTATGAGGCATGCTAGATGTGTCTGTGGTTTTTATCGACAAACATTGGAAAAGAAATAGTGAACTAGATAAATTCATATTACATGATCACGAAGTAGGAATGATAAATAATTAATTTACATAGGAGACCATACATATCACGTTTAATAATTCATTTATAACACGTCTGTTCTATGAAATCCACACCTATAGCAACACTAAAGCATGCGGAAAATGAAAATCCATTCCGCACATATATGCAAAACGGAAATCATTGACGCACTATTTTTAAATAGAAGAGAAATTTCACTGGAATGTTCTACAAATCGTGCACCGCAATTACAATTTGAACCACTAGCGATAGCTAAACATAGTAACACGGGTTCCCCTCGCAAATTTTATTGGTGATAAAATGTATTCTTTTTGTTGCAGGTTTGTCCCCCTGAGTTCCAATGTATTCTATGTGCCGACTGGCACATAGAACACATTGAAACTCAAGGGACGAGTTGTCATATGAATTACTGAGTGTCCTTCTAATACTTGCTTTCATAGTTATGAAGGCATGTAATAAACATAGAACGACACTCGCGTGTGGATGGGTTAATCGATATGGCACTTATGCCGTTGCAGAAGGATAAAACGCAAGGCGTGTGGCCACTTGTTTTATCCCTCAGTGCTTGTAGTCGTGTCATATCGATTAACCCATTCACACGCATGTGTTGTTCTGTGTATGTATGTGATATATATTCAAAGCTATTTTCTTAAAAAACTGAATTATACTTATGTGCCATTATTGTTCACTTTATAACCCATAACATAAGCCTTTTCTTTGGCACTAAATGCGAATTCAATGGTCACAGCATTTAAGGTTCCGCTCCACAGTTTTCCAGGCATTTCCAAATATGACATGCCATACACTCTCTTTAAATGCAAATATTCTGTAGCTTAGTTATCTAACTCATAACATATATTACATTTCCCAAATCCACAAAAAACATATAACACCATCTGACTAAGTAGAAATAAACAATCTGAATGTGGGTGGAATAATTTATTGTCAAAGGCCAGACTTCAACCTGAAAAATTGCATGAAAAAATGCCGAAACCAGTCATTTTCAGCCACCTAGCAGCCCCAAAAGCAGAATTTTCCAACCAACTCCACCTACCCACCCCTGGAACAGAGCATCCCCTGTTTCTAAAATGCAAAAAAAAAATTATATGTTTCCGTCTCATTTTTTAGTAACCTGTCTGGTAACAAACCCGTGTAAAAATTACATTTTAAAAAATAGCCAATTTTTCGAAGCCACTGTTTCCCATAATTCATCTGGTAATTTAACCCTATGTAAAAGACTCCAACTTTGGGACCAAAACTTCAAATTCTCTTGTCCAACAAAAAGCCTAACGTAATCATATATCTGATACTAAAAAATATATCTCTATTTTACATGGCCTTAGTTTCAACATATGCCATATGTTTAGAATTTCACCCCTGGTTGATTCGTCTTCTACATACATTATAATAGATATAAGTGGTCTTGTTGATTTATCTTCTATATAAGTGGTAACAGATAAAAGTGGTCTGGTTGATTCATCTTCTACATACATTATAATAGATAAAAGTGGTCTTGTTGATTCATCTTCTATAAAATTTATAATACATAAAAGTGGTCTTGTTGATTCATCTTCTACATACATTATATTAGATAAAAGTGGTCTTGTTGATTCATCTTCTATAAAATTTATAATACATAAAAGTGGTCTTGTTGATTCATCTTCTATGAAAGTTATTTACGGATAAAAGTGGTCTTGTTGATTCATCTTCTATATAAGTGGTAACAGATAAAAGTGGTCTGGTTGATTCATCTTCTATATACATTATAATAGATATTAGTGGTCTTGTTGATTCATCTTCTATAAAATTTATAATACATAAAAGTGGTTTTGTTGATTCATCTTCTATATAAGTTATTACGGATAAAAGTGGTCTTGTTGATTCATCTTCTGTAAACGTTATAATAGATAAAGGTGGTCTTGCTGATTCATCTTCTGTATACATTATACTAGATAAGTGTTCTTGTAGATTCATCTTCTGCATACGCTGTAATAGATTAAGGTAATCGTGTTGATTCCATGAGAGAAACCATTAGGCAACTTTGTAACCCATAAGTGTTATTGGATAACCATGAGAAACACTTTTGGGCAGCTGTATAGTCAGTGTTATTGGATAGTGTGAGAAACATTTTAAGGCTGAATAGTCGGTCAGTGTTTATGGATAACCGTGAGAAACACTTTCAGGCAGCTGAATAGTCGGTAAGTGTTATCGGATGGCTGTGAGAAACACTTTCAATCAGCTGTATAGCCAGTAAGTGTTTTTGAATAACCGCGAGAAACACTTTAAAGCAAGTGAATAGCCGGTAAGCTTCATTGGATAGCTGTGAGAAACACATTCAGGCAGCTGAATAGCGGGTAAGTGTTATTGGATGGCTTGAGAAACACTTTCAATCAGCTGTTTTGCCAAAAAATGTTATTGGATAGCTGTGAGAAATACTTTCGGGCAGCTGTATAGCCAGTAAATGTTATTGGATAACTGTGAGAAACGCGTTCAGGAAGCTGCATAGCCAGTAAGTGTTTTGGTTAACCATGAGAAACACTTTCAGGCAGCTGTATAGCCATTAGGTGTTATTGGATAGACGTGAGAAACACTTTCAGACACTGAATAGTCGGTAGGTGTTATTGGATGGCTGTGAGAAACACTTTCAATCAGGTGTATAGCCAGTAAGTGTTTTTGGATAACCGTGAGAAACACTTTCAGGCAGCTGAATAGCCGGTAAGTGTTATTGGATAGCTGTGAGAAGCACTTTCGGGCAGGTGTATAGCCAGTAAGTGTTATTGCATAGTTTTAAGACGTATCGTCAGGCAACTCCATAGCCATTAAGTGTTACTGGATACCTGTACGCAATACCAACAGGAAGCTCTATAGGCAGTGCGTGTTATTTGATGACTGTGCGCCCTTCCCTCCCCAAGATGGCACAAAGTGAATCAACACGATAACTCTTCCTATTCATGACAATTGGTGACGTGAAAACCGTAATAGTGTGACAGCTTTCGGTTCAACAAACATAATGGTGTTTACCTAGACCGAAAACTAGTAACTCGACATCACCACAATTATAATATTTTTATACCATGATTACCTATTCTACTATATATAAAAAAGCCTATGCCATAAATATTAGCTTCACACACCAGCCGTGGTGAATACGTGTGTCTGTAGTGAACACGCCAGCCATGGGATTTCATTAGTTAAAATTTACACATACAGTGGAACAACTGTAACCGCAGTACTGGTGAGAAACAACTCATAAGAAGCGATAAAGTTTAACGTGGATTCTTTTTTCTTCCTTACGACATCATGCAATAAATAGAATATCGAACCCCTGTAAAATGACAACAAAAACAGTAAGGTCCCCAAATAAACATCTTGCTATACATCTAGATTCTTGTATGAACAAACTTCGATGACCGATATGGCTTCCCATTGGGAAACCCAGTCTGGTGCAATCAACGGGTAACAACTTCCTGAGCTCTTTCCAGCAGAGCGCACCATCCTACATTTCACCAGGGAGTATCCTGTAACCATACACGGACTGATGTGCCTCAATGGAATAGGCTTAAGAAACTCATTCCATTGATGTACAACAGTCAACGTAGGACAGTACAATAGATGCCAACTCACCGAAACATTCACAACCAAACTTGCAAAAACACGCAAGTTCCATCACTGTGAGTTTACACAAGAAAGCCAAGTTCTCAAACACTGTTCAAAAAGTAACAAACTAATTTAGCTTGCTATTAATTTACAATTCAACTTACAAATAATTTTATAAAAATTCACATCCAAAATCATTTCTCATGTTTACATGAAATAATGCACTAAATATAAAACCTTTCACTGAGAACAAAATATTCGGACTAACTTCCAATACATGTTTGTGGTCATGTATAACCAATCGTTTATGCCTATGTTGGTTACTATGAACCTGCACCTGGTCTGGTTACCAGATTCTAATTACCACAAACAGTTTTCACTTTCAGCTAGAAAGTGCAACATAGGAATGAAGTCATGTCTAACCAATCGTTCATGGCTATGTTGGCAACAATGAATCTGCATCCAGTCGGATTACCAGATCTAATTACCACAAACAGCACTAGTCTACCAAGGTAGACCAGCACTGTTTGACTTCACAAGAATTACACATGCAAAGTACCTAACTGTTAACTCTCAGTGAAATACACAGTCATTGTAATTATTATCCCGTAGTATTAACAACAGGTGATATCACAAAATGCCCTTTTGTTATTAAAAATGCCTAAAATGAATAAATATCTAGTGTATAAAATTATTGATGCCTACCCTCAGTATGATGGGTTCAGTGCTGCACAATAACTTCAGTGGTCTCTATGGGGCAACATCCTGAACCCGGATAAAACAAGAAAAGGCCTTAGAGTACGGTGACAACATTCCAAATACTGCTGCTTGTAAGCAAAGGAATTTACTCACAGTGGCGATTGATCGGATGACTTTAGCTTGCGCCAAACATATCAGATCAATCACATATTTCACTGGGGATAAATACTGAAGCAGCAGAAAAATACTTTGGAAATAAATATCCAGACAGTAAAATAACATTACAAGTTAGAGTTAGCCTTAAATAAAATTATTTTGCTAATACATTAAATCTATCTACTCCAGTGTAGAGTTCCATGGTGGGCATGGTGGTCGGGACAAGGCAGCAGCAAAATACCACCTTGTCCAGGCCACCAGACCACACAAAATTAATACAGGAAGGCCTTGAATTAACAGGTGTACAGTTAGAATAAAATAATATTTGGTATTTAACAAATATTTTCCTAGAATTTATTGGGGAGGGCACTCACCAACAAACTCCAACAAAACAACAATTACTTTCCAATTACATATTGAGTCTAATGTACATCTGTGCAGAAACAATAATTATTTTACCTTGGTTCAAAGCTGTTGTGCAGCGGATCGTTTCCTACAGAAATAGAATTTTCCTGAGAATTCCTCCGGGAATCAAATCTGAATTCCACAAGAATATCACTATCTATGGCTACTATTTACATTATACTTTTAGTTTTTAAAACGGATTATATATACACTGAAGGAAATCACAAGATCTTATTTTCACAACAAAATAACACAACTGCCAATAATTTTGAAATCAGACTGAAATGTGCTATTCATTGTTCCAGGGCAGAGGAGGGAGTTTTCTTCTTGAAATAGACCTATAAGAAATCAGTTCACTGGTGTTCACTTCATGCTTTTACAATTTCTATGCACTACAGTAGAGTTACTGAAGCGAACACCTCTCTGACCTCTTATTAAGATAAACTGTTAACCCATCTGAGAAACTACTGTACTGAAAGTGAAATAAATAATACTTCACTGTATTTTAACAGTGATACTTTATGTTGCTGATATAATTTTAAAAATATATAATACCTTATATACAGATGCTAAAATCTGATACTGTCACACTACATTCAATTTGACCTTTGGTAACCTCGTCCTGAATGCAAACTTGTCAAAATGTATCGCTCGTCGCCTGGAGATGAGTGAAATGAAAGCAGCAATTATTTTTTACATTTGTAATTGAGCTTACCTCATAAGATACCAAAAATTAACAAACATGCGTTGATAAAGCATCCATAACTCGAATTTGTATATTATTATGTCATCATTTCGGCGATAAAATTAACATCGAAAGTACCGCCCACCGGTGCTGATGTAAACAAAACAGATTTGCACATGTTTTCGTCTACTGCTCAGTAAAATGAAGAAAAAATAATAGCGCTTCTCAATAATCTGACGATCACGGTATAAATACAATATAGAAAAAGCCGCGCGGTTAACACCACTTCACAACGAGTGGTGAACATTTGGTACACAAAGCTATTATGGGTATATTCTATATATTTCTTACACACATCAAAGTATATTCTTTGAAAAACGATTGGCGATTGCAGGGCATTGTAAATTTGAAATACCCGGCCCTCTGTAATATAGCAATATCCGGCCCTCTGTAATATAGCAATACTCGACCCTCTGTAATATACCAATACCCGGCCCTCTGTAATATAGCAATACCCGGCACACCTGTAATATAGCAATACCCGACATCCTGTAATATAGCAATAATCTGCCCTCTGTAATATACCAATACTCTGCCCTCTGTAATATAACAATACCCGGCACTCTGTAATATAGCAGTACCCGGTCCCTTGCAATATAGCAATACCCAGCCCTCTGTAAAATAGCAATACCCGGAACTCTGTAATTTAACAATACCCGGCACTTTGTAATATAGCAATATCCGGCCCTCTGTAATATAGCAATACCCGGCGCTCTGTAATATAGCAATACCTGACCCTCTGTAATATAGCAATACTCGGCCCTCTGTAATATAACAATTCCACGCACTCTGTAAAATAGCAATACCCGGCACTCTGTAATGCAGCAATACCCAACACTTCTGTTATATAGAAATACCGGGCACTCTGTAATATAGCAATACCTGGCACTCTGTAATATAGCAATACCCAGCCCTCCTGTAATATAGCAATACCCGACCCTCTGTAATAGAGCAATACCCGGTCCTTTGTAACAGAGCAATACCCCGCACTCTGTAATATTGCAATACCCGGAACTCTATAATATAGCAATACCCAGCATTCTGTAATATAGCAATACCCGGCACTCTGTAATATAGCAATACCCTGCCCTCGGTAATATAGCAATACCTGGCATTCTGTACTATAGTCATACCCGGTGGCCCTCTGTAATATAGAAATACCAGGCACTCTGTAATATAGCAATACCCAGCACTTCTGCAATATAGCAATACCCTGCCCTCGGTAATATAGCAATACCTGGCATTCTGTAATATTGCAATACCAACACTCCTGTAATATAGCAATACCCGGCCCACTGTAATAGAGCAATACCCGGTACTCTAATATGGCAATACCCAGAACTCTGTAATATAGCAATACCTGGCATTCTCTATTATGGCAATACCCGACACTCTGTAATATAGCAATACCCGGAACTCTATAATATAGCAATACCGAGCACTCTGTAATATAGCAATACCCGGCCATCTGTAATATAGCAATAACCAGCACTCTGTAATATAGCAATAGCCTGCCCTCTGTAATATAGCAATAACCGGCCATCTGTAATAGAGCAACACCCGGCACTCTGTAATATAGAAATACCCGAATGTCTGTAATATAGCAATACCCAGAACTCTATAATACAGCAATACCCGGCACTCTGTAATATAGAAATACCCGGCACTATGTAATATAGCAACACCCGGAACTCTGTAATATAACAATACCAGGCATTCTGTAAAATAGCAAAACCCGGCACTCTGTAATATAGAAATACCCGGCACTATGTAATATAACAACACCCGGAACTCTGTAATATAACAATACCAGGCACTCTGTAATATAGCAATACCTGACACTCTTTAATATAGCAATACCCGGCTGCCCACTGTAATATAGCAATACCCGAGACTCTATAATATAGCAATGCCCGGCACTTCTGTAATATAGCAATACCCTGCCCTCGGTAATATAGCAATACCTGGCACTCTGTAATATTTCAATACCAACACTCCTGTAATATAGCAATACCCTGCCCTCGATAATATAGCAATACCTGACACTCTGTAATATTGCAATACCAACACTCCTGTAATATAGCAATACCCTGCCCTCGGTAGTATAGCAATACCCTGCCCTCGGTAATATAGCAATACCTGGCACTCTGTAATATTGCAATACCAACACTCCTGTAATATAGCAATACCCTACCCTCGGTAGTATAGCAATACCCTGCCCTCGGTAGTATAGCAATACCCTGCCCTCGGTAATATAGCAATACCTGACACTCTGTAATATTGCAATACCAACACTCCTGTAATATAGCAATACCCTGCCCTCGGTAGTATAGCAATACCCTGCCCTCGGTAATATAGCAATACCTGGCACTCTGTAATATTGCAATACCAACACTCCTGTAATATAGCAATACCCTGCCCTCGGTAGTATAGCAATACCTGACACTCTGTAATATTGGAATACCCAGCACTCTGTAATATAGCAATACCCTGCCCTCTGAAATATAGCAATACCAGGCACTCTGTAATATAGCAATACCCAGCACTTCTGTAATATAGCAATACCCTACCCTCGGTAATATAGCAATACCTGGCACTCTGTAATATAGCAATACCCAGCACTCCTGTAATATAGCAGTAACTGGCCATCTGTAATAGAGCAACTCCCGACATTCTGTAATATAGAAATACCCGAACCTCTGTAATATAGCAATACCCGGCACTCTGTAATATAGAAACACCCGGCACTCTGTAATATAGCAACACCCGGAACTCTGTAATATAACAATACCAGACATTCTGTAAAATTGCAATACCCGGCACTCTGTAATATAGTAATACCCTGCCCTCGGTAAAAAAGAAATACCTGACACTCTTTAATATAGCAATACCCAGCGGCCCTCTGTAATATAGCAATACCCGAGACTCTGTAATATAGCAATACCCGGCACTTCTGTAATATAGCAATACCCTGCCCTCGGTAGTATAACAATACCTGGCACTCTGTATATAGCAATACCCAGCACTCTGTAATATAGCAATACCCTGCCCTCGGTAATATAGCAATACCTGGCACTCTGTAATATAGCAATACCCTGCGGCCCTCTGCAATATAGCAATACCAGGCGCTCTGTAATATAGCAATACCCGGCACTCTGTACTGCAGCAATACCTGGCATTCTGTAATATAGCAATACCCGGCCTTCTGTAATATAGCAATACCCGGAACTCTATAATATAGCAATACCAGGCACTCTGTAATATAGCAATACCCGGCACTCTGTAATATAGCAATACCTGACACTCTGTAATATAGCAATACCCGGCACTCTGTAATGCAGCAAGACCTGGTATTCTGTAATATAGCAATACCCGGCCTTCTGTAATATAGCAATACCTGGCACTTTGTAATATAGCAATACCAGGCACTCTGTAATATAGCAATATCAGGTACTGTGTAATATACCTGGCACTCTGTAATATAGCAATACCCGGCAGTCTCTAGTATCGCAATACCCGTCGGCCCTCTGTAATATTGCAATACCAGGCACTCTGTAATATAGCAATACCCGGCACTCGGTAATGTAGCAATACCCAGCACTCCTGTAATAAAGCAATAGCCTACCCTTTGTAATATAGCAATACCTTGCACTCTGTAATAGAGCAATACCCGACCATCTGTAATATAGCAATACCCGGCACTCTGTAATATAGCAATATCCAGCACTCTGTAATACAGCAATACCAGCAGGCACTCTGTAATATAGCTATACTCTGCACTCTGTAATATAGCAATACCCGGCCTTCTGTAATATAGCAATACCCGGCACTCTGTGATGTAGCAATACCCTGCTATCTGTAATATAGCAATATCCAGCACTCTGTAATATATCAGTGCCAAGTACCCCGTTACACAGCTATATGGAGACCTCTGTAATACAGCAGTACCCGACCCTCTGTAATATAACATTATCCGGACCTCTGTAATATAGCAATACCCGGAACCTTATAATATAGCAATACCAGGCACTCTGTAATATAGCAATACCCGGCACTCTGTAATATAGCAATACCTGGCACTCTGTAATATAGCAATACCCGGCACTCTGTAATGCAGCAAGACCTGGCATTCTGTAATATAGCAATACCTGGCCTTCTGTAATATAGCAATATCTGGCACTCTGTAATATAGCAATACCAGGCACTCTGTAATATAGCAATACCAGACACTCTGTAATATAGCAATACCTGGCACTCTGTAATATAGCAATACCCAGCACTCCTGTAATATAGCAATAGCCTGTCTCTAGTATCGCAATACCCGCCGGCCCTCTGTAATATTGCAATACCAGACACTCTGTAATATAGCAATACCCGGCACTCTGTAATGTAGCAATACCCAGCACTCCTGTAATATAGCAATAGCCTGCCCTCTGTAATATAGCAATACCTTGCACCTTGTAATAGAGCAATACCCGACCATCTGTAATATAGCAATACCCGGCACTCTGTAATATAGCAATATCCAGCACTCTGTAATACAGCAATACCGGGCACTCTGTAATATAGCTATACTCGGCACTCTGTAATATAGCAATGCCCGGCCTTCTGTAATATAGCAATACCCGGCACTCTGTGATGTAGCAATACCCTGCTCTCTGTAATATAGCAATATCCAGCACTCTGTAATATATCAATGCCAAGTACTCTGTTACACAGCTATATGGAGACCTCTGTAATACAGCAGTACCCGACCCTCTGTAATATAGCATTATCCGGACCTCTGTAATATAGCAATACCCCGCACTCTGTAATATAGCTATACCCGGAACTCTGTAATATAACGATACCCAGCCCTCTGTTATATAGCAATACCAGGCACTCTGTAATATAGCAATATTCGGCACTCTGTAAGATAGCAACGCCCAGCACTCTCTAATATAGCAATGCCCAGCACTCTGTAATGTAGCTATACACGGCACTCTGTAATATAGCAATACCCGGCCCTCTGTAATATAGCAATACCAGGCAGTCTGTAATATAGCAATACTCGGCACTCTGTAATATAGCAATACCCAGCCCTCTGTAATATAGCAATACCCGTCCCTCTGTAATATAACAATGCCCGGCCCTCTATAATATCGCAATACCAATCCCTCTATAATACAGCGATGCCTGTCCCTCTATAATATAGCAATGCCCGGTCCTCGGTATTATAGCAATGCCCGGACTTCTGTAATATAGCAATACCCGACTCTCTGTATTGTAGTGGTGGTTAAGATGTTTCTATAACACTACATGTCAGAGGCATCCAAAGGGAAAGGGCCAGGTGTATCAAAATGACCCCTAACTCTTGATGTGAGTTAAGACTGGTAGTTTACAACATATCATAATTTGTAATTTGTCACTCAACTGTATTGACATTATATATATATATCGTCCCTCGAGTGCAGCAAGACACCTCGATTAACTCAAGGGTTGATATATGTATAATGTTGACACTATTCAGTCTGATATATCGTCCATTGTGTACAGCAAGGCACCTTGATTAACCAAAGGGACGATATATGTATAATGTTGACACTATTCAGTCTGATATATCATCCATTGTGTACAGCAAGGCACCTCGATTACTCAAGGGACGATATATGTATAATGTTGACACTATTCAGTCTGATATATCGTCCATTGTGTACAGCAAGGCACCTTGATTAACCAAAGGGACGATATATGTATAATGTTGACACTATTCAGTCTGATATATCTTCCATTGTGTACAGCAAGGCACCTTGATTAACCAAAGGGATGATATATGTATAATGTCAATACTGTTGAGTCTTATATTCGTCTCTTGAGTGCAGCAAGGCACCTCGTCCTAAGGGACGATATATGTATAATGTTGACACTATCGAGTCTTGATGCACGCGAGGATATAGATTTATCGACCACGCCGATATTATTTGGGATAATTGTCCAAAATATAAACCAGATGAACTCGAAGTTTTACATCTTGATGCATTTCGAACAATATGCGGTATTCCCAGGGGCTCATTTGTTATTTATTTATTTATTTATTGGTGTTTAAAGTCACATATTTCTGCACAATGGCTAATCATGACCATGGCAGTTTTACGGGTGGAGGAAGCCGTAGTAGTCTGAGACAACCACCGAGCAACGGCGAGCAACTGTCAGCTCTCCAACATACTAACTCCACACAGGCAGGGTTAGCATTGGTTGAAGACAAGTGCACCATCGACGTACAATATGCCTTAGTACACAATGCCACCGTGCCCCCACGTGGCCAATGGGGGTGAAGTGTATTGCCCAAGGCCACAACGCGGCTGCCGCAAGTGGGATGGATTCGAACCAACGACCTCTCGGCTTGCAGCCTGCTCCTCTACCTACTGAGTCACCACGCCCTCCCCCCTCCCCGCAAGGGTACATATAAAGCCTTATAATACACCAAGCATCCTTGCAGATTATCGACCAGCCTCCATCATTATACATATACAGACCCCGCCCCCCACAAACCCATTGCCATTGGCACACGTAAAATATGTTAACCCTTTACCCAATGTAACGACCAAAACCGGCCAGCGCTATTCTCAAAAATCGCCAATTAATTTTCATTATTTTTTTCATTTTTTGTCTCAAAATTATAGCTTATGACCCCCTCATTGGAACGAGCTCGTCGAGCTCGTTCCAGTGAGGGATCAGAACCTATGTTTTTGAGACAAACAATGAAAAAAATTAGTTATTGAAGAATTTGTTTTGCAAGTGTCGTCTGCTTTTCATGTTAGGTAAAGGGTTAAGAGACGAATAATCTCGTAGGTAATAATGAATAATGCGCCAGAGACGAGACTCAATAGAATTAACATTATACATATGAGAGTCCCTCAGATACAGTTCTCGGAAGTAAAGTCTTTTATGCAAGTGTACTTCAGGAGACAAAACGCAAACACTTCCTCCTTGTGCCCAACCTTGGGGTAAGGGGATGAGCAGTTGTCCCGCACTCCTAGTCCTTTAATGTTCTGTTTTACTGGTAAAGTTCATTGCTCATATTTTTTCGGTTATTTTGGGTGACAAAACTTTATTATTCTTGTAGACTATTGCATCATCCTTGGTTTTATATCCGCATACACAAAAAACATCATGAATGGACAGCTCCTGTTTCTATTATTGCAATCTACGCTCATCCAGTTGAACACGTAATATGCAACATGTTACCTATAGCATTAGGACCACTGATTATTGGATCAAACTTGATAACAACATGGGTGTGGTTGGCTGTTGTCATGGTAATTACATTATGTCACCACAGTGGATACAACATCCCGTTCCTACCAGAAGCATTATTTCACGATTCTCACCATTTAAGGTAAGTGAATTTTTCCTCTAGAAATATCAAAAACATAATTATCACAGGATTCTTCCATACAGCGGTACTATCATTGTCATCGTATGATAAATCTAATGCTAGTACAGCTAGAAATATCAGAGACGTAAATATCACCGACATAAATAATTTTGTACTAGTCTTTTGCATTTTATTATACTTGCAAGTTATTTACACAAGAAGCCATTTATACAGGAGATACCATCTTTCCCATAGTTTCACCTGTTTCCCATACGGTGTCAGTTTCAGTCTCATATTTCACAGTAGGTTGTACAGTTAAAATTAGAAGTACTGTCACGAACTGTGCACTTTTCTGCGCTTATCTGCGCATAGGAATTGCGCGTAATTGCCATATCGAATGGCATCCAAGGCACGACAGGTCCTGGTTACTCGGGAAACACAGGCAATGTTTATGCCAATGGACCTCCGGGTTACCAGGAGGACCATTGGCTGAAACATTGCCTGTGCACAGACCATATGTACATATTTGATAGCCTTGCTATGGTTATAACGCGTAGAATAACGTGTATTTGTGCACATTTCATGACAGGACTTCTAGTTTTAACTGTAGTTGTTGACTTGGAACTGGTGACTTCGCTGGTTTCCAGATTGTCTGTCACATCATTTTTAAAATCTATATAGGAGGTATGTATTTAATATTGTTTAAGGTCACATACTTATGCACAATGGCTAATCGAGACCATGACAGTTTTACGGGTGGAGGGAAGCCGGAGTACCCGGAGAGAACCACCGAACAACTGTCAGCCCCTCAAACTCTGTTCAAACTCCGCCCAAGCAGGGTTACAACGGTTGAAGACATGTGCACCATCGACGTGTGGTGCATCCTAGTACACAGCGCCATTGTGCCCCCGGACAGGGATCGAACTCGGGACCTCTAGCATAGAAGTCCAAGAGTCTACCACTGAGCCACCACGCTCCCGTGTAGGAGGTCATGTTCTACTTGATTACTGAAGTGCTGAAGTTGAAGATAAATGTTAGTCGTTCAGAAAGTTGTTTAGATGTATTTATTCCTCTCTCCTCCTCAACATGTACAACATTATTAGACATTTCACACCATCAACAAAAAAAAATATGCTTATGTCTACATTTTACATAGTATCAAATTTCCTATCTGTGTGTTCCTTTGTGCTCAGATACAATGGATAACTAAATACGTGACCAGTATAATTAATAAACAGCCAATGAAATATGCTCACTTTGGTACAATGAATGGTTCATTGGGAGCTAATTGTATTGAGTCAAGTTCATGCACAAGATCATCCATTGGTAAGTTAACAAAATGTGCTAATGTTTTTGGTACAGTGGAACCCTGTTAATTGAAGAGGCACTTTGCCAATGGAAATTATTCAGTTAACAGGAGTATTCAATTAACAGGGATTATGTCACTTTCCTGTATTCTAGACATAAACTTGGCATTTATTCTATTATATCTTGTTTGACAGAGCTCTATGAGCTCTGTCAAACATGATATAATAGATTAAATGCCTGTATTGGATGTAGTGAGGCCAAATAAACAACGAAAAATTGGGGATAGTCAGAGTACTTTCTCTACAGGTTGCAAGATTTTTTTATTCAATTAACAGGAATTTACTCTATAACCTGTATTAAATTGACAGGTCAAATTTGTACTGGAGGTATGGTAAATGGTTTTGTGTTGGGAAATTATTTTCAAATAACAGGGTTATTCAGTTAAGAGATATACAATTAAGTTGGCTCCACTGTATATCAAACTCTGTAATGTTAACCTTATGTAGGACACGTTTCCAAACGACAGTAGCAAGACATTGATTGGTGGAATTATCTATGCCATGAAAATATTTAAGTAATAATCATAGACCACCAGTACCAATACATAAGGGATTTAATTTGAATAATCCTATTGGCGGAAATACTTTACAAGGTTTTGGATTCTTACATTTTGGTAAGTTATCAAGTGTTGCAATGGTACGCCAGTCATGATATACAGTTAAAACTAGAAGTCCTGTCATGAAATGCGCACAAATTGCACGTCGATCTGTGCATTAATCTATGCGTTATGACCACAGTAAGGCTATCAAATTATGTACATATGGCCTGTGCACAAGCAATGTGTCAGCCAATGGACCTCCGGGTAACCCGGAGGTCCATTGGCAGAAACATTGCCTGTGTTTGCTATGAGTAACCAGGAGAACCTGCTGTGCTTTGTATGTCATTCAATATGGCAATTGCAAGCAATTACTACGCGCAATTAAGCCTAGATAAACACACACTTGTTGACAGGACTTCTAGTTTTAACTGTACCATAACCCTTCCTTGATGCATGTCACAGAAGAGACATCTATATTCAATTTAGAATCCATGATACATAGGTGTTTCACCCCGTGTTAAGAAATACTGTCAGTAAACAACTTGACATATATATAGTAAGTATGGCTCCTACCAGTGGACAAAATAATTTGTTGTCATGAATACATTTATCATGGCCTAGTTCAGATATATATCTAATTCTCTGTCTGTCAAAAATTTATGTATCTGCCTCAAATCTGTAGAGTGTGACTAACTTATTTGTTGCTTCAGAAACATTTGTGGTTACATTTTTCAAAAGAACAAGCGGTACTCAAACTCTGAATATCTTGAACTGGAAATTTGTCCTTATAATGAGCAAACACAGTTGCATTCATTAGCAAATGATAATATTGCCAAAGTTCTTTAAGTCTAATGTTAGTTATGTGTGGTTCTTACTCTTTTCTTGCAGACCCATCAACATCTTGGTGAGCAAGCTAGGTTTTACAACCTGCGGTGATAATTTTTCACCTGCTAAAATATCCATCTGTTCATGAAGAGCGCACATTTAAGTTTCAGCTGTTAGTAACATTAATTCAATTTGAGATAGAACCACCTCAAATTGGTAATAATAATGGGTGAAATGTTCCATTAAGAACAATCGATTTTCATAATCTTGTAATTCATGTTTTACTTGTTCTCGAAAAATAGTTAACAGCTGGTAAATTTCATCATTAACTTCCTCATGAAGTAATCTTATCATGGTCAAACTCTGTCTTTGAACATGATGTACAATAGCCTTATTTCTCATCTAACGATTCAAATTTTCATTTATGTGAGATTCAGTGACAGTTCCAAATTGGAAGTTTTAACTCTTCTGCTACAAAATTAAACATCCCACTCTTCTCTCGCGAGGATGGTGTGTGCCCCCTTATTTTGCGATAATTGTTGAGGTCCTTTTGTACTCACTTATATAATTATTTATAAACCTGATTTCTGGGTAGATATCTATACCATTGATTTTAATGCAATATTAAGGGTTTCATTCTCATTTCCATATCATTCAAATACTTCTTCAAAATTTTTATTAATTGCTTCATAAAATGATTTGTATAAGACACCTGTCATCCCACCTTGCCCACCATATTTAATAAAAGGAATCAACACATTAATATACATTGTTGTCCAGTTGCTATTGACCATTAAACTTCTTTCATTTTTGTAAATATTGCATTGTTTCCAATTATGGTGGTCCCATTTACTGCCACCAGGAATAAACTACCAAGTAAGTACCAATTTAACATCATGCTTCTACAATGAGAAGGAAGGTGATTCTTTTGTCAAATATAAAACATCTCAATATTTCAATTCTGGTTTGAGAATATCTGGATTTTGTGCCTAAAATATGGAAGCACCACTATGTTGGTTCGTGATGGTAACCACAGTTCATGTAGGATTCATTCTCTGAACAAATCATAAATCAATATTATTTTGTCACCCACATGCACATCCTTACCTTCACGCAGAGTGCAGCATTGCTTCTATAAATTAAATTATTTAAACTGTGGTATACTCCAATTTCTAGTTTTGTCTTCTCAGAAATTGATTCATCCTGATTCATCCTTGACATTGCCATGTAATGCATTTCTAATATTAGATATTAAATTACTTATTTCCATTCCATTTTTGGAGTTTTCTGATCTAACTGTTTGTTGGTTCAATTCCATCGGCTCATCCAACCTAATGTCTTTTCTAATATTCCCAATAATGTCATAATCAACTTCTTAACTGTTCCATTGAAACACTGTCCGCCTGTGAGTAAGAGAGTTTGCAGATTTGCCTTTTCTCCCTAACCATAGGGGACAAAGGATTATCCTCCTCAGCCCCACTTTCACTACTACCTTCACTGGTACAAGCTGATAGTAACTGTTGTGCCACATACCTCTGGGTTTTTTCTACTTATTTCAGGTTGGGACCTCTCCAATTTGCATTGCCAAACTTAGATTTTCCCTCTGATCTTTAATAACTCTACCCGTCAACTGATCTTTTTGTCTACAACTCACTGGACCTGTTTTTTCTATAGCTTGAAATGGGTATTCCGATTTCTATTTTAATTTCCCCTTTGACCTCCCGTCCCGGTATATCAGACCTTCATTTTTAAAAAATGCAGGCGCGTCCGGCATCGCTCGCTGCTTTTTTGCCAGGTGCGCGTTCTTACCCAGCTCTTGAACTGAGAAATTTGTGCCCATTCTGAAAGACAAAATTCTGGTGTTATTTATACTGGCCCGTGTTTAGGTCCATACTCCTGTGTTACCCCCCCCCCCCCCCTACTTTTAAATATATGCTGTATGGTAACTTCCCCGTGTTTAAGCCCACCCCCCCTCCCCCACCACCACCACCAGTTTGGGAAAATTGGAACGCTTTTGAAGATTGCCAGTTAATTTGTAACGAAATTAGTGATTAGCCATGCGAACAATTTACCTGAGATACAATACTGATTTCATGATTCTATTTCATATCCACTTAAAGGAAAGTTCATGCCTTGGAAGGAAATATGGTATATGGTTTTATTAAGTCAAAATAAATACAGAACAAATAAAATTGTCCCGTGTTTGTTCCACGCGTTTCTGAAGCAGTCAGCAGATGAACTTGTTTTCCAAGATCATTGCGATGTTTACTGTCAATAATTCATTAAGACACACCCACAACAGTTGACTCAATGGCAAAATATGATCAGAAAGATGTTTTTTAAACAAATTGTGTCATTACCTTTCCTGCTAACTGTTCACTTTCAACTCTGATGGCAGATGGGTGACAATGAACTACTACATGCCGCAAAAACAAAAAATCTAGCGTGAGCATGCAGGCACCGACTGGATGCATACGAATTAGCCATGTGCTTTAGCCTTTATTGAGGAAAAACCTAAGCATCAGCCATGACACTAGCACGCGCTGTGTGACTTGTAAGCTGCGAATGTCAGTGTTGTTTTCTCATTACGGGGTGAGTTCACGTGTACAAATTAACGTTCCAAATGCCGTTTATTTACATTTTATCATTGCGCGGTGCAATGTCTCACTTCTCAAGAGTCGCTCTCTGGATTTTACCAGCGCGCGATCAATCACTCACTGCTTTTCAAATCTGCGTGCGCGATGGTGCGCAAGAGCGATCGCGCGCCTCAAAAATGAAGGTCTGGTATATGATGCTGGTCTCCAACTCCAAATTTTATGTCTTAAGCTCTCACATTTCCCAATCATTGCTGCTTAGTGACACCTTTCTTTTCTCATACTCATTGTTGGGAAAATACCTTGTACTATTCTTGTAATGCAATTTTAGGGGTTCATCACCCACATACAGTACATCTATCATATTGTTGTATTCCTTTCCAGTAATATCCATGTACAGACTTTAGTATAGTGACCCTTGACTGTACATCCATCACATTGTTTTATTTCTTTCCAGTAATACCCATGTACAGACTTTAGTATAGTGACCCTTGACTGTACATCTATCACATTGTTTTATTCCTTTCTGGTAATATCCATGTACATACTTAGTATAGTGACCCTTGATTGTACATCTATCACGTTGGTTTATTCCTTTCTGGTAATATCCATGTACATACTTTAGTATAGTGGTCCTTGACTGTACATCTATCACATTGTTTTATTCCTTTCTGGTAATATCCATGTACATACTTTAGTATAGTGATCCTTGACTGTACATCCATCACATTGTTTTATTTCTTTCCAGTAATACCCATGTACATACTTAATATAGTGGTCCTTGACTGTACATCTATCACGTTGGTTTATTTCTTTCCAGTAATACCCATGTACATACTTAGTATAGTGGTCCTTGACTGTACATCTATCACATTGTTTTATTCCTTTCTGGTAATATCCATGTACATACTTAATATAGTGATCCTTGACTGTACATCCATCACATTGTTTTATTTCTTTCCAGTAATACCCATGTACATACTTAATATAGTGGTCCTTGACTGTACATCTATCACGTTGGTTTATTTCTTTCCAGTAATACCCATGTACATACTTAGTATAGTGTTCCTTGACTGTACATCTATCACATTGTTTTATTCCTTTCTGGTAATATCCATGTACATACTTAGTATAGTGGTCCTTGACTGTACATCTATCACGTTGTTTTATTCCTTTCCAGTAATATCCATGTACAGACTTTAGTATAGTGACCCTTGATTGTACTTCCATCACATTGTTTTATTTCTTTCCAGTAATACCCATGTACAGACTTTAGTATAGTGGTCCTTGACTGTACATCTATCACATTGTTTTATTCCTTTCTGGTAATATCCATGTACATACTTTAGTATAGTGGTCCTTGACTGTACATCTATCGCATTGTTTTATTTCTTTCCAGTAATACCCATGTACATACTTAGTATAGTGACCCTTGACTGTACATCTATCACGTTGGTTTATTTCTTTCCAGTAATACCCATGTACATACTTAGTATAGTGACCCTTGACTGTACATCTATCACGTTGGTTTATTTCTTTCCAGTAATACCCATGTACATACTTAGTATAGTGGTCCTTGACTGTACATCTATCACGTTGGTTTATTTCTTTCCAGTAATATCCATGTACATACTTAGTATAGTGGTCCTTGACTGTACATCTATCACGTTGGTTTATTCCTTTCCAGTAATACCCATGTACATACTTAGTATAGTGGTCCTTGACTGTACATCCATCACATTGTTTTATTCCTTTCTGGTAATATCCATGTACAGACTTTAGTATAGTGACCCTTGACTGTACATCTATCAAGTTGGTTTATTTCTTTCCAGTAATACCCATGTACATACTTAGTATAGTGGTCCTTGACTGTACATCCATCACATTGTTTTATTCCTTTCTGGTAATGTCCGTGTACAGACTTTAGTATAGTGACCTTTGACTGTACATCTATCACATTGGTTTATTTCTTTCCAGTAATACCCATGTACATTCTTTGGTAAAGTGACTCTTGACTGTACATCTATCACACTATTTTTTTCCTTTCCAGTAATACCCATGTACAATCTTTGGTATTGTGCCCCTTTGCTGTACATCTATCACATTGTTTTATTCCTTTCCAGTAATACCCATGTGCAGACTTTAGTATAGTGATCCTTGACTGTACATCTATCACACTGTTTTATTCCTTTCCAGTAATGCCCATGTACAGACTTTAATATACTGACCCTTGACCGTACATCTATAACATTGTTTTATTTCTTTCCGGTAATACCCATGTGTAGACTTTAATATAGTGATGCTTGACTGTATGTTTATAACATTGTTTTTATTCTTTTCTGGTAATACCCATGTATAATCTTTGGTATTGTGACCCTTGACTGTAATCTATCACATTGTTTTATTCCTTTCTGGTAATACCCATGTAAAGTTTGGTATAGTGACCCCTGACTGTACATCTATCATGTTGTTTTATTCTTTTTCAGTAGTACCCATGTGCAAACTTTAGTATACTGACCCTTGACTGTACATCTATCACATTGTTTTATTCCTTTTCAGTAATACCCATGTGCAAACTTTAGTATAGTGACCCTTGAGTGTACATCTATCACATTGTTTTATTCCTTTTCAGTAATACCCATGTGCAAACTTTGGTATAGTGACCCTTGTCTGTACATCTATCACATTGTTTTATTCCTTTTCTTTAATACCCATGTGCAAACTTTAGTATAGTGACCCTTGAGTGTACATCTATCACACTGTTTTATTCCTTTTCAGTAATACCCATGTGCAAACTTCAGTATAGTGACCCTTGACTGTCCATCTATCACATTGTTTTATTCCTTTTCAGTAATACCCATGTGCAAACTTTAGTATAGTGACCCTTGAGTGTACATCTATCACACTGTTTTATTCCTTTTCAGTAATACCCATGTGCAAACTTCAGTATAGTGACCCTTGACTGTCCATCTATCACATTGTTTTATTCCTTTTCAGTAATACCCATGTGCAAACTTTAGTATAGTGACACTTGACTGTACATCTATCACATTGTTTTATTCCTTTTCAGTAATACCCATGTGCAAACTTTAGTATAGTGACCCTTGAGTGTACATCTATCACATTGTTTTATTCCTTTTCAGTAATACCCATGTGCAAACTTTGGTATAGTGACACTTGACTGTACATCTATCACATTGTTTTATTCCTTTTCAGTAATACCCATGTGCAAACTTTAGTATAGTGACACTTGACTGTACATCTATCACATTGTTTTATTCCTTTTCAGTAATACCCATGTGCAAAATTTAGTATAGTGACCCTTGACTGTACATCTAGAACATTGTTTTATTTCTTTTCAGTAATACCCATGTGCAAACTTTAGTATAGTGACCCTTGAGTGTACATCTATCACATTGTTTTATTCCTTTCCAGTGATACCCATGTACAGTCTTTAGTATAGTGACCCTTGACTGTACATCTAGAACATTGTTTTTATTCTTTTATAATTTTATAATTTTTATCCTACAATATCTCTTGTAATATTTAGGTCCATACCTGTGTTGTAATTTTCAACCTTCAATATCTCTTGTAATATCCAGGTCGGCCACACCTGTGACAAACAGGCTTAGTATAACTTACCTGTTTCTGATACCTATTACTGAACTGTCTTTAGTTATTGTACTGTCTTACATTATTGGTTTTTGTTGTAATCACATGCACTCTATTTATACTCCACTGCATCTCCACTTCCATGAGCTGAATATCTCTTGAATTCCTAGGGATATTTTCTACATTTTGGTCCTATCAATCTCAATAATGATAACTGCCCTTGTATGCTGTTCGGTTAGGGACTTGTATTTATGTTTGACTTGGGATTCAAACATGGCTAAGAAAAGAGCTTTCTCAAAAGTTGAAGGCTCCTTCCTAATAAGTTTCAGTTACATATCACTTTCGTACAGGCCATCACAAAAATAATTTTCCACCATTTTCAATATTACCAGATTATTTGTTTCTACCCCATAAGCATCATTAGCCAAATAAAACAGACGTTCTCCATAACCCACTACAGTCTCATTTTTCTCCTACCTCATGTGACACAAATAATTACTTGCCATACTGTAATACATTACTTCGACCTATCAGAGCTTCAATTCTTTTTGAAGGGTTTCCCAGGACATTAAAGGCTCCATTTTGATGGTCTTAATATGTAGTCGGCTTGTACCAAACCACTAGTCTGGGCAGCCAGATATTTATTCTTGTCTAGGGTGAATTTCATTGGTATCGTAGTATTGCTCCAATGATTTCACCCAAGCCACATAATTTTGTGGATTGACATGATTTTGTAGGGCCTGGGTTTGAGTGGCATTTGCAGTGCATCAGCTCTATTTCCTTCTATTATTGTTTTATGCAAATGTTTGATAGCAGTAGTAGTTGAGCTCGATTCCTTATGCATTTTGCCTACCCCCCCCCCACCCCCACCCCTCCCCAAACTCACACACAAAATAGCTAACAAGCGCACAATTTAACAAAAATACTACAAATACACAGAGGTGGCCCCTTTCCTTCCAACAATGGAAATGGAATGTGCCAGTCATCACACCATCCCTCAAATTATCTATACATGACAGATGGTGATGTGTTTTGACGGTATGTTCGTTTGAATAGGAGGTTACCTTATTTACCACAAGCAACCCAATAACTAGCCTAAATCACAAAAAACACTTCCCAGAAATCTCTGAAAAGAACTTCATTTTGCTTGAATTCTTCCAGGATAGAGGCCTGTCAGTATTAGTTTCTATAGGGTATTAAAAAGTGTTGGAATGTCATTCCATTCAATTGGAATATCTTTGCTGGCTTGAATTCTTAACATGTCCAACCAGATATCCTCAGATAACTATGTTCCTAAAGGTATCCATATGCTGCAATAGAAGATTGTCATAGGTATCGTCAAATACTGGCTTGTACTTATATGAGTTATATGCTTTTGGGGTACATTGTGTACTTGTACACAAGCACATCCAGCATGTAACCACATGCTGTAAGTGATGTTGACGCATTATTTCACATCGTGTATCCTCTGAAACGTATTTCAGATAGCTATCCCCCGAAATATATCACCATCACAATGACATAAGCAAGCCTGAAAATAAGCAGACTGTCATCTGCAAAATGAGCTCCGCAGAGGGTGAATTTTGTGATGCTACCCTGCACAGCAGGGTAGAATCACAAAATTTACCCTCTGTGAACCTCAGACTGAATCAAGGTCTCAAGCCAAAACCGAAGGATGTACCTAGAGGATAAATTGGCCCACTGTATTTGATAGCTCAGCAAATTCACCCTCTGGGGCCCCATTTTGCAAATGACATTCAGGGTTGGACATAAGTATCAACAATACCCACATGCCTTTATGTGCTTTTTGTTTTTGTGACATATTGTGCATTTTCATATAAGCACATATCGGCCTTTAAAACATGTTCATGTGCCTCTCTAGTTGTGCTTACTTTATTACAGGAAGCGTCACATAGGTAGAACAGGTCCAGGAGAATAGAGAGAATAAGGCAATGAATAGGCAGACGCTGAGACAAAGGAAGGTAGTTTCAGTGAATTCTGGTCGTTTTTGGTGATTTTGGGTTGCTGTTGGGTTGTTTGTGGTAATTAGATATACTTCTATTCAATCAAACATACCTCCAGAAGACACCTCGTCCTGTTGTAGGCATTTGAGTTACATGGTATCCACATGCTCCAGAGAAACTAAGATGGTTACCTTCAGTAAACAAAATAGACAATAGACTAACCCTAACAACTCGCGTTGTGCATGCACACTGATATCACATATCACTATAGTAATGGTGTTAGACCATATGGAGGTGCGAATATGTGGAGTTTCATGTGAAGATTGTTCTTGTTATAACAGAATACTCTTCCTTTATAAGGAGATGTTCCAGATGATAGCATTATTTTGTCATAATGGGTGAACAGGTAATGTAACTAGAAAATATTTTTTTCTATTTTTCAGACCTACAGAGAATTATGGCATTATCGGTTTGTGTGACTGGTTGCATGGTACTGATTCACAGTCACGGAATGAAGATCAGAAAAGGCTCTGACATCTGAACCACCAGTTACCATGTTATTATCACAAGTTAGATCATATTCTAGAATAACAGTCACAAAGAAAATATGAAAAGACAGATTAATATCAGAGAGATCATGGCTACCTCACACAAATATTATAATAAATATGTTTTGTTGCATACTGAATACAGTTTGACCACTGCAGCAGATTCCATGACGTGGCAGTTGATACTTTAGCTCGGCCTGCAGTTGCCACAAAGATGATTCATCAAATATTTGCTTGTGAAACAAACACATATCATCATGTGAGAACTATCATGTTCAAACTTCTACTGGACCCAGTTCCATTTCCTATTGTCCAAGTGAGAACAAAGCTTAAGTAAGAGGACTCTTACTTACAGGAAGTATTTATAATCTCACATCACATGTAATTATGCATGTTGACCATCCATTAGTTACAGATCTCTATGAAGACTGGTATCTAACGACCAATCAACAGGGACGTGCTGACAGGTGTGTGTGTGAGGGGTGGGGGAGTGTCACCCCCAATCCTAGCCAAAATTTCCTATAGTTGGAAATTCGGAAGGCAGGTCATGAGTAGTTGGAAATTCCATCTATCTGGATTTTAGAGTTTGTTTGGTGATGCCGATGCCTCCTTTACTTCCCCAAATTTCAACTCAGTTTCAAATCGGCAAAAATTCTAACTGTTACTATATACAGCTACGGTGTATGCAATATCAGGTTTCATAAGTATGTATAATGTCAATATGTACAAGATTTCTATAGTATGTTAGTTATCATAATAAAAAAAATCCTCGTAGTGCACTTCAAGAAAGTCGCATCATGTGAAATCGTTATCCTGAGTTAATTTCATCATTCACAGTTACAAAATGATAAAACAAGAAAATTGATTATTCCTGCATAAGATTTAATTTAATGTTTGGAGAGTGTGAATTGCACTTGTTCTGAGCTTGAGCACTTGTGTAACACATATTCAATTCCCAGAACAATACCAAATAATAATAACCTGATAATTCTATCATAAAATGTTGGCATTTCAGTTACTAGAATCAACTGTATGCCCCCTTTCATGGCTTCATTTTCAAACATTTTCTATTAGTGAATTTCCAACTAGTGGGAGGGACCGGGAGGGGGGTTTCCATCTCCCAGCCCCCCCCCCCCCCCCAATTGGAAATTCACTACCCTACAACCCCAGTCGGAAACCTTTAGAAACGTCCCTGCCAATCAAGTATAATGCTTATGATGCTTACCATGTAACCCATTCCACAGACCACAAGGGAGACTGTCAACCGGCAATTTATTAAGAAATGTTTGTTAAATGACAAGTCAAAAGTAGACTGGATTATATATTTAGCAGCTGTAACACCACTGTTAAGTCTTAAATGTTGTCAGGTCGACTGTGTTGTAGTTTTGCAAATGCCACTATGCCGGGAGCTGTGAAAATGTTATGGAATCAAAGTCAATCTGAATTTATTTTCAGTGACACAAGCTGAAATATTTCATATTTGCATGTCAGTTTATTTAATATTTCCAAAATGCTATTTTGAGGCATACGTTGAAAATACTGATGGGTCCACACCTGCTCTCATGCCACCAGTCTCATTCCATAAGGAAGTCAACGTTGTTTTATGGCCTGGAAAAAGTCTAGCCCTTAAATAGTCCATCACTTGTGCTTACATTAACGTGTCTGAGATTATCTTTTCTGACCAAATGAAATCTTCCAGACAAGTAAATCTAAAGATATGATGTACATTCATTTTCTTTCAACCATTATGAGAAAAGCTACTCAAGCATGAGTAGATTTTCCATCAATCAACACAAGAAAAGATACTCAAGTGAGAGGTGATTTGACTGATTTTTTTAGGACTATAAGAAATGAAGACTGAATACAGCCGTAGTTTTACAATATTGCCACATAGTTCCACCATTTGTATTATTGTCCTGTTAGTTGAAAGGTGAATCAAATACTTATTGTGTGGAATATCTATAACTGACACACAAAAGAATATCTGCATAATCTGTGAGTAAGAGGACACCACATTACATCAATGGTAGTGTGCACAAAAACTCCAGATAAAGTGGGGAAACAAATAACCCATAACAGCTTCAGAATTCCTCACAGAATTAGACTGATGGCCCATAACTGCTTCAGAATTCCTAACAGAATTAGACTGGTGGCCCATAACAGCCTCAGAATTCCTCACAGAATTAGAATGGTGAACCTTAACAGCTTCAGAATGCCTCACAGAATCAGACTGGTGGCCCATAACTGCTTCAGAATTCCTCACAGAATTAGACTGGTGAACCTTAACAGTTTCAGAATTCCTCACAGAACTAGACTGTTGGCCCATAACTGCTTCAGAATTCCTAACAGAATTAGACTGGTGGCCCATAACAGCTTCAGATTCCTAACAGAATTAGACTGGTGACCCATAACAGCTTCAGATTCCTCACAAAATTAGACTGGTGGCCAATAACAGCATCAGAATTCCTCACAAAATTAGACTGGTGGCCCATAACAGCTTCAGATTCCTCACAAAATTAGACTGGCAGCCCATAACAGCTTTCGATCCCTCACAGAAATAGACTGGTGGCCCATAACAGCTTCAGATTCCTCTCAGAATTAGTCTGGTGGCCCATAACAACTTCAGATTCCTCTCAGAATTAGACTGGTGGCCCATAACAGCCTTTCATTTCTCTCAGAATTAGAGTGGTGGCCCATAACAGCTTCAGATTCCTCTCAGAATTAGACTGGTGGCTCATAACAACCTCAGATTCCTCAGAGAATTAGACTAATGACCCGTAACAGCTTCAGATTTCTCACAGAATTAGACTGGTGATCCATAACAGCTTCAAATTCCTCAAAAAATTAGACTGGTGGCCCATAACAGCTTCAGGTTCCTCACAAAATTAGACTGGTGGCCCATAACAGCTTCAGATTCCTCACAGTATTAGACTGTTGCCCATAACAGCTTCAGATTACTCACAGAATTAGACTGGCGGCCAATAACAGCTTCAGGTTCGTCACAAAATTAGACTGGTGGCCCATAATAGCTTCAGAATTCCTCACAGAATTAGACTGGTGGCCCATATTAGCTGCTTCAGATTCCTCACAGAATTAGACTGGTGGCCCATAACAGCTTCAGATTACTCACAGAATTAGACTTGTGGTCCATAACAGCTTCAGATTCCTCACAGAATTAGACTGATGGCCCATAACTGCTTCAGAATTCCTCAAAGAATTAGACTGGTGACCCATAACAGCTTCAGAATTCCTCACAGAATTAGACTGGTGAACCTTAACAGCTTCAGAATTCCTCACAGAATTAGACTGGTGGCCCATAACTGCTTCAGAATTCCTAACAGAATTAGTCTGGTGGCCCATAACAGCTGCAGATTCCTCACAGAATTAGACTGGTGACCCATAATAGCTTCAGATTCCTCACAAAATTAGACTGGTGGCCCATAACAGCTTCAGAATTCCTCACAAAATTAGACTGGCAGCCCATAACAGCTTCAGATTCCTCACAGAAATAGACTGGTGTCCCACAACAGCTTCAGATTCCTCTCACAATTAGTCTGGTGGCCCATAACAACTTCAGACTCCTCTCAGAATTAGACTGGTGGCCCATAACAGCCTCTGATTTCTCTCAGAATTAGAGTGGTGGCCCATAACAGATTCAGATTCCTCTCAGAATTAGACTGGTGGCTCATAACAACCTCAGATTCCTCAGAGAATTAGACTAATGACCCGTAAGAGCTTCAAATTCCTCATAAAATTAGACTGGTGGCCCATAACAGCTTCAGGTTCCTCGCAAAATTAGACTGGTGGCCCATAATAGCTTCAGAATTCCTCACAGAATTAGACTGGTGGCCCATAACAGCTTCAGATTCCTCACAGAATTAGACTGGTGGCCCATAACAGCTTCAGATTCCTCACAAAATTAGACTGGTGGCCCACAACAGCTTCAGAATTCCTCACAAAATTAGACTGGTGGACCATAACAGCTTCAGGTTCCTCACAAAATTAGATTGGTGGCCCATAACAGCTTCAGGTGCCTCACAAAATTAGACTGGTGGCTCATAACAGCTTCAGATTACTCACAGAATTAGACTTGTGGCCCATAACAGCTTCAGATTCTCACAGAATTAGACTGGTGACCCACAACAGCTTCAGAATTCCTCACAGAATTAGACTGGTGGCCCATAATAGCTGCTTCAGATTACTCACAGAATTAGACTGGTGGCCCATAACAGCTTCAGATTACTCACAGAATTAGACTTGTGGTCCATAACAGCTTCAGATTCCTCACAGAATTAGACTGGTGGCCCATAACTGCTTCAGAATTCCTCAAAGAATTAGACTGGTGAACCTTAACAGCTTCAGAATTCCTCACAGAATTAGACTGGTGGCCCATAACTGCTTCAGAATTCCTCGCAGAATTAGACTGGTGAACCTTAACAGCTTCAGAATTTCTCACAGAACTAGACTGGTGGCCCATAACTGCTTCAGAATTCCTAACAGAATTAGTCTGGTGGCCCATAACAGCTGCAGATTCCTCACAGAATTAGACTGGTGACCCATAATAGCCTCAGATTCCTCACAAAATTAGACTGGTGGCCCATAACATCTTCAGATTCCTCATAGAATTAGACTGGTGGCCCATAACAACTTCAGATTCCTCTCAGAATTAGACTGGTGGCCCATAACAGCCTCTGATTTCTCTCAGAATTAGAGTGGTGGCCCATAACAGATTCAGATTCCTCTCAGAATTAGACTGGTGGCTCATGACAACCTCAGATTCCTCAGAGAATTAGACTAATGACCCGTAACAGCTTCAGATTTCTCACAGAATTAGACTGCTGACCCACAACAGCTTCAAATTCCTCATAAAATTAGACTGGTGGCCCATAACAGCTTCAGGTTCCTCACAAAATTAGCCTGGTGGCCCATAACAGCTTCAGATTCCGCACAGAATTAGACTGGTGCACATGACAGCTTCAGATTACTCACAAAATTAGACTGGCGGCCAATAACAGCTTCAGGTTCCTCACAAAATTAGACTTGTGGCCCATAACAGCTTCAGGTTCCTCACAAAATTAGACTGGTGGTCCATAACAGCTTCAGGTTCCTCACAAAAATTAGACTGCTGGCCCATAACAGCTTCAGATTCCTCACATAATTAGACTGGTGTCCCGAGACCTTGAGGTTGACCTACAAATTCAAATTGCCAAATTATTAGTTGCCAACATTAATTATTTGATATTCATACCGATTGCTTTCCACTGTGGTAAACCTTGGAAATTTAATACCAAATTCACTCTAATAGTACATTGTAATGTCAATAGGAAATGTTTTATCACCTGTAATAAACAAACTCGTAAAGTAATTCAATATTTCTAATAATAAATTACAGTTGTGATTCGAATAAGTTGATCTGAACCAAATAACTTAGATTTACACTGCAAAAACACCACAGAATGGTGCAGAGTATCAAATACCGTCCTGGTAGTCCTAAACCCTAACAACTAAACAAGACAGGCGTGCCATATAAAAGTCGTGGGGCCATGGATTCAATGATACAGAGCCAAAACGAAACTCAAACAAAATACAAATATGAATTATGCCCATTTTTCTTCTCCAGGTGCCAATACGATAAAACTTTCAGAATTGTATTTTCTAGAATTGTATTATCTAGTTATGACTTCAAATCGGTTAAAATGAACAATTAGAATTTCAAAAATTTGGCAATTTTAAAATGCTAAAGATTAGATTTACTCAGTGTAATAGGTAGAGAATACAATTGTAAAAGTTTCATAGTATTGGCTCCTGGAGTGCACACGCTGACTACCTTTGATGTAATGTGGTGTTATTTTACCCACACAGATATGCAGATATTCTTTCGGGTCCCTGTTATAGTAATTCCAAACAACAAGAAACTGCATCATTTTGGGCCAAATAAAAAGAAAAACGCAATCCACCCCTACATCATAAATGTAATGTAAGTAATCACACCGATGTTCACCTAAACGCAATCCACACCTACATTATAAGACAGATAATCACACCAGTGTTGACCAAAACGTAATCCACACCTACATTATAAGACAGATAATCACACCAGTGTTGACCAAAACGCAATCCACACCTACATTATAAGACAGATAATCACACCAGTGTTGACCAAAACGCAATCCACACCTACATTATAAGATAGATAATCACACCAGTGTTGACCAAAACGCAATCCACACCTACATTATAAGACAGATAATCACACCAGTGTTGACCAAAACGCAATCCACACCTACATTTTAAGATAATGTAAGTAATCACACCGATGTTGACCTAAATGCAATCCACACCTACATTATAAGACAGATAATCACACCAATGTTGACCTAAATGCAATCCACACGTACATTATAAATATAAAGTAAGTAATCACACCGATGTTCACCTAAACGTAATCCACACCTACATTATAAGATAGATAATCACACCAGTGTTGACCAAAACGCAATCCACACCTACATTATAAGACAGATAATCACACCAGTGTTGACCAAAACGCAATCCACACCTACATTATAAGATAGATAATCACACCAGTGTTGACCAAAACGCAATCCACACGTACATTATAAATATAATGTAAGTAATCACACCGATGTTGACCTAAACGCAATCCACACCTACATTTTAAGATAATGTAAGTAATCACACCGATGTTGACCTAAACGCAATCCACAACTACATTATCAGACAGATAATCACACCAATGTTGACCTAAATGCAATCCACACGTACATTATAAATATAATGTAAGTAATCACACCGATGTTGACCTAAACGCAATCCACACCTACATTTTAAGATAATGTAAGTAATCACACCGATGTTGACCTAAATGCAATCCACACCTACACTATAAGACAGATAATCACACCAATGTTGACCTAAACGTAATCCACACCTGCATTATAAGACAGATATTCACACTAATGTTGACCTAAACACAATCCACACCTATATTATAAAGGTAAAGTAAGTAATCACACCAATGTTGACCTAAATGCAATCCACACCTACATTATAAGACAGATAATCACACCAATGTTGACCTAAACGCAATCCACACCTGCATTATAAGACAGATATTCACACTAATGTTGACCTAAACACAATCCACACCTATATTATAAATGTAATGTAAGTAATCACACCAATGTTGACCTCAACGAAATCCACACCTACATTATACAGATGATGTAAGTAATCACACCAATGTTGACCTAAACGCAATCCACACCTACATTATAAAGGTAATGTAAGTAATCACACAATGTTGACCTAAACGCAATCCACACCTACATTATACAGATAATGTAAGTAATCACATCGATGTTGACCTAAATGCAATTCACACCTACATCATAAATGTAATGTAAGTAATCACACCGGCGATGACCTAAACGCAATCCACACCTACATTGTAAGACAGATAATCACACCAATGTTGACTTAAACGCAATCCACACCTACATTATAAAGATACTGTAAGTATTCACACAGATGTTGACCTAAACGCAATCAACACCCACATTATAAATGTAATGTAAGTAATCACACCGGCGTTGATCTAAACGCAATCCACACCTGCATTATAAGACAGATAATCACACCAATGTTGCCCTAAACGCAATCCACGCCTAGATTATAATGTAAGTAATCACACCAATATTGACCTAAACACAATCCACGCCTAGATTATAAAGATAATGTAAGTAATCACACCAATGTTGACCTAAACACAATCCACACCTAGATTATAAAGATAATGTAAGTAATCACACCAATATTGACCTAAACACAATCCACACCTAGATTATAAAGGCAATGTAAGTAATCACACCAATATTGACCTAAACACAATCCACACCTAGATTATAAAGATAATGCAAGTAATCACACCAATGTTGACCTAAACACAATCCACACCTAGATTATAAAGATAATGTAAGTAATCACACCAATGTTGACCTAACACAATCCACACCTAGATTATAATGTAAGTAATCACACCAATATTGACCTAAACACAATCCACACCTAGATTATAAAGGCAATGTAAGTAATCACACCAATATTGACCTAAACACAATCCACACCTAGATTATAAAGATAATGTAAGTAATCACACCAATGTTGACCTAAACACAATCCACACCTAGATTATAAAGATAATGTAAGTAATCACACCAATATTGACCTAAACACAATCCACACCTAGATTATAAAGGCAATGTAAGTAATCACACCAATATTGACCTAAACACAATCCACACCTAGATTATAAAGATAATGCAAGTAATCACACCAATGTTGACCTAAACACAATCCACACCTAGATTATAAAGATAATGTAAGTAATCACACCAATATTGACCTAAACACAATCCACACCTAGATTATAAAGGCAATGTAAGTAATCACACCAATATTGACCTAAACACAATCCACACCTAGATTATAAAGGCAATGTAAGAAATCACACCAATATTGACCTAAACACAATCCACACCTAGATTATAAAGATAATGTAAGTAATCACACCAATATTGACCTAAACACAATCCACACCTAGATTATAAAGATAATGCAAGTAATCACACCAATATTGACCTAAACACAATCCACACCTAGATTATACAGAAAATGTAAGTAATCACACCAATATTGACCTAAACACAATCCACACCTAGATTATAAAGGCAATGTAAGAAATCACACCAATATTGACCTAAACACAATCCACACCTAGATTATAAAGATAATGTAAGTAATCACACCAATGTTGACCTAAACACAATCCACACCTAGACTATAATGCAAGTAATCACACCAATATTGACCTAAACACAATCCACACCTAGATTATAAAGGCAATGTAAGTAATCACACCAATATTGACCTAAACACAATCCACACCTAGATTATAAAGATAATGTAAGTAATCACACCAATATTGACCTAAACACAATCCACACCTAGATTATAAAGGCAATGTAAGTAATCACACCAATGTTGACCTAAACGCAATCCACGCCTAGATTATAAAGGCAATGTAAGTAATCACACCAATATTGACCTAAACACAATCCACACCTAGATTATAAAGATAATGTAAGTAATCACACCAATATTGACCTAAACACAATCCACACCTAGATTATAAAGATAATGCAAGTAATCACACCAATGTTGACCTAAACACAATCCACACCTAGATTATAAAGATAATGTAAGTAATCACACCAATGTTGACCTAAACACAATCCACGCCTAGATTATAAAGATAATGTAAGTAATCACACCAATGTTGACCTAAACACAATCCACACCTAGATTATAAAGGCAATGTAAGTAATCACACCAATATTGACCTAAACACAATCCACACCTAGATTATAAAGATAATGCAAGTAATCACACCAATGTTGACCTAAACACAATCCACACCTAGATTATAAAGATAATGTAAGTAAGCACACCAATGTTGACCTAAACACAATCCACGCCTAGATTATAAAGATAATGTAAGTAATCACACCAATGTTGACCTAAACACAATCCACACCTAGATTATAAAGGCAATGTAAGTAATCACACCAATATTGACCTAAACACAATCCACACCTAGATTATAAAGATAATGTAAGTAATCACACCAATGTTGACCTAACACAATCCACACCTAGATTATATTGCAAGTAATCACACCAATATTGACCTAAACACAATCCACACCTAGATTATAAAGATAATGCAAGTAATCACACCAATGTTGACCTAAACACAATCCACGCCTAGATTATAAAGGCAATGTAAGTAATCACACCAATATTGACCTAAACACAATCCACGCCTAGATTATAAAGATAATGTAAGTAATCACACCAATATTGACCTAAACACAATCCACATCTAGATTATAAAGGCAATGTAAGTAATCACACCAATATTGACCTAAACACAATCCACACCTAGATTATAAAGATAATGTAAGTAATCACACCAATATTGACCTAAACACAATCCACGCCTAGATTATAAAGATAATGTAAGTAATCACACCAATGTTGACCTAAACACAATCCACGCTTAGATTATAAAGGCAATGTAAGTAATCACACCAATATTGACCTAAACACAATCCACACCTAGATTATAAAGATAATGTAAGTAATCACACCAATATTGACCTAAACACAATCCACATCTAGATTATAAAGGCAATGTAAGTAATCACACCAATATTGACCTAAACACAATCCACACCTAGATTATAAAGGCAATGTAAGAAATCACACCAATATTGACCTAAACACAATCCACGCCTAGATTATAAAGATAATGCAAGTAATCACACTAATGTTGACCTAAACACAATCCACACCTAGACTATAATGCAAGTAATCACACTAATGTTGACCTAAACGCAATCCACGCCTAGATTATAATACACATAATCACACCAATGTTGACCTAAACACAATCCACGCCTAGATTATAAAGATAATGCAAGTAATCACACCAATGTTGACCTAAACACAATCCACACCTAGATTATAAAGATAATGTAAGTAATCACACCAATGTTGACCTAAACACAATCCACACTTAGATTATAATGCACATAATCACACCAATGTTGACCTAAACACAATCCACGCCTAGATTATAAAGATAATGTAAGTAATCACACCAATGTTGACCTAAACACAATCCACGCCTAGATTATAAAGATAATGTAAGTAATCACACCAATGTTGACCTAAACACAATCCACACCTAGATTATAAAGATAATGTAAGTAATCACACCAATATTGACCTAAACACAATCCACACCTAGATTATAAAGATAATGTAAGTAATCACACCAATATTGACCTAAACACAATCCACATCTAGATTATGAAGGCAATGTAAGTAATCACACCAATATTGACCTAAACACAATCCACACCTAGATTATAAAGGCAATGTAAGAAATCACACCAATATTGACCTAAACACAATCCACGCCTAGATTATAAAGATAATGCAAGTAATCACACTAATGTTGACCTAAACACAATCCACACCTAGACTATAATGCAAGTAATCACACTAATGTTGACCTAAACGCAATCCACGCCTAGATTATAATGCACATAATCACACCAATGTTGACCTAAACACAATCCACGCCTAGATTATAAAGATAATGTAAGTAATCACACCAATGTTGACCTAAACACAATCCACATCTAGATTATAAAGGCAATGTAAGTAATCACACCAATGTTGACCTAAACACAATCCACGCCTAGATTATAAAGGCAATGTAAGTAATCACACCAATATTGACCTAAACGCAATCCACGCCTAGATTATAATGCACATAATCACACCAATGTTGACCTAAACACAATCCACGCCTAGATTATAAAGATAATGTAAGTAATCACACCAATGTTGACCTAAACACAATCCACACCTAGATTATAAAGATAATGTAAGTAATCACACCAATGTTGACCTAAACACAATCCACGCCTAGATTATAAAGGCAATGTAAGTAATCACACCAATATTGACCTAAACACAATCCACACCTAGATTATAAAGGCAATGTAAGTAATCACACCAATGTTGACCTAAACGCAATCCACGCCTAGATTATAATGCACATAATCACACCAATGTTGACCTAAACACAATCCACGCCTAGATTATAAAGATAATGTAAGTAATCACACCAATGTTGACCTAAACACAATCCACATCTAGATTATAAAGGCAATGTAAGTAATCACACCAATGTTGACCTAAACACAATCCACACCTAGATTATAAAGATAATGTAAGTAATCACACCAATGTTGACCTAAACACAATCCACACCTAGATTATAAAGATAATGTAAGTAATCACACCAATGTTGACCTAAACACAATCCACACCTAGATTATAAAGATAATGTAAGTAATCACACCAATGTTGACCTAAACACAATCCACGCCTAGATTATAAAGGCAATGTAAGTAATCACACCAATATTGACCTAAACACAATCCACACCTAGATTATAAAGGCAATGTAAGTAATCACACCAATGTTGACCTAAACGCAATCCACGCCTAGATTATAATGCACATAATCACACCAATGTTGACCTAAACACAATCCACGCCTAGATTATAAAGATAATGTAAGTAATCACACCAATGTTGACCTAAACACAATCCACATCTAGATTATAAAGGCAATGTAAGTAATCACACCAATGTTGACCTAAACACAATCCACACCTAGATTATAAAGATAATGTAAGTAATCACACCAATATTGACCTAAACACAATCCACGCCTAGATTATAAAGGCAATGCAAGTAATCACACCAATATTGACCTAAACACAATCCACACCTAGACTATAATGCAAGTAATCACACTAATGTTGACCTAAACGCAATCCACGCCTAGATTATAATGCACATAATCACACCAATGTTGACCTAAACACAATCCACACCTAGATTATAAAGATAATGTAAGTAATCACACCAATATTGACCTAAACGCAATCCACACCTAGACTATAATGCAAGTAATCACACCAATATTGACCTAAACACAATCCACGCCTAGATTATAAAGATAATGCAAGTAATCACACCAATGTTGACCTAAACACAATCCACACCTAGATTATAAAGGCAATGTAAGTAATCACACCAATATTGACCTAAACACAATCCACACCTAGATTATAAAGATAATGTAAGTAATCACACCAATGTTGACCTAACACAATCCACACCTAGATTATAATGTAAGTAATCACACCAATATTGACCTAAACACAATCCACACCTAGATTATAAAGGCAATGTAAGTAATCACACCAATATTGACCTAAACACAATCCACACCTAGATTATAAAGATAATGTAAGTAATCACACCAATGTTGACCTAAACACAATCCACACCTAGATTATAAAGATAATGTAAGTAATCACACCAATATTGACCTAAACACAATCCACACCTAGATTATAAAGGCAATGTAAGTAATCACACCAATATTGACCTAAACACAATCCACACCTAGATTATAAAGATAATGTAAGTAATCACACCAATATTGACCTAAACACAATCCACACCTAGATTATAAAGATAATGCAAGTAATCACACCAATATTGACCTAAACACAATCCACACCTAGATTATAAAGGCAATGTAAGTAATCACACCAATGTTGACCTAAACACAATCCACACCTAGACTATAATGCAAGTAATCACACCAATATTGACCTAAACACAATGCACACCTAGATTATAAAGGCAATGTAAGTAATCACACCAATATTGACCTAAACACAATCCACACCTAGATTATAAAGATAATGTAAGTAATCACACCAATATTGACCTAAACAAAATCCACACCTAGATTATAAAGGCAATGTAAGTAATCACACCAATATTGACCTAAACACAATCCACACCTAGATTATAAAGATAATGTAAGTAATCACACCAATATTGACCTAAACACAATCCACACCTAGATTATAAAGATAATGCAAGTAATCACACCAATGTTGACCTAAACACAATCCACACCTAGATTATAAAGATAATGTAAGTAATCACACCAATGTTGACCTAAACACAATCCTCGCCTAGATTATAAAGATAATGTAAGTAATCACACCAATGTTGACCTAAACACAATCCACACCTAGATTATAAAGGCAATGTAAGTAATCACACCAATATTGACCTAAACACAATCCACACCTAGATTATAAAGATAATGTAAGTAATCACACCAATGTTGACCTAACACAATCCACACCTAGATTATAATGCAAGTAATCACACCAATATTGACCTAAACACAATCCACGCCTAGATCATAAAGATAATGTAAGTAATCACACCAATGTTGACCTAAACACAATCCACAACTAGATTATAAAGATAATGTAAGTAATCACACCAATGTTGACCTAACACAATCCACACCTAGATTATAATGCAAGTAATCACACCAATATTGACCTAAACACAATCCACACCTAGATTATAAAGATAATGCAAGTAATCACACCAATGTTGACCTAAACACAATCCACGCCTAGATTATAAAGGCAATGTAAGTAATCACACCAATATTGACCTAAACACAATCCACGCCTAGATTATAAAGATAATGTAAGTAATCACACCAATGTTGACCTAACACAATCCACACCTAGATTATAATGTAAGTAATCACACCAATATTGACCTAAACACAATCCACACCTAGATTATAAAGATAATGCAAGTAATCACACCAATGTTGACCTAAACACAATCCACGCCTAGATTATAAAGGCAATGTAAGTAATCACACCAATATTGACCTAAACACAATCCACGCCTAGATTATAAAGATAATGCAAGTAATCACACCAATGTTGACCTAAACACAATCCACACCTAGATTATAAAGATAATGTAAGTAATCACACCAATATTGACCTAAACACAATCCACGCCTAGATTATAAAGATAATGTAAGTAATCACACCAATGTTGACCTAAACACAATCCACGCCTAGATTATAAAGGCAATGTAAGTAATCACACCAATATTGACCTAAACACAATCCACACCTAGATTATAAAGATAATGTAAGTAATCACACCAATATTGACCTAAACACAATCCACATCTAGATTATAAAGGCAATGTAAGTAATCACACCAATATTGACCTAAACACAATCCACACCTAGATTATAAAGGCAATGTAATAAATCACACCAATATTGACCTAAGCACAATCCACGCCTAGATTATAAAGATAATGCAAGTAATCACACTAATGTTGACCTAAACACATTCCACACCTAGACTATAATGCAAGTAATCACACTAATGTTGACCTAAACGCAATCCACGCCTAGATTATAATGCACATAATCACACCAATGTTGACCTAAACACAATCCACGCCTAGATTATAAAGATAATGCAAGTAATCACACCAATGTTGACCTAAACACAATCCACACCTAGATTATAAAGATAATGTAAGTAATCACACCAATGTTGACCTAAACACAATCCACACTTAGATTATAATGCACATAATCACACCAATGTTGACCTAAACACAATCCACGCCTAGATTATAAAGATAATGTAAGTAATCACACAAATGTTGACCTAAACACAATCCACGCCTAGATTATAAAGATAATGTAAGTAATCACACCAATGTTGACCTAAACACAATCCACACCTAGATTATAAAGATAATGTAAGTAATCACACCAATATTGACCTAAACACAATCCACACCTAGATTATAAAGATAATGTAAGTAATCACACCAATATTGACCTAAACACAATCCACATCTAGATTATAAAGGCAATGTAAGTAATCACACCAATATTGACCTAAACACAATCCACACCTAGATTATAAAGGCAATGTAAGAAATCACACCAATATTGACCTAAACACAATCCACGCCTAGATTATAAAGATAATGCAAGTAATCACACTAATGTTGACCGAAACACAATCCACACCTAGACTATAATGCAAGTAATCACACTAATGTTGACCTAAACGCAATCCACGCCTAGATTATAATGCACATAATCACACCAATGTTGACCTAAACACAATCCACGCCTAGATTATAAAGATAATGTAAGTAATCACACCAATGTTGACCTAAACACAATCCACATCTAGATTATAAAGGCAATGTAAGTAATCACACCAATGTTGACCTAAACACAATCCACGCCTAGATTATAAAGGCAATGTAAGTAATCACACCAATATTGACCTAAACACAATCCACACCTAGATTATAAAGATAATGTAAGTAATCACACCAATGTTGACCTAAACACAATCCACACCTAGATTATAAAGATAATGTAAGTAATCACACCAATGTTGACCTAAACACAATCCACGCCTAGATTATAAAGATAATGTAAGTAATCACACCAATGTTGACCTAAACACAATCCACACCTAGATTATAAAGGCAATGTAAGTAATCACACCAATATTGACCTAAACACAATCCACACCTAGATTATAAAGATAATGTAAGTAATCACACCAATATTGACCTAAACACAATCCACACCTAGATTATAAAGATAATGCAAGTAATCACACCAATGTTGACCTAAACACAATCCACACCTAGATTATAAAGATAATGTAAGTAATCACACCAATGTTGACCTAAACACAATCCACGCCTAGATTATAAAGATAATGTAAGTAATCACACCAATGTTGACCTAAACACAATCCACACCTAGATTATAAAGGCAATGTAAGTAATCACACCAATATTGACCTAAACACAATCCACACCTAGATTATAAAGATAATGCAAGTAATCACACCAATGTTGACCTAAACACAATCCACACCTAGATTATAAAGATAATGTAAGTAAGCACACCAATGTTGACCTAAACACAATCCACGCCTAGATTATAAAGATAATGTAAGTAATCACACCAATGTTGACCTAAACACAATCCACACCTAGATTATAAAGGCAATGTAAGTAATCACACCAATATTGACCTAAACACAATCCACACCTAGATTATAAAGATAATGTAAGTAATCACACCAATGTTGACCTAACACAATCCACACCTAGATTATAATGCAAGTAATCACACCAATATTGACCTAAACACAATCCACACCTAGATTATAAAGATAATGCAAGTAATCACACCAATGTTGACCTAAACACAATCCACGCCTAGATTATAAAGGCAATGTAAGTAATCACACCAATATTGACCTAAACACAATCCACGCCTAGATTATAAAGATAATGTAAGTAATCACACCAATATTGACCTAAACACAATCCACATCTAGATTATAAAGGCAATGTAAGTAATCACACCAATATTGACCTAAACACAATCCACACCTAGATTATAAAGATAATGTAAGTAATCACACCAATATTGACCTAAACACAATCCACGCCTAGATTATAAAGATAATGTAAGTAATCACACCAATGTTGACCTAAACACAATCCACGCTTAGATTATAAAGGCAATGTAAGTAATCACACCAATATTGACCTAAACACAATCCACACCTAGATTATAAAGATAATGTAAGTAATCACACCAATATTGACCTAAACACAATCCACATCTAGATTATAAAGGCAATGTAAGTAATCACACCAATATTGACCTAAACACAATCCACACCTAGATTATAAAGGCAATGTAAGAAATCACACCAATATTGACCTAAACACAATCCACGCCTAGATTATAAAGATAATGCAAGTAATCACACTAATGTTGACCTAAACACAATCCACACCTAGACTATAATGCAAGTAATCACACTAATGTTGACCTAAACGCAATCCACGCCTAGATTATAATACACATAATCACACCAATGTTGACCTAAACACAATCCACGCCTAGATTATAAAGATAATGCAAGTAATCACACCAATGTTGACCTAAACACAATCCACACCTAGATTATAAAGATAATGTAAGTAATCACACCAATGTTGACCTAAACACAATCCACACTTAGATTATAATGCACATAATCACACCAATGTTGACCTAAACACAATCCACGCCTAGATTATAAAGATAATGTAAGTAATCACACCAATGTTGACCTAAACACAATCCACGCCTAGATTATAAAGATAATGTAAGTAATCACACCAATGTTGACCTAAACACAATCCACACCTAGATTATAAAGATAATGTAAGTAATCACACCAATATTGACCTAAACACAATCCACACCTAGATTATAAAGATAATGTAAGTAATCACACCAATATTGACCTAAACACAATCCACATCTAGATTATGAAGGCAATGTAAGTAATCACACCAATATTGACCTAAACACAATCCACACCTAGATTATAAAGGCAATGTAAGAAATCACACCAATATTGACCTAAACACAATCCACGCCTAGATTATAAAGATAATGCAAGTAATCACACTAATGTTGACCTAAACACAATCCACACCTAGACTATAATGCAAGTAATCACACTAATGTTGACCTAAACGCAATCCACGCCTAGATTATAATGCACATAATCACACCAATGTTGACCTAAACACAATCCACGCCTAGATTATAAAGATAATGTAAGTAATCACACCAATGTTGACCTAAACACAATCCACATCTAGATTATAAAGGCAATGTAAGTAATCACACCAATGTTGACCTAAACACAATCCACGCCTAGATTATAAAGGCAATGTAAGTAATCACACCAATATTGACCTAAACGCAATCCACGCCTAGATTATAATGCACATAATCACACCAATGTTGACCTAAACACAATCCACGCCTAGATTATAAAGATAATGTAAGTAATCACACCAATGTTGACCTAAACACAATCCACACCTAGATTATAAAGATAATGTAAGTAATCACACCAATGTTGACCTAAACACAATCCACGCCTAGATTATAAAGGCAATGTAAGTAATCACACCAATATTGACCTAAACACAATCCACACCTAGATTATAAAGGCAATGTAAGTAATCACACCAATGTTGACCTAAACGCAATCCACGCCTAGATTATAATGCACATAATCACACCAATGTTGACCTAAACACAATCCACGCCTAGATTATAAAGATAATGTAAGTAATCACACCAATGTTGACCTAAACACAATCCACATCTAGATTATAAAGGCAATGTAAGTAATCACACCAATGTTGACCTAAACACAATCCACACCTAGATTATAAAGATAATGTAAGTAATCACACCAATGTTGACCTAAACACAATCCACACCTAGATTATAAAGATAATGTAAGTAATCACACCAATGTTGACCTAAACACAATCAACACCTAGATTATAAAGATAATGTAAGTAATCACACCAATGTTGACCTAAACACAATCCACGCCTAGATTATAAAGGCAATGTAAGTAATCACACCAATATTGACCTAAACACAATCCACACCTAGATTATAAAGGCAATGTAAGTAATCACACCAATGTTGACCTAAACGCAATCCACGCCTAGATTATAATGCACATAATCACACCAATGTTGACCTAAACACAATCCACGCCTAGATTATAAAGATAATGTAAGTAATCACACCAATGTTGACCTAAACACAATCCACATCTAGATTATAAAGGCAATGTAAGTAATCACACCAATGTTGACCTAAACACAATCCACACCTAGATTATAAAGATAATGTAAGTAATCACACCAATATTGACCTAAACACAATCCACGCCTAGATTATAAAGGCAATGCAAGTAATCACACCAATATTGACCTAAACACAATCCACACCTAGACTATAATGCAAGTAATCACACTAATGTTGACCTAAACGCAATCCACGCCTAGATTATAATGCACATAATCACACCAATGTTGACCTAAACACAATCCACACCTAGATTATAAAGATAATGTAAGTAATCACACCAATATTGACCTAAACGCAATCCACACCTAGACTATAATGCAAGTAATCACACCAATATTGACCTAAACACAATCCACGCCTAGATTATAAAGATAATGCAAGTAATCACACCAATGTTGACCTAAACACAATCCACACCTAGATTATAAAGGCAATGTAAGTAATCACACCAATATTGACCTAAACACAATCCACACCTAGATTATAAAGATAATGCAAGTAATCACACCAATGTTGACCTAAACACAATCCACACCTAGATTATAAAGTTAATGTAAGTAATCACACCAATGTTGACCTAACACAATCCACACCTAGATTATAATGTAAGTAATCACACCAATATTGACCTAAACACAATCCACACCTAGATTATAAAGGCAATGTAAGTAATCACACCAATATTGACCTAAACACAATCCACACCTAGATTATAAAGATAATGTAAGTAATCACACCAATGTTGACCTAAACACAATCCACACCTAGATTATAAAGATAATGTAAGTAATCACACCAATATTGACCTAAACACAATCCACACCTAGATTATAAAGGCAATGTAAGTAATCACACCAATATTGACCTAAACACAATCCACACCTAGATTATAAAGATAATGTAAGTAATCACACCAATATTGACCTAAACACAATCCACACCTAGATTATAAAGATAATGCAAGTAATCACACCAATATTGACCTAAACACAATCCACACCTAGATTATAAAGGCAATGTAAGTAATCACACCAATGTTGACCTAAACACAATCCACACCTAGACTATAATGCAAGTAATCACACCAATATTGACCTAAACACAATGCACACCTAGATTATAAAGGCAATGTAAGTAATCACACCAATATTGACCTAAACACAATCCACACCTAGATTATAAAGATAATGTAAGTAATCACACCAATATTGACCTAAACAAAATCCACACCTAGATTATAAAGGCAATGTAAGTAATCACACCAATATTGACCTAAACACAATCCACACCTAGATTATAAAGATAATGTAAGTAATCACACCAATATTGACCTAAACACAATCCACACCTAGATTATAAAGATAATGCAAGTAATCACACCAATGTTGACCTAAACACAATCCACACCTAGATTATAAAGATAATGTAAGTAATCACACCAATGTTGACCTAAACACAATCCACGCCTAGATTATAAAGATAATGTAAGTAATCACACCAATGTTGACCTAAACACAATCCACACCTAGATTATAAAGATAATGTAAGTAATCACACCAATGTTGACCTAAACACAATCCTCGCCTAGATTATAAAGATAATGTAAGTAATCACACCAATGTTGACCTAAACACAATCCACACCTAGATTATAAAGGCAATGTAAGTAATCACACCAATATTGACCTAAACACAATCCACACCTAGATTATAAAGATAATGTAAGTAATCACACCAATGTTGACCTAACACAATCCACACCTAGATTATAATGCAAGTAATCACACCAATATTGACCTAAACACAATCCACGCCTAGATCATAAAGATAATGTAAGTAATCACACCAATGTTGACCTAACACAATCCACACCTAGATTATAATGCAAGTAATCACACCAATATTGACCTAAACACAATCCACACCTAGATTATAAAGATAATGCAAGTAATCACACCAATGTTGACCTAAACACAATCCACGCCTAGATTATAAAGGCAATGTAAGTAATCACACCAATATTGACCTAAACACAATCGACGCCTAGATTATAAAGATAATGTAAGTAATCACACCAATATTGACCTAAACACAATCCACATCTAGATTATAAAGGCAATGTAAGTAATCACACCAATATTGACCTAAACACAATCCACACCTAGATTATAAAGATAATGTAAGTAATCACACCAATATTGACCTAAACACAATCCACGCCTAGATTATAAAGATAATGTAAGTAATCACACCAATGTTGACCTAAACACAATCCACGCCTAGATTATAAAGGCAATGTAAGTAATCACACCAATATTGACCTAAACACAATCCACACCTAGATTATAAAGATAATGTAAGTAATCACACCAATATAGACCTAAACACAATCCACATCTAGATTATAAAGGCAATGTTAGTCATCACACCAATATTGACCTAAACACAATCCACACCTAGATTATAAAGGCAATGTAAGAAATCACACCAATATTGACCTAAACACAATCCACGCCTAGATTATAAAGATAATGCAAGTAATCACACTAATGTTGACCTAAACACATTCCACACCTAGACTATAATGCAAGTAATCACACTAATGTTGACCTAAACGCAATCCACGCCTAGATTATAATGCACATAATCACACCAATGTTGACCTAAACACAATCCACGCCTAGATTATAAAGATAATGCAAGTAATCACACCAATGTTGACCTAAACACAATCCACACCTAGATTATAAAGATAATGTAAGTAATCACACCAATGTTGACCTAAACACAATCCACACTTAGATTATAATGCACATAATCACACCAATGTTGACCTAAACACAATCCACGCCTAGATTATAAAGATAATGCAAGTAATCACACAAATGTTGACCTAAACACAATCCACGCCTAGATTATAAAGATAATGTAAGTAATCACACCAATGTTGACCTAAACACAATCCACACCTAGATTATAAAGATAATGTAAGTAATCACACCAATATTGACCTAAACACAATCCACACCTAGATTATAAAGATAATGTAAGTAATCACACCAATATTGACCTAAACACAATCCACATCTAGATTATAAAGGCAATGTAAGTAATCACACCAATATTGACCTAAACACAATCCACACCTAGATTATAAAGGCAATGTAAGAAATCACACCAATATTGACCTAAACACAATCCACGCCTAGATTATAAAGATAATGCAAGTAATCACACTAATGTTGACCTAAACACAATCCACACCTAGACTATAATGCAAGTAATCACACTAATGTTGACCTAAACGCAATCCACGCCTAGATTATAATGCACATAATCACACCAATGTTGACCTAAACACAATCCACGCCTAGATTATAAAGATAATGTAAGTAATCACACCAATGTTGACCTAAACACAATCCACATCTAGATTATAAAGGCAATGTAAGTAATCACACCAATGTTGACCTAAACACAATCCACGCCTAGATTATAAAGGCAATGTAAGTAATCACACCAATATTGACCTAAACGCAATCCACGCCTAGATTATAATGCACATAATCACACCAATGTTGACCTAAACACAATCCACGCCTAGATTATAAAGATAATGTAAGTAATCACACCAATGTTGACCTAAACACAATCCACGCCTAGATTATAAAGATAATGTAAGTAATCACACCAATGTTGACCTAAACACAATCCACACCTAGATTATAAAGATAATGTAAGTAATCACACCAATGTTGACCTAAACACAATCCACGCCTAGATTATAAAGGCAATGTAAGAAATCACACCAATATTGACCTAAACACAATCCACACCTAGATTATAAAGGCAATGTAAGTAATCACACCAATGTTGACCTAAACGCAATCCACGCCTAGATTATAATGCACATAATCACACCAATGTTGACCTAAACACAATCCACGCCTAGATTATAAAGATAATGTAAGTAATCACACCAATGTTGACCTAAACACAATCCACATCTAGATTATAAAGGCAATGTAAGTAATCACACCAATGTTGACCTAAACACAATCCACACCTAGATTATAAAGATAATGTAAGTAATCACACCAATGTTGACCTAAACACAATCCACACCTAGATTATAAAGATAATGTAAGTAATCACACCAATGTTGACCTAAACACAATCCACACCTAGATTATAAAGATAATGTAAGTAATCACACCAATGTTGACCTAAACACAATCCACGCCTAGATTATAAAGGCAATGTAAGTAATCACACCAATATTGACCTAAACACAATCCACACCTAGATTATAAAGGCAATGTAAGTAATCACACCAATGTTGACCTAAACGCAATCCACGCCTAGATTATAATGCACATAATCACACCAATGTTGACCTAAACACAATCCACGCCTAGATTATAAAGATAATGTAAGTAATCACACCAATGTTGACCTAAACACAATCCACATCTAGATTATAAAGGCAATGTAAGTAATCACACCAATGTTGACCTAAACACAATCCACACCTAGATTATAAAGATAATGTAAGTAATCACACCAATATTGACCTAAACACAATCCACGCCTAGATTATAAAGGCAATGTAAGTAATCACACCAATATTGACCTAAACACAATCCACACCTAGACTATAATGCAAGTAATCACACTAATGTTGACCTAAACGCAATCCACGCCTAGATTATAATGCACATAATCACACCAATGTTGACCTAAACACAATCCACACCTAGATTATAAAGATAATGTAAGTAATCACACCAATATTGACCTAAACGCAATCCACACCTAGACTATAATGCAAGTAATCACACCAATATTGACCTAAACACAATCCACGCCTAGATTATAAAGATAATGCAAGTAATCACACCAATGTTGACCTAAACACAATCCACACCTAGATTATAAAGGCAATGTAAGTAATCACACCAATATTGACCTAAACACAATCCACACCTAGATTATAAAGATAATGTAAGTAATCACACCAATGTTGACCTAAACGCAATCCACACCTAGACTATAATGCAAGTAATCACACCAATATTGACCTAAACACAATCCACGCCTAGATTATAAAGATAATGTAAGTAATCACACCAATGTTGACCTAAACACAATCCACACCTAGGTTATAAAGATAATGTAAGTAATCACACCAATGTTGACCTAAATGCAATCCACACCTAGACTATAATGCAAGTAATCACACCAATATTGACCTAAACACAATCCACGCCTAGATTATAAAGGCAATGTAAGTAATCACACCAATATTGACCTAAATGCAATCCACACCTAGACTATAATGCAAGTAATCACACCAATATTGACCTAAACACAATCCACGCCTAGATTATAAAGATAATGTAAGTAATCACACCAATGTTGACCTAAACGCAATCCACACCTAGACTATAATGCAAGTAATCACACCAATATTGACCTAAACACAATCCACACCTAGATTATAAAGATAATGCAAGTAATCACACCAATGTTGACCTAAACACAATCCACACCTAGATTATAAAGATAATGTAAGTAATCACACCAATATTGACCTAAACACAATCCACACCTAGATTATAAAGATAATGTAAGTAATCACACCAATATTGACCTAAACACAATCCACACCTAAATTATAAAGATAATGCAAGTAATCACACCAATGTTGACCTAAACACAATCCACACCTAGAGTGTAAAGATAATGTAAGTAATCACACCAATATTGACCTAAACACAATCCACATCTAGATTATAAAGGCAATGTAAGTAATCACACCAATATTGACCTAAACACAATCCACACCTAGATTATAAAGGCAATGTAAGAAATCACACCAATATTGACCTAAACACAATCCACGCCTAGATTATAAAGATAATGTAAGTAATCACACCAATATTGACCTAAACACAATCCACATCTAGATTATAAAGATAATGTAAGTAATCACACCAATATTGACCTAAACACAATCCACACCTAGATTATAAAGGCAATGTAAGAAATCACACCAATATTGACCTAAACACAATCCACGCCTAGATTATAAAGATAATGTAAGTAATCACACCAATATTGACCTAAACACAATCCACATCTAGATTATAAAGATAATGTAAGTAATCACACCAATGTTGACCTAAACACAATCCACACCTAGATTATAAAGATAATGTAAGTAATCACACCAATGTTGACCTAAACACAATCCACACCTAGATTATAAAGGCAATGTAAGTAATCACACCAATATTGACCTAAACACAATCCACACCTAGATTATAAAGATAATGCAAGTAATCACACCAATGTTGACCTAAACACAATCCACACCTAGATTATAAAGATAATGTAAGTAATCACACCAATGTTGACCTAAACACAATCCACACCTAGATTATAAAGGTAATGTAAGTAATCACACCAATGTTGACCTAAACGCAATCCACACCTAGATTATAAAGATAATGTAAGTAATCACACCAATATTGACCTAAACACAATCCACACCTAGATTATAAAGATAATGTAAGTAATCACACCAATATTGACCTAAACACAATCCACAACTAGATTATAAAGATAATGTAAGTAATCACACCAATATTGACCTAAACACAATCCACATCTAGATTATAAAGGCAATGTAAGTAATCACACCAATATTGACCTAAACACAATCCACACCTAGATTATAAAGATAATGCAAGTAATCACACTAATGTTGACCTAAACACAATCCACACCTAGATTATAAAGATAATGTAAGTAATCACACCAATATTGACCTAAACACAATCCACACCTAGATTATAAAGGCAATGTAAGTAATCACACCAATATTGACCTAAACACAATCCACGCCTAGATTATAAAGATAATGTAAGTAATCACACTAATGTTGACCTAAACACAATCCACGCCTAGATTATAAAGGCAATGTAAGTAATCACACCAATATTGACCTAAACACAATCCACACCTAGATTATAAAGATAATGTAAGTAATCACACCAATATTGACCTAAACACAATCCACACCTAGATTATAAAGATAATGTAAGTAATCACACCAATATTGACCTAAACACAATCCACACCTAGATTATAAAGATAATGTAAGTAATCACACCAATATTGACCTAAACACAATCCACAACTAGATTATAAAGATAATGTAAGTAATCACACCAATATTGACCTAAACACAATCCACATCTAGATTATAAAGGCAATGTAAGTAATCACACCAATATTGACCTAAACACAATCCACACCTAGATTATAAAGATAATGCAAGTAATCACACTAATGTTGACCTAAACACAATCCACACCTAGATTATAAAGATAATGTAAGTAATCACACCAATATTGACCTAAACACAATCCACACCTAGATTATAAAGGCAATGTAAGTAATCACACCAATATTGACCTAAACACAATCCACGCCTAGATTATAAAGATAATGTAAGTAATCACACTAATGTTGACCTAAACACAATCCACGCCTAGATTATAAAGGCAATGTAAGTAATCACACCAATATTGACCTAAACACAATCCACACCTAGATTATAAAGATAATGTAAGTAATCACACCAATATTGACCTAAACGCAATCCACACCTAGATTATAAAGATAATGTAAGTAATCACACCAATGTTGACCTAAACACAATCCACACCTAGATTATAAAGGCAATGTAAGTAATCACACCAATATTGACCTAAACACAATCCACGCCTAGATTATAAAGATAATGTAAGTAATCACACTAATGTTGACCTAAACACAATCCACGCCTAGATTATAAAGGCAATGTAAGTAATCACACCAATATTGACCTAAACACAATCCACACCTAGATTATAAAGATAATGTAAGTAATCACACCAATATTGACCTAAACACAATCCACACCTAGATTATAAAGATAATGTAAGTAATCACACCAATGTTGACCTAACACAATCCACACCTAGATTATAATGCAAGTAATCACACCAATATTGACCTAAACACAATCCACGCCTAGATCATAAAGATAATGTAAGTAATCACACCAATGTTGACCTAACACAATCCACACCTAGATTATAATGCAAGTAATCACACCAATATTGACCTAAACACAATCCACACCTAGATTATAAAGATAATGCAAGTAATCACACCAATGTTGACCTAAACACAATCCACGCCTAGATTATAAAGGCAATGTAAGTAATCACACCAATATTGACCTAAACACAATCGACGCCTAGATTATAAAGATAATGTAAGTAATCACACCAATATTGACCTAAACACAATCCACATCTAGATTATAAAGGCAATGTAAGTAATCACACCAATATTGACCTAAACACAATCCACACCTAGATTATAAAGATAATGTAAGTAATCACACCAATATTGACCTAAACACAATCCACGCCTAGATTATAAAGATAATGTAAGTAATCACACCAATGTTGACCTAAACACATGTAAGTAATCACACCAATATTGACCTAAACACAATCCACACCTAGATTATAAAGATAATGTAAGTAATCACACCAATATAGACCTAAACACAATCCACATCTAGATTATAAAGGCAATGTAAGTAATCACACCAATATTGACCTAAACACAATCCACACCTAGATTATAAAGGCAATGTAAGAAATCACACCAATATTGACCTAAACACAATCCACGCCTAGATTATAAAGATAATGCAAGTAATCACACTAATGTTGACCTAAACACATTCCACACCTAGACTATAATGCAAGTAATCACACTAATGTTGACCTAAACGCAATCCACGCCTAGATTATAATGCACATAATCACACCAATGTTGACCTAAACACAATCCACGCCTAGATTATAAAGATAATGCAAGTAATCACACCAATGTTGACCTAAACACAATCCACACCTAGATTATAAAGATAATGTAAGTAATCACACCAATGTTGACCTAAACACAATCCACACTTAGATTATAATGCACATAATCACACCAATGTTGACCTAAACACAATCCACGCCTAGATTATAAAGATAATGCAAGTAATCACACAAATGTTGACCTAAACACAATCCACGCCTAGATTATAAAGATAATGTAAGTAATCACACCAATGTTGACCTAAACACAATCCACACCTAGATTATAAAGATAATGTAAGTAATCACACCAATATTGACCTAAACACAATCCACACCTAGATTATAAAGATAATGTAAGTAATCACACCAATATTGACCTAAACACAATCCACATCTAGATTATAAAGGCAATGTAAGTAATCACACCAATATTGACCTAAACACAATCCACACCTAGATTATAAAGGCAATGTAAGAAATCACACCAATATTGACCTAAACACAATCCACGCCTAGATTATAAAGATAATGCAAGTAATCACACTAATGTTGACCTAAACACAATCCACACCTAGACTATAATGCAAGTAATCACACTAATGTTGACCTAAACGCAATCCACGCCTAGATTATAATGCACATAATCACACCAATGTTGACCTAAACACAATCCACGCCTAGATTATAAAGATAATGTAAGTAATCACACCAATGTTGACCTAAACACAATCCACATCTAGATTATAAAGGCAATGTAAGTAATCACACCAATGTTGACCTAAACACAATCCACGCCTAGATTATAAAGGCAATGTAAGTAATCACACCAATATTGACCTAAACGCAATCCACGCCTAGATTATAATGCACATAATCACACCAATGTTGACCTAAACACAATCCACGCCTAGATTATAAAGATAATGTAAGTAATCACACCAATGTTGACCTAAACACAATCCACGCCTAGATTATAAAGATAATGTAAGTAATCACACCAATGTTGACCTAAACACAATCCACACCTAGATTATAAAGATAATGTAAGTAATCACACCAATGTTGACCTAAACACAATCCACGCCTAGATTATAAAGGCAATGTAAGTAATCACACCAATATTGACCTAAACACAATCCACACCTAGATTATAAAGGCAATGTAAGTAATCACACCAATGTTGACCTAAACGCAATCCACGCCTAGATTATAATGCACATAATCACACCAATGTTGACCTAAACACAATCCACGCCTAGATTATAAAGATAATGTAAGTAATCACACCAATGTTGACCTAAACACAATCCACATCTAGATTATAAAGGCAATGTAAGTAATCACACCAATGTTGACCTAAACACAATCCACACCTAGATTATAAAGATAATGTAAGTAATCACACCAATGTTGACCTAAACACAATCCACACCTAGATTATAAAGATAATGTAAGTAATCACACCAATGTTGACCTAAACACAATCCACACCTAGATTATAAAGATAATGTAAGTAATCACACCAATGTTGACCTAAACACAATCCACGCCTAGATTATAAAGGCAATGTAAGTAATCACACCAATATTGACCTAAACACAATCCACACCTAGATTATAAAGGCAATGTAAGTAATCACACCAATGTTGACCTAAACGCAATCCACGCCTAGATTATAATGCACATAATCACACCAATGTTGACCTAAACACAATCCACGCCTAGATTATAAAGATAATGTAAGTAATCACACCAATGTTGACCTAAACACAATCCACATCTAGATTATAAAGGCAATGTAAGTAATCACACCAATGTTGACCTAAACACAATCCACACCTAGATTATAAAGATAATGTAAGTAATCACACCAATATTGACCTAAACACAATCCACGCCTAGATTATAAAGGCAATGTAAGTAATCACACCAATATTGACCTAAACACAATCCACACCTAGACTATAATGCAAGTAATCACACTAATGTTGACCTAAACGCAATCCACGCCTAGATTATAATGCACATAATCACACCAATGTTGACCTAAACACAATCCACACCTAGATTATAAAGATAATGTAAGTAATCACACCAATATTGACCTAAACGCAATCCACACCTAGACTATAATGCAAGTAATCACACCAATATTGACCTAAACACAATCCACGCCTAGATTATAAAGATAATGCAAGTAATCACACCAATGTTGACCTAAACACAATCCACACCTAGATTATAAAGGCAATGTAAGTAATCACACCAATATTGACCTAAACACAATCCACACCTAGATTATAAAGATAATGTAAGTAATCACACCAATGTTGACCTAAACGCAATCCACACCTAGACTATAATGCAAGTAATCACACCAATATTGACCTAAACACAATCCACGCCTAGATTATAAAGATAATGTAAGTAATCACACCAATGTTGACCTAAACACAATCCACACCTAGATTATAAAGGCAATGTAAGTAATCACACCAATATTGACCTAAATGCAATCCACACCTAGACTATAATGCAAGTAATCACACCAATATTGACCTAAACACAATCCACGCCTAGATTATAAAGATAATGTAAGTAATCACACCAATGTTGACCTAAACGCAATCCACACCTAGACTATAATGCAAGTAATCACACCAATATTGACCTAAACACAATCCACACCTAGATTATAAAGATAATGCAAGTAATCACACCAATGTTGACCTAAACACAATCCACACCTAGATTATAAAGATAATGTAAGTAATCACACCAATATTGACCTAAACACAATCCACACCTAGATTATAAAGATAATGTAAGTAATCACACCAATATTGACCTAAACACAATCCACACCTAAATTATAAAGATAATGCAAGTAATCACACCAATGTTGACCTAAACACAATCCACACCTAGATTGTAAAGATAATGTAAGTAATCACACCAATATTGACCTAAACACAATCCACATCTAGATTATAAAGGCAATGTAAGTAATCACACCAATATTGACCTAAACACAATCCACACCTAGATTATAAAGGCAATGTAAGAAATCACACCAATATTGACCTAAACACAATCCACGCCTAGATTATAAAGATAATGTAAGTAATCACACCAATATTGACCTAAACACAATCCACACCTAGATTATAAAGATAATGTAAGTAATCACACCAATATTGACCTAAACACAATCCACATCTAGATTATAAAGATAATGTAAGTAATCACACCAATGTTGACCTAAACACAATCCACACCTAGATTATAAAGATAATGTAAGTAATCACACCAATGTTGACCTAAACACAATCCACACCTAGATTATAAAGGCAATGTAAGTAATCACACCAATATTGACCTAAACACAATCCACACCTAGATTATAAAGATAATGCAAGTAATCACACCAATGTTGACCTAAACACAATCCACACCTAGATTATAAAGATAATGTAAGTAATCACACCAATGTTGACCTAAACACAATCCACACCTAGATTATAAAGGTAATGTAAGTAATCACACCAATGTTGACCTAAACGCAATCCACACCTAGATTATAAAGATAATGTAAGTAATCACACCAATATTGACCTAAACACAATCCACACCTAGATTATAAAGATAATGTAAGTAATCACACCAATATTGACCTAAACACAATCCACAACTAGATTATAAAGATAATGTAAGTAATCACACCAATATTGACCTAAACACAATCCACATCTAGATTATAAAGGCAATGTAAGTAATCACACCAATATTGACCTAAACACAATCCACACCTAGATTATAAAGATAATGCAAGTAATCACACTAATGTTGACCTAAACACAATCCACACCTAGATTATAAAGATAATGTAAGTAATCACACCAATATTGACCTAAACACAATCCACACCTAGATTATAAAGGCAATGTAAGTAATCACACCAATATTGACCTAAACACAATCCACACCTAGATTATAAAGATAATGTAAGTAATCACACCAATGTTGACCTAAACACAATCCACACCTAGATTATAAAGGCAATGTAAGTAATCACACCAATATTGACCTAAACACAATCCACGCCTAGATTATAAAGATAATGTAAGTAATCACACTAATGTTGACCTAAACACAATCCACGCCTAGATTATAAAGGCAATGTAAGTAATCACACCAATATTGACCTAAACACAATCCACACCTAGATTATAAAGATAATGTAAGTAATCACACCAATATTGACCTAAACACAATCCACGCCTAGATTATAAAGATAATGTAAGTAATCACACCAATGTTGACCTAAACACAATCCACATCTAGATTATAAAGGCAATGTAAGTAATCACACCAATATTGACCTAAACACAATCCACACCTAGATTATAAAGATAATGTAAGTAATCACACCAATATTGACCTAAACACAATCCACGCCTAGATTATAAAGATAATGTAAGTAATCACACCAATGTTGACCTAAACACAATCCACACCTAGATTATAAAGATAATGTAAGTAATCACACCAATATTGACCTAAACACAATCCACACCTAGATTATAAAGATAATGTAAGTAATCACACCAATATTGACCTAAACACAATCCACACCTAGATTATAAAGATAATGTAAGTAATCACACTAATGTTGACCTAAACACAATCCACACCTAGATTATAAAGATAATGCAAGTAATCACACTAATGTTGACCTAAACACAATCCACACCTAGACTATAATGCAAGTAATCACACTAATGTTGACCTAAACGCAATCCACACCTAGATTATAATGCACATAATCACACCAATGTTGACCTAAACACAATCCACACCTAGATTATAAAGATAATGTAAGTAATCACACCAATGTTGACCTAAACACAATCCACGCCTAGATTATAAAGATAATGTAAGTAATCACACCAATATTGACCTAAACACAATCCACACCTAGATTATAAAGATAATGTAAGTAATCACACCAATATTGACCTAAACACAATCCACACCTAGATTATAAAGGCAATGTAAGTAATCACACCAATATTGACCTAAACACAATCCACACCTAGATTATAAAGATAATGTAAGTAATCACACCAATATTGACCTAAACACAATCCACACCTAGATTATAAAGATAATGTAAGTAATCACACCAATGTTGACCTAAACACAATCCACGCCTAGATTATAAAGGCAATGTAAGTAATCACACCAATATTGACCTAAACACAATCCACACCTAGATTATAAAGATATTGTAAGTAATCACACCAATGTTGACCTAAACACAATCCACACCTAGACTATAATGCAAGTAATCACACTAATGTTGACCTAAACGCAATCCACACCTAGATTATAATGCACATAATCACACCAATGTTGACCTAAACACAATCCACACCTAGATTATAAAGATAATGTAAGTAATCACACCAATATTGACCTAAACACAATCCACACCTAGATTATAAAGATAATGCAAGTAATCACACCAATGTTGACCTAAACACAATCCACGCCTAGATTATAAAGATAATGTAAGTAATCACACCAATGTTGACCTAAACACAATCCACACCTAGATTATAAAGATAATGTAAGTAATCACACCAATATTGACCTAAACACAATCCACACCTAGATTATAAAGATAATGCAAGTAATCACACCAATGTTGACCTAAACACAATCCACGCCTAGATTATAAAGATAATGTAAGTAATCACACCAATGTTGACCTAAACACAATCCACACCTAGATTATAAAGATAATGTAAGTAATCACACCAATATTGACCTAAACACAATCCACACCTAGATTATAAAGGCAATGTAAGTAATCACACCAATGTTGACCTAAACACAATCCACGCCTAGATTATAAAGGCAATGTAAGTAATCACACTAATGTTGACCTAAACGCAATCCACGCCTAGATTATAATGCACATAATCACACCAATGTTGACCTAAACACAATCCACACCTAGATTATAAAGATAATGTAAGTAATCACACCAATGTTGACCTAAACACAATCCACACCTAGACTATAATGCAAGTAATCACACCAATATTGACCTAAACACAATCCACGCCTAGATTATAAAGATAATGCAAGTAATCACACCAATGTTGACCTAAACACAATCCACACCTAGATTATAAAGGCAATGTAAGTAATCACACCAATGTTGACCTAAACACAATCCACACCTAGATTATAAAGATAATGTAAGTAATCACACCAATGTTGACCTAAACACAATCCACACCTAGACTATAATGCAAGTAATCACACTAATGTTGACCTAAACACAATCCACGCCTAGATTATAAAGATAATGCAAGTAATCACACCAGTGTTGACCTAAACACAATCCACGCCTAGATTATAAAGATAATGTAAGTAATCACACTAATGTTGACCTAACCACAATCCACACCTAGATTATAAAGATAATGTAAGTAATCACACCAATGTTGACCTAAACACAATCCACGCCTAGATTATAAAGGCAATGTAAGCAATCACACCAATGTTGACCTAAACACAATCCACACCTAGATTATAAAGATAATGTAAGTAATCACACCAATATTGACCTAAACACAATCCACACCTAGATTATAAAGATAATGTAAGTAATCACACCAATGTTGACCTAAACACAATCCACGCCTAGATTATAAAGGCAATGTAAGTAATCACACCAATATTGACCTAAACACAATCCACGCCTAGATTATAAAGATAATGTAAGTAATCACACCAATATTGACCTAAACACAATCCACGCCTAGATTATAAAGATAATGTAAGTAATCACACCAATATTGACCTAAACACAATCCACACCTAGATTATAAAGATAATGCAAGTAATCACACCAATGTTGACCTAAACACAATCCACGCCTAGATTATAAAGGCAATGTAAGTAATCACACCAATATTGACCTAAACACAATCCACGCCTAGATTATAAAGATAATGCAAGTAATCACACCAATGTTGACCTAAACACAATCCACTCCTAGATTATAAAGATAATGCAAGTAATCACACCAATGTTGACCTAAACACAATCCACACCTAGATTATAAAGGCAATGTAAGTAATCACACCAATGTTGACCTAAACACAATCCACGCCTAGATTATAAAGGCAATGTAAGTAATCACACCAATGTTGACCTAAACACAATCCACACCTAGATTATAAAGATAATGTAAGTAATCACACCAATGTTGACCTAAACACAATCCACACCTAGATTATAAAGATAATGTAAGTAATCACACCAATGTTGACCTAAACATAATCCACACCTAGATTATAAAGGCAATGTAAGTAATCACACCAATGTTGACCTAAACACAATCCACGCCTAGATTATAAAGGCAATGTAAGTAATCACACCAATGTTGACCTAAACACAATCCACACCTAGATTATAAAGATAATGTAAGTAATCACACCAATGTTGACCTAAACACAATCCACACCTAGATTATAAAGGCAATGTAAGTAATCACACCAATATTGACCTAAACACAATCCACACCTAGATTATAAAGATAATGTAAGTAATCACACCAATGTTGACCTAAACACAATCCACATCTAGATTATAAAGATAATGTAAGTAATCACACCAATGTTGACCTAAACACAATCCACATCTAGATTATAAAGATAATGTAAGTAATCACACCAATGTTGACCTAAACACAATCCACCCCTAGATTATAAAGATAATGCAAGTAATCACACCAATGTTGACCTAAACACAATCCACACCTAGATTATAAAGGCAATGTAAGTAATCACACCAATGTTGACCTAAACACAATCCACGCCTAGATTATAAAGGCAATGTAAGTAATCACACCAATGTTGACCTAAACACAATCCACACCTAGATTATAAAGGCAATGTAAGTAATCACACCAATATTGACCTAAACACAATCCACACCTAGATTATAAAGATAATGTAAGTAATCACACCAATGTTGACCTAAACACAATCCACACCTAGACTATAATGCAAGTAATCACACCAATATTGACCTAAACACAATCCACGCCTAGATTATAAAGATAATGCAAGTAATCACACCAATGTTGACCTAAACACAATCCACGCCTAGATTATAAAGGCAATGTAAGTAATCACACCAATGTTGACCTAAACACAATCCACGCCTAGATTATAAAGATAATGTAAGTAATCACACCAATGTTGACCTAAACACAATCCACGCCTAGATTATAAAGATAATGTAAGTAATCACACCAATGTTGACCTAAACACAATCCACACCTAGATTATAATGTAAGTAATCACACCAATATTGACCTAAACACAATCCACACCTAGATTATAAAGATAATGTAAGTAATCACACCAATGTTGACCTAAACACAATCCACACCTAGACTATAATGCAAGTAATCACACTAATGTTGACCTAAACGCAATCCACGCCTAGATTATAATGCACATAATCACACCAATGTTGACCAAAATGCAATCCACACCTACATCATAAAGATAATGTAAGTAATCACACCAATGTTGACCTAAACGCAATCCACACTTACATTATAAGACAGATAATCACACCAATGTCGACCTAAAGGCAATCCACACCTACATTATAAAGATAAAGTAAGTAATCACACCAATGTTGACCTAAACACAATCCACACCTACATTATAAAGATAAAGTAAGTAATCACACCAATGTTGACCTAAACGCAATCCACACCTACATTATAAAGATAAAGTAAGTAATCACACCAATGTTGACCTAAACACAATCCACACCTAGATTATAAAGATAATGTAAGTAATCACACCAATGTTGACCTAAACACAATCCACACCTACATTATAAAGATAATGCAAGTAATCACACCAATGTTGACCTAAACGCAATCCACACCTACATTATAAAGATAATGTAAGTAATCACACCAATATTGACCTAAACACAATCCACACCTAGATTATAAAGATAATGCAAGTAATCACACCAATGTTGACCTAAACACAATCCACACCTAGATTATAAAGATAATGTAAGTAATCACACCAATATTGACCTAAACACAATCCACGCCTAGATTATAAAGGCAATGTAAGTAATCACACCAATGTTGACCTAAACACAATCCACACCTAGATTATAAAGATAATGTAAGTAATCACACCAATGTTGACCTAAACACAATCCACACCTAGATTATAAAGATAATGTAAGTAATCACACCAATATTGACCTAAACACAATCCACACCTAGATTATAAAGGCAATGTAAGTAATCACACCAATATTGACCTAAACACAATCCACAACTAGATTATAAAGATAATGTAAGTAATCACACCAATGTTGACCTAAACACAATCCACACCTAGATTATAAAGGCAATGTAAGTAATCACACCAATATTGACCTAAACACAATCCACACCTAGATTATAAAGATAATGTAAGTAATCACACCAATATTGACCTAAACACAATCCACAACTAGATTATAAAGATAATGTAAGTAATCACACCAATATTGACCTAAACACAATCCACACCTAGATTATAAAGATAATGTAAGTAATCACACCAATATTGACCTAAACACAATCCACGCCTAGATTATAAAGGCAATGTAAGTAATCACACCAATATTGACCTAAACACAATCCACGCCTAGAATATAAAGATAATGTAAGTAATCACACCAATGTTGACCTAAACACAGTCCACACCTAGATTATAAAGATAATGTAAGTAATCACACCAATATTGACCTAAACACAATCCACACCTAGACTATAATGCAAGTAATCACACTAATGTTGACCTAAACGCAATCCACGCCTAGATTATAATGCACATAATCACACCAATGTTGACCTAAACACAATCCACACCTAGATTATAAAGATAATGTAAGTAATCACACCAATGTTGACCTAAACACAATCCACACCTAGACTATAATGCAAGTAATCACACCAATATTGACCTAAACACAATCCACGCCTAGATTATAAAGATAATGTAAGTAATCACACCAATATTGACCTAAACACAATCCACACCTAGATTATAAAGATAATGTAAGTAATCACACCAATGTTGACCTAAACACAATCCACGCCTAGATTATAAAGATAATGCAAGTAATCACTCCAATGTTGACCTAAACGCAATCCACACCTAGATTATAAAGATAATACAAGTAATCACACCAATGTTAACCTAAACACAATCCACGCCTAGATTATAAAGATAATGTAAGTAATCACACCAATGTTGACCTAAACACAATCCACACCTAGATTATAAAGGCAATGTAAGTAATCACACCAATGTTGACCTAAACACAATCCACACCTAGATTATAAAGGCAATGTAAGTAATCACACCAATATTGACCTAAACACAATCCACACCTAGATTATAAAGATAAAGTAAGTAATCACACCAATATTGACCTAAACACAATCCACATCTAGATTATAAAGGCAATGTAAGTAATCACACCAATATTGACCTAAACACAATCCACACCTAGATTATAAAGGCAATGTAAGTAATCACACCAATATTGACCTAAACACAATCCACACCTAGATTATAAAGGCAATGTAAGTAATCACACCAATGTTGACCTAAACGCAATCCACGCCTAGATTATAAAGGCAATGTAAGTAATCACACCAATGTTGACCTAAACACAATCCACACCTAGATTATAAAGATAATGTAAGTAATCACACCAATGTTGACCTAAACACAATCCACGCCTAGATTATAAAGGCAATGTAAGTAATCACACCAATATTGACCTAAACACAATCCACCCCTAGATTATAAAGATAATGCAAGTAATCACACCAATGTTGACCTAAACACAATCCACACCTAGATTATAAAGGCAATGTAAGTAATCACACCAATGTTGACCTAAACACAATCCACGCCTAGATTATAAAGGCAATGTAAGTAATCACACTAATGTTGACCTAAACACAATCCACGCCTAGATTATAAAGGCAATGTAAGTAATCACACCAATATTGACCTAAACACAATCCACACCTAGATTATAAAGATAATGCAAGTAATCACACCAATGTTGACCTAAACACAATCCACACCTAGATTATAAAGATAATGTAAGTAATCACACCAATGTTGACCTAAACACAATCCACTCCTAGATTATAAAGATAATGTAAGTAATCACACCAATATTGACCTAAACACAATCCACACCTAGATTATAAAGGCAATGTAAGTAATCACACCAATGTTGACCTAAACACAATCCACACCTAGATTATAAAGATAATGTAAGTAATCACACCAATATTGACCTAAACACAATCCACGCCTAGATTATAAAGATAATGTAAGTAATCACACCAATATTGACCTAAACACAATCCACACCTAGATTATAAAGATAATGTAAGTAATCACACCAATATTGACCTAAACACAATCCACACCTAGATTATAAAGATAATGTAAGTAATCACACCAATGTTGACCTAAACACAATCCACACCTAGATTATAAAGATAATGTAAGTAATCACACCAATGTTGACCTAAACACAATCCACACCTAGATTATAAAGATAATGTAAGTAATCACACCAATGTTGACCTAAACACAATCCACACCTAGATTATAAAGATAATGTAAGTAATCACACCAATATTGACCTAAACACAATCCACACCTAGATTATAAAGGCAATGTAAGTAATCACACCAATGTTGACCTAACACAATCCACACCTAGATTATAAAGATAATGTAAGTAATCACACCAATATTGACCTAAACACAATCCACGCCTAGATTATAAAGATAATGTAAGTAATCACACCAATATTGACCTAAACACAATCCACACCTAGATTATAAAGATAATGTAAGTAATCACACCAATATTGACCTAAACACAATCCACACCTAGGTTATAAAGATAATGTAAGTAATCACACCAATGTTGACCTAAACACAATCCACACCTAGATTATAAAGATAATGTAAGTAATCACACCAATGTTGACCTAAACACAATCCACACCTAGATTATAAAGATAATGTAAGTAATCACACCAATGTTGACCTAAACACAATCCACACCTAGACTATAATGCAAGTAATCACACTAATGTTGACCTAAACGCAATCCACGCCTAGATTATAATGCACATAATCACACCAATGTTGACCAAAATGCAATCCACACCTACATCATAAAGATAATGTAAGTAATCACACCAATGTTGACCTAAACGCAATCCACACTTACATTATAAGACAGATAATCACACCAATGTTGACCTAAACGCAATCCACACCTACATTATAAAGATAAAGTAAGTAATCACACCAATGTTGACCTAAACGCAATCCACACCTACATTATAAAGATAAAGTAAGTAATCACACCAATGTTGACCTAAACGCAATCTACATCCAGATTATAAAGATAATGTAAGTAATCACACCAATGTTGACCTAAACGCAATCTACATCCAGATTATAAAGGTAAAGTAAGTAATTACACCAATGTTGACCTAAACGCAATCTACATGCAGATTATAAAGATAATGTAAGTAATCACACCAATGTTGACCTAAACGCAATCTACAGCCAGATTATAAAGGTAAAGTAAGTAATCACACCAATGTTGACCTAAACGCAATCTACAGCCAGATTATAAAGATAATGTAAGTAATCACACCAATGTTGACCTAAACGCAATCCACACCTAGATTATAATGCAAGTAATCACACCAATGTTGACCTAAATGCAATCCACGCCTAGATTATAATGCACATAATCACACCAATGTTGCCCTAAACACAATCCACACCTAGATTATAAAGATAATGTAAGTAATCACACCAATGTTGACCTAAACGCAATCTACATCCAGATTATAAAGGTAAAGTAAGTAATCACACCAATGTTGACCTAAACGCAATCTACATCCAGATTATAAAGATAATGTAAGTAATCACACCAATGTTGACCTAAACGCAATCTACATCCAGATTATAAAGATAAAGTAAGTAATCACACCAATGTTGACCTAAACGCAATCTACATCCAGATTATAAAGGTAAAGTAAGTAATCACACCAATGTTGACCTAAACGCAATCTACAGCCAGATTATAAAGATAATGTAAGTAATCACACCAATGTTGACCTAAACGCAATCCACACCTAGATTATAATGCAAGTAATCACACCAATGTTGACCTAAATGCAATCCACGCCTAGATTATAATGCACATAATCACACCAATGTTGACCTAAACACAATCCACACCTAGATTATAAAGATAATGTAAGTAATCACACCAATGTTGACCTAAACGCAATCCACACTTAGATTATAATGCACATAATCACACCAATGTTGACCTAAACACAATCCACACCTAGACTATAATGCAAATAATCACACCAATGTTAACCTACACGCAACCCACACCTACCTTATAAAGAAAATGTAAGTAATCACACCAGTTTTGACCTAAATGCAATCCACACCTAGATTATAAAGAAAATGTAAGTAATCACACCAGTTTTGACCTAAACGCAATCCACACCTACATTATAAAGGTAATGCAATTAATCACACCAATGTTGACCTAAACACAATCCACACCTAGATTATAAAGAAAATGTAAGTAATCACATCAGTTTTGACCTAAACGCAATCCACACCTTGGCCTAGATTATATAGATAATGCAAGTAATCACACCAATGTTGACCTAAATGCAATCCACACCTAGATTATAACTGTAATGTTAGTAATCACACCAATGTTGACCTAAACGCAATCCACACCTAGATTATAACTGTAATGTTAGTAATCACACCAATGTTGACCTAAACACAATCCACGCCTAGATTATAAAGATAATGTAAGTAATCACACCAATGTTGACCTAAACACAATCCACACCTAGATTATAAAGATAATGTAAGTAATCACACCAATATTGACCTAAACACAATCCACGCCTAGATTATAAAGGCAATGTAAGTAATCACACCAATATTGACCTAAACACAATCCACACCTAGATTATAAAGATAATGTAAGTAATCACACCAATATTGACCTAAACACAATCCACCCCTAGACTATAATGCAAGTAATCACACCAATGTTGACCTAAACACAATCCACACCTAGATTATAAAGGCAATGTAAGTAATCACACCAATATTGACCTAAACACAATCCACGCCTAGATTATAAAGATAATGTAAGTAATCACACCAATATTGACCTAAACACAATCCACCCCTAGACTATAATGCAAGTAATCACACCAATGTTGACCTAAACACAATCCACACCTAGATTATAAAGATAATGTAAGTAATCACACCAATGTTGACCTAAACACAATCCACGCCTAGATTATAAAGATAATGTAAGTAATCACACCAATGTTGACCTAAACACAATCCACACCTAGATTATAAAGGCAATGTAAGTAATCACACCAATATTGACCTAAACACAATCCACGCCTAGATTATAAAGATAATGCAAGTAATCACACCAATGTTGACCTAAACACAATCCACACCTAGATTATAAAGGCAATGTAAGTAATCACACCAATGTTGACCTAAACACAATCCACATCTAGATTATAAAGGTAATGCAAGTAATCACACCAATGTTGACCTAAACGCAAATTCTGACACCTGAAAATGCGTGAAATATACTATAAAATGACCATCAATTTATCAGGTTTAAAAAGATTGGGATCGTGCTACACATTACAGAACTTCAATATAAAAGCTTTGAAGTCCGGGGATTAAAAGTGACTGAGCTGAATGTAGACTTCAACGAAATATGCGGAATCAGAGATAATAAGAAATTCTCACAACTGCAAAATAAGGATTTGAAAGAAACATATATACCTAGACCATAACCTGATCACAGCCCAAAACAGCACGTTAGAATATTTAACTGTCCAACAATAGAAGGACCTCAAGTTTGAATGTTGACCTAAACGCGAATTCTGACAACAGTGAAAATGACAAAAATTTATTCCCAACAAAATACACACAGAGTGTAAACAGGATAACATTACTTGGATAGGGCCAGAAAATACATTAGTTCACAATAAAAGCTTTGTAGTCATATGATTCAAGAAAAGTGAGCTGAGTTTAAACTCTTACAAATGGGATACTGATACAGACATTGATGCACCGAGATCTTCGTAGTAAGTGAGGCAACGAAAGGCTGGAAATTTGCCTAATACGTTCTCACGAGTTCAAGTAGCTAAAATAGAAACAGAGTGATGTCATCATACACATGGCCTCACTGTTCCAATACATTGAAAACAGCTATTCAGGTTGCAATCATAACATTTCACTAATTTTCAAAGTTCTTCGAACCTTAAAACATGGAGCTATGCATTCATGATATAGCCCTAGATGGTGATCCGTTATCTTAAGTTTGAAATGAATTTGTGAGATCTTAGGAACAAGTAAATGATAACGGTTCAAAGTGTATTGGTTTCGTCCGTCCGTCCGTCCGTCCGTCCGTCCGTCCGTCCGTCTTGCCACCCGTCCGTCCGTCCAGCCTCACCGTCCGTTAGTTTCTGAAGATGAGTCTTCTTCTAGAACCACTTGCCCAATTCCAACCAAACATAGCACAAATTATCTTTGGGGGCTATACTTTCAAAGTAGTTCAAAAGAAGTTGTTAGGCCTGATGGACTGGAGGCAATACCCAGAACGTTTCTCATAGGCGACCAGACAGAACGCTTTAAAATTTGGTATGCTACTTCCTTTTGTGTATAAGATTCCTGTTTATTCGAAGAAAGTTTCACGGTATTATTTGGGGTCGTAACAGGAGGAGCAAAATTCATGACCCTGCCCCCCCCCCCCCCAAGATTTATATTTATAGTTGGTCACGTTGAACCAAATTTGGTGTGCTGTAAATATTTGGCGACGTGTACGTGATTCACGCCTATGTTTGCACGTCTCCAAGGGAAACACATAAGCTGAAAATAAAAAAAATCTGACACACACATTTCACGACCTACCTAAAATGGGTGTTAGTAGTATGTCTCGTATGTTTGAGGACCCATTGGCAGGACCTCGGTGCAGGACCTCGGAAGTGACGTCATGTCACGTGACGTAAGGGCGCCATGTTGTGTTGTCATGGTAACCCGCGTGAGCGGCCATGTTGTGACGTCATCTCCATAGTGATACGTGGTGTGAGTGCGCATGCGCAGCGCGTGTTGTTAGGGTGATACGTGTTTCCGTCGTCCATTTTGTATACTGGAGGCCGCCATCTTGGTTTCTATGGTGGCACGTGATTGCTATGTTACCTAAGGACAGGGGTATGTTTTAGGGGTATGTTCGATTGAATCGGAATAAATCTGATTACCACAAACAACCCGACAATCCCCCAAATCACCAAAATCCACCCAAAATCACCGAAATTGACTTTATTTCCCCAATTGATCGGCTTAGCACGTAGTGCTATAGTACCGAGAGGGTATCGGGGGTGCATTGTAATAATAATTAGGTGTTATCAATCCCTTCCCATACCCTCGGGTGTCGATGACAAATTACGGAATCCAACTTTTACGGACTCGGCTAGGAATCTCAATTACGGAATGCCTTATATGTATACAGGAGACATCTGATTCAACCTTGATCAATATTATAGTCGAGACTGAGATAGGTATAGCTAGGAAGTAATGGATGAGATATGGGGCCGAATAACAGAAGTACACAGATGAAAGGTTTCTACAACAGGTATCCTCCAACAATACCAGGTCAAAGGTATCCTCAATTTAGTATCCTCAAAAGGTATCCTCAACTGATACGTAGCCATGTCATAGGTATCCTCAAATACTGAAATGAGTCGAAGAGTCGTTCGAGGAGTCACTCGAACGAGCAATTGCTCGTTGGCTCATTTGCTCGATGAGCTTCGAGTCATTCGAGCAATGACTTTCAGTAACTGCTCGATGGCTTATAAGGGATATTTGGGATAGGTATGTCTTGTGGTACAGGTAATAGTATCCTCAGATAAGTATCCTCTAAAAGGTATCCTCGATAAGTATCCTCAAATAATACAATACCCGGGCCATAGGTATCCTCAAATACTGAAATGAGTCTAAGAGTCGTTCGAGGAGTCACTCGAACGAGCAATTACTCGATAGCTCATTTGGTCGATGAGCTTCGAGTCGTTCGAGCAATTGCTCATGGAGCAATTGCTCTTAGGCTCATTTGCTCGATGAGCTTCGAGTCATTCGAGCAATGACTTTTCAGTAACTGCTCGATGGCTAATAAGGGATATTTGGGATAGGTATGCCTTGTGGTATAGGTAATAGTATCCTCAGATAAGTATCCTCTAAAAGGTATCCTCGATAGGTATCCTCAAATAATACAATACCTGGGCCATACGTATCCTCAAATACTGAAATGAGTCTAAGAGTCGTTCGAGGAGTCACTCGAACGAGCAATTACTCGATAGCTCATTTGCTCGATGAGCTTCGAGTCGTTCGAGCAATTGCTCACGGAGCAATTGCTCTTAGGCTCATTTGCTCGATGGGCTTCGAGTCGTTCGAGCAATGACTTATCAGTAACTGCTCGATAGCTTATTGGCTTTGGGAATGATATTGGCTTTGGGAATGATATTGGCTTTTGTTGTACAGAAGGGAGATAACTCTGCATACAGGTTATTGGAAATCAAGCAATCTGATTGGTTAGTTATAATTTATATAAATGATCTAGATAAATGAAATAACAAGCGTACTTGGAATAGGGTCAGAACTAACAAGAATAGACTAGAATAGCTAAATATAGTAATAATAAGCAAAAGCTGTTCCAAATAATAGGCTCTTCTACGCAACTTGAGTATACTCCAGGATAAAGGAACATGGTCAGGTAGACGAAAAGTATTGCATATATAGATAGAAGCAGAGAATTCTGGGTAAATTTGTCCTATAGCACTACGTGCTATTCTTAATAGGGGAAAAACGTCATGGGATAGAGATCCAAAAAGGGATTCTGGGAGAATTCTAAGCCAGAACATTACTCCACTTCAGTCGAATGCACCCCGATACCCTCTCGGTACTATAGCACTACGTGCTAAGCCGATCAATTGGGGAAATAAAGTCAATTTCGGTGATTTTGGGTGGATTTTGGTGATTTGGGGGATTGTCGGGTTGTTTGTGGTAATCAGATTTATTCCGATTCAATCGATCATACCCCTAAAACATACCCCTGTCCTATTGTAGGCTTTAGGTAACATAGCAATCACATGCCACCATAGAAACCAAGATGGCGGCCTCCAGTATACAAAATGGACGACGGAAACACGTATCACCCTAACAACACGCGCTGCGCATGCGCACTCACACCACGGATCACTATGGAGATGACGTCACAACATGGCCGCTCACGCGGGTTACCATGACAACACAACATGGCGCCACTACGTCACGTGACATGACGTCACTTCCGAGGTCCTGCACCGAGGTCCTGCCAATGGGTCCTCAAACATACGAGACATACTACTGGTGTTTGGTATTTGGTATAAGGCGTTCACGTGAGTGGTTAAATCCATTAGGCTGAGGAAAACTGGTTTCTTCCGGGGGCTTCCTACGCCCCCACCCTCTCCCATATTGAACACTGTTGGTAATAGAATCCAATGAACAATATTCCTCTCACAAACTACTGAACCATCATTTCTTCATAAACTTCCGTCCATATTGCTATGATATAATATGACAATACGCAAGGCGAAAGAAGGAACCCCATGGTATCCAAGATATTGAAATATTTCATTCCACAACCATTACTCCAAAAACAGTTTATGCAATTAAATTCCTGCAATTGTTTAATTTCAGCCAAACATATACGTATTACAGTACTGACTATTTCCCCATAGACGACCATTTTAACATTCAGGCGAAAACAATATGGTCGCATCATTTTAAATTTGGCATTCAAATATCTTTTGTCAAGTATAGCCCTTCAGACAACCTTTTTCTGATCCTTAAACAGAGGGTCATACAACAAATAAGAGAGAAAAACTAACAGAAAGGGAATTGCTGGTAACATGTACATATTTTTCAGGGAATTCCCAACCAAAACACACCAATAGTCAAATCAAAAGTTCTCAAACCAAACACTTTATTCATCTGGGACATTCAACAGTAATGCAAGATGTCAGTTGAATGCTTCAAATGTTTATTGAAACAATATATTTTCCCAAGACTGCCTAGTTTTGGGGATTACATAATTTCCGAGTGCAACTTTTCGAGCAGGTAAATCTAATTAAAATATTTACAACAGTTATACCTATGAGCAAACCCAACCCTACTAAAGATACATTTACCTCTTTCATGTGATGAAAGACTCATTTCTGCAATAGAGTTCAACTTTTGGCTTATGCCTGGTCAAAAGCATGGGAAATTTGTTCTTTTGAAGAGAAGTGTCCCATCTGTGTCAAATGGGCTTAAAAGCCGGTATTGCCTCCAACAGAATCCCTGCACTGTTACCTAATGAGTAAGCTGGGAGGGATAAGAATTCACAGCTTTCTTTGAAAATTACCCTAATCCAAAAATAAAACTAAAATCTGCAACAGCACACAATACCTATTGACAAAATCTGTTTTAATAAACCATGTAGCAAGATACATGGTGCCTATCCCCCATGAAACAACATGTCAATTTCGTTTCAAAATTGGGGTTGTTCAGGGCTTATAATTTCTCTAAATTTGGGAGAATCCATATGGATTCTTGCAAAAATCGTTGTGACAATTCAGGCCTGCTATGAGTGCTCCAGGATCCCATGAGGCCAGTATGGTTGAACCCCTGTTGTATACTGATAACACATGTCAACACTTTACCCAATGCAGCCTTTTTTAAATAAAAAAATCAAGAGCCCCCCTCCCCCCAGGGGCCTTAATCGCTCGCCTGACAAAGTAGTTCGGAGAAGTATTTTGGGCCACATTCAGTTAGTCATGGTTCATCGACACTACATAGGAATGATGTTATGACATTATTCATAACTCTAGTGTCCATGTCAGATGATTATTTTCTTAGGTCTTCGTGATTGCTTCCAGTTCTGTCAGCTGTGGACAAGTACTGCCAAACTTCCAAGGGTTGTTGTGTCGCTGCAGTTTGAAAAGCTAATTTTATGGAAAAACTCCAAGAAAAGGATCTGAACATTAATGAACAACCTTGAACCTAACACGCCCCTGCTCAAATATTAAGCCAGAGATTCGAAATGAACAAACTCAAATCCGCCCCCACCCCACCCTCGCGATACCAAATATGAAAGGATTCTGATGGCAGATCTGAAGACGAAGATTTTAAAGAAATCCCCTCCTATTGTATTAAGTTATATTTCAGCTCCAACAGGGAGCCCAAAATATTAACCCAGGAAACCCGATTTGAAGAAACTTCAATTTGATCCCACTTGAGATGTTGTATACCAAGTATGAAAGCATCGTGAATGGAGGATCTGAAGAAGACTTTTTAATGAAACCTCCTCATATTGCACTAAGTTAAAATTCGGGCTCCCATAGGGAGAACAAATATTAACCCAGGTACTCCATTTTAACAAACTTGAATCTGACCCCTCCGGAGATGTTGTATACCAAATATCAAAAGATTCTAATTGATTGTTTTGGAGAAGAACACGTTTAAAGAAATTCCCTCCTCATATTGCACCAAGTTAAAATAATAGCCCAGGGACTCGATTTGAACAAACTTGAATGTGAAGACCCACCCCCTGCCACCTCCCGCTGCTCGAGATGTTGTATACAAAATATGAAAGCATTCGATGGTGGATTTGAAGAAGATTGTTAAAAAAGAAATTCCCTCACATTTTGTTTTTTTTTAAACTATATTTTATTCTCTTGAAATGGTTCGGTAAACATTTTATAAGCCTATATAAATACCTTACCGTTACATATAAATACTTTTTTGAATTACAAACGATGGTGCATGAACAAGTGGAAATCTGAGCAGAGTCATAGTTTACGCGGGCGTCTCATAAGGTTTGGTATTGAATCTGATCGTCTATGACATTACTTCAATAATTCCATGTGCACGTGGATATTAAACAAGCGATGTTTGGGAACAAAAATAATATCAATATGGGGGAAAATGAAAAATAATAATTATTGCCATAACAATAATAATAATTATAATAATAATAATAATAATTGTAATGGGCAATTGAACTCAACAGTCTTGGAAGATCTGTTAAACACTGAGTTTTCAGCGAAATCGTCCTGTTTTATAATGAAGTTCTGTGTAGCTTTGAAGACATTCCTATTTTCTATATCTGGCAACACGGAACGGCCAGATAAAAGTACTTCTGTATCACATATATCACAAATAATATCTGTCGCTGTGTGATATATTTTGGACATGTTAGAAGAAAATGCTCAGAATCTTCATAATTGAATCCACATGAGCATCTTGGATCGCTAACTAAAAATCGTTTAAACATATGACCTTTTAGGTCACTACACCTTTGTCTAAGTTTGCAGTGTATAATCTGGCCATTCCTCCCACCGGCATAGTAGTGCTTCGGAGCCGCTATGTCGTTCCTTTTTTAAATATCGCTTTAGGAGTTCTGTTGATTCACAGGATCTAACATTTGGGTCCAGAGCATTCCAAAGCTTTACCGTAGATGGCAGGAATGAGTCTGCAAAAAACGAACTGCGACATTGTATTTCCCGAAGATTATACGAAGAACGTAGCGGGTAAGTCGTTATTTCAGACACTTGGCGGGGAATCATAGACCTTAGGTACAAGGGCGCATTTCCGGTTATAATTTTGTGCATTGTGGTGATTTTGTGCCTTCTTCTGCGTTCTTTTAGAGTTATGAATCCAGTTTCTGAATATAAACGATGATGGCTTGTGCCTCTTGGAATACCACATATTGTACGCAGAGCTTCAAGCTGTAGACTTTCTAATACAATTAACTTGTTCTCTGGACAGTTATCCCAAATGATATCAGCATAGTCAAAGAGTGGAAGAATAAAACGGATATACATTGTTTCCAAAGCTGATCTGGAAAGTCAGAATTTCAAGCTACGAAAACAGTTTATCATGGGACTGACTTTACCGATTATTGAATCTACATGAGTATTCCGTGATCCTGAATAATGAAAATTCAGACCAAGATGTTTACGAGTTTCAGCATCGCTCACATGAGTGTCTATAAAATAGAGAGTTGGCTTTGGAAGGGAATTACACTTCCTTGTGAAGCTAAGCCCCACTCTTTTCTCTGGGTTAAAATTAACCTTCCACGTTTTTACCCAGAGACCAATACGCTCAAGATCTGTATTTAAAAGATTTGAGGCCTGGGTTGCATCTTCAGCAATTAAAAATATGGATATGTCGTCTTCATATAGCCTAATATTGGACTGAATATTGTCCACTATATCATTTATGTAAATGTTGAATAAAAGGGGGCCAAGGTTTGGGTGTGAGCTGCTACCATTAATTACAACTAGCTGTGAGCGATCGGTTAAGTAGTTTTTGAACCAGGTCAACAAACTGCCCCTGATACCAATCGCATCAAGTTTATGTATTAGTCCATCATGCCAGACTCTGTCAAATGCTTTACTTATGTCGCAGAATACAAACCTAACTTCTTTACCTTCATCAAGGGATGATTTTATGAAATTGTCCATATATATTAGCTGATTAACTGCACTATCCCCCGGCCTGAAGCCTGACTGCAGGTCAGATATGGGATTATCTTTTGTGAGAAATTCATAAACACGGTTGAAAACTGTTTTTTCAAGAACTTTACTTATGCAACATGTCAATGAGACTGGCCGATAGTTTTCTCTATTTTTGGGTGATAATTTCTTATGAATTGGTATGACATTTGCCATTTTCCATTTTTGTGGGAATATTCCTGTCGATAAAGATATGTTAAACAACCGAGAAAGTGGGTATGATAACTCAATTGAGAAACGTTTTAAGATCTTGTTACTAATTTTGTCCGTCAAATCGTTTCGTGCTTCAGATATTGATTCGTCGATAAGATCCCAGTAAAAGTTACGGGATGACGGTGGCGATAGAACACACCCAATAAAATCTTTTGATTTGTACCTCTAACTTCAATCCACGTTGCCTCTAATCCAGGACGTTCTAGATCGCATTTGCGTTCACATATTAAACCAAATTTAAGATAGACTATAATTCCACCGCCAGTGTCATCTTCTCTATCTTTTCGAACTGGCGGATGTTGATAACCAGGAAGTCTCAAACTATCTGAATTCACAAGGATAGTGGAAAACTCCCGTGAAAATGAAACAATACGAAACAAAGAAAACAAATGGAAAACCTCCCATCGCTGTCGATTGGAAAACCCAGAAAAAAAACATTACAACAGAAACAGGAAAGCTCCCACCGCTTCTGCGGATTTGGAAACGAAACAATCTGAAGGAAAGAATAACAAAAAAAGCTCCCGTGCAAGCCGAAGCAAAGAAGAAAAACAGGAAAAACATACCGTGTACAGAATTCAGTATAGTGTACCCTTCCATGGGGTAGACAGCATACCGTGAACATAATTGACTGTAGTATACCCAAGTAGGAGGCAGACTACGTATAGTGCAGAGAATTCACCACAGTGTATCCAGGGGCGTAAATCCTGAGGGGGGGGGGGTGGTCAAGTTACCCCCCCCCCCCAAATATTCAGATCTTCTGTTCAGGTGCACCGAGTAGGACAGGCCGAATGCAACTACTGCCCTGCCAAGGAATTATTTGCCAGAATGTTGCCCCGTATAACAAAATAGAGCTGAACAGCTAGGATAAGCTAGGCTCCTGATATATCACGGTCTTGTACAACTTCCATCTCAGTTCATATACCCTGCTGCCCATGCAAACGGAGGCAATGGTATCCTTGTTAATTCAACAATTCTATTTAGAAATTAGAATATATTCATTTATCTTCCTGTGTGGAGTGCCCTGCCCTATTAGCAACCTGATATTCGTATGGGTGTATGGTGATATATATGCAGGGCAATATGGGCTGACAGTAGGGTAGAATGAAGATACACACCCAATATTTTACGGTCTTGCAGGCCTGAGTGTACCCTTCCACGAGGCAGGCATTGTACTATGTACAGAGTTCACCACAGGGTACCTTCCACTGGACAGACATACCGTGTACAGAATTCACCACAGCGTGCCCTTCTACGGGAACGGACAGAATACCCAAGGCTAGAATGTTGATACACACCCAATATTTTACGGTAGTTGCAGGCCTGAGTGTACCCTTCTACGAGGCAGGGATTATGCTGTGTACAGAGTTCACCACAGGGTACCTTCCACTGGACAGACATACCGTGTACAGAATTCACGACAGTGTGCCCTTCTATGGGAACGGACAGCATACCATGTACAGAGTTCACCACAGTGTACCCTTCCACGAGGGCAGACATTATACGATGTACAGAGTTCACCATAGTGTACCCTTCCACGTGGGAAGACATTATACGGTATACAGAGTTCACCGTAGTGTACCCTACCACGAGGGCAGACATTATACGGTGTACAGAGTTGACCATAGAGTACCCTTTCACGAGGGCAGACATTATACGGCAAATATAGTTCACCATAGGGTACCTTTTCACGAGGGTAGACATTATACGGAGTACAGAGTTCACCATAGAGTACCCTTCAACGAGGGCAGACATTATACGATGTACAGAGTTCACCAAAGTGTACTCTTCCCCGAGGGCAGACATTATATGGTGTACAGAGTTCACCACAGTGTACCCTTCCACGAGGGCGGACATTATACGGTGTATAGAATTCACCACAGTGTACCTTTCCACGAGGGCAGACATTATACTGTGTACAGAATTCACCTCAGTGTACCCTTCTTTGAGGGCAGACATTATACCGTGTACAGAATTCACCACAGTGTATACCCTTCCCCGAGGGCAGACATTATACCGTGTACAGAATTCACCACAGTGTGCCCCTCCACGAGGTGCATGCCATGCACAAAATTTACCACAGTGTACCCTTTCACAGGGGCAGACATGATACCGTGTACAAAATTCACCACAGTGTACCCTTCCACAGGGGCAGACATTATACCGTGTACAGCACTCACCACAAGGTACCCTTCCACGAGGGCAGACAGCATACCGTCTATAGAATTCATCACAGTGTACTATTTGATGGGAGAGACAGCATACCGTGTACAGAATTCACGACAGTATAACCTTCCGCGGGACAGACAGCATGCAGTGTACATAATTCACCAGAGTGTACCTTTGTACGAGGGCAGACAGCCGTCTGGGTACACAATATATCACAGCGTACCCTGTCACTGAGCATTAGTTTCCCCGGGGGAGCGGTGGCTCAGTAGGTAGAGGTGCACGCTGCACGCCGAGAGGTCCTCGGTTCGAATTCCACCTGCGGCAACCGCGTTGTGTCCTTGGGCAAAACACTTCACCCCCATTGCCCATGTGGGGGCACGGTGACGTCGTGTACTAAGGCGTACTGCACGTCGATGGTGCACTTGTCTTCAACCTATGCTAACCCTGCTTGTGTGGAGTTAGTATGCTGGCGAGCTGACAGTTGCTCGCCGTTGCTCGGTGGTTCTCTCCTGGTACTCCGGCTTCCTCCACCCGTAAAACTGTCATGGTCATGATTAGCCACTGTGCAAAAATATGTGACCTTAAATCCCAATAAATAAATAATAAACTGGTTTCCTCATAATATTGTTGCCATCAAATGAGCGGCGTCATTTTAATATTAACGACACACTATTATGTAAACAACTGACACTACAAACACCTGATATCGCGACAGTCCTCAAAATATCACATGACAAGGTCAAGTAGGAGGCAGACTACGTATAGTGCAGAGAATTCACCACAGTGTATCCAGGGGCGTAAATCCTGAGGGGGGGGGGGTGGTCAAGTTACCCCCCCCCCCCCCCCCCCCAAATATTCAGATCTTCTGTTCAGGTGCACCGAGTAGGACAGGCCGAATGCAACTACTGCCCTGCCAAGGAATTATTTGCCAGAATGTTGCCCCGTATAACAAAATAGAGCTGAACAGCTAGGATAAGCTAGGCTCCTGATATATCACGGTCTTGTACAACTTCCATCTCAGTTCATATACCCTGCTGCCCATGCAAACGGAGGCAATGGTATCCTTGTTAATTCAACAATTCTATTTAGAAATTAGAATATATTCATTTATCTTCCTGTGTGGAGTGCCCTGCCCTATTAGCAACCTGATATTCGTATGGGTGTATGGTGATATATATGCAGGGCAATATGGGCTGACAGTAGGGTAGAATGAAGATACACACCCAATATTTTACGGTCTTGCAGGCCTGAGTGTACCCTTCCACGAGGCAGGCATTGTACTATGTACAGAGTTCACCACAGGGTACCTTCCACTGGACAGACATACCGTGTACAGAATTCACCACAGCGTGCCCTTCTACGGGAACGGACAGAATACCCAAGGCTAGAATGTTGATACACACCCAATATTTTACGGTAGTTGCAGGCCTGAGTGTACCCTTCTACGAGGCAGGGATTATGCTGTGTACAGAGTTCACCACAGGGTACCTTCCACTGGACAGACATACCGTGTACAGAATTCACGACAGTGTGCCCTTCTATGGGAACGGACAGCATACCATGTACAGAGTTCACCACAGTGTACCCTTCCACGAGGGCAGACATTATACGATGTACAGAGTTCACCATAGTGTACCCTTCCACGTGGGAAGACATTATACGGTATACAGAGTTCACCGTAGTGTACCCTACCACGAGGGCAGACATTATACGGTGTACAGAGTTGACCATAGAGTACCCTTTCACGAGGGCAGACATTATACGGCAAATATAGTTCACCATAGGGTACCTTTTCACGAGGGTAGACATTATACGGAGTACAGAGTTCACCATAGAGTACCCTTCAACGAGGGCAGACATTATACGATGTACAGAGTTCACCAAAGTGTACTCTTCCCCGAGGGCAGACATTATATGGTGTACAGAGTTCACCACAGTGTACCCTTCCACGAGGGCGGACATTATACGGTGTATAGAATTCACCACAGTGTACCTTTCCACGAGGGCAGACATTATACTGTGTACAGAATTCACCTCAGTGTACCCTTCTTTGAGGGCAGACATTATACCGTGTACAGAATTCACCACAGTGTATACCCTTCCCCGAGGGCAGACATTATACCGTGTACAGAATTCACCACAGTGTGCCCCTCCACGAGGTGCATGCCATGCACAAAATTTACCACAGTGTACCCTTTCACAGGGGCAGACATGATACCGTGTACAAAATTCACCACAGTGTACCCTTCCACAGGGGCAGACATTATACCGTGTACAGCACTCACCACAAGGTACCCTTCCACGAGGGCAGACAGCATACCGTCTATAGAATTCATCACAGTGTACTATTTGATGGGAGAGACAGCATACCGTGTACAGAATTCACGACAGTATAACCTTCCGCGGGACAGACAGCATGCAGTGTACATAATTCACCAGAGTGTACCTTTGTACGAGGGCAGACAGCCGTCTGGGTACACAATATATCACAGCGTACCCTGTCACTGAGCATTAGTTTCCCCGGGGGAGCGGTGGCTCAGTAGGTAGAGGTGCACGCTGCACGCCGAGAGGTCCTCGGTTCGAATTCCACCTGCGGCAACCGCGTTGTGTCCTTGGGCAAAACACTTCACCCCCATTGCCCATGTGGGGGCACGGTGACGTCGTGTACTAAGGCGTACTGCACGTCGATGGTGCACTTGTCTTCAACCTATGCTAACCCTGCTTGTGTGGAGTTAGTATGCTGGCGAGCTGACAGTTGCTCGCCGTTGCTCGGTGGTTCTCTCCTGGTACTCCGGCTTCCTCCACCCGTAAAACTGTCATGGTCATGATTAGCCACTGTGCAAAAATATGTGACCTTAAATCCCAATAAATAAATAATAAACTGGTTTCCTCATAATATTGTTGCCATCAAATGAGCGGCGTCATTTTAATATTAACGACACACTATTATGTAAACAACTGACACTACAAACACCTGATATCGCGACAGTCCTCAAAATATCACATGACAAGGTCAAAGAGCGAACATGTAACTTGAAATTTGGTAAACATAAATAACAGAGAAGATGGTTCTCGCTCGGGAACACGACTTTTCGGAATTAATTATCTTTGTTACGGGTATGTAAAATATTTGAATATCAAATAGTATTATTCCAGGAAATAGCTTTTCATTATCGTAAAGAAAAAACGTCACTGTCAATATATATGTAGAGATACAGACAGAGCCGCGGAGAGGAAATTCGGGCTCAGAGTTAATTCTGTGACGGGCCCCCTTTCGAAAGTGTCGGGATTCTGATTCAGATGTAGAATTGCTTGAAGTGACAATTCGCGAAATGATAACACCGTATCTGGCGCATATGTATACATATAACAGTCTATTAACCCTTTACCCCAAAACGGCCAGCACTGTTCACAAAAAATGCCATTTCATTTTCATTATTTTTTTTCATTTTTTTTGTCTCAAAAACATATCATATGACCCTTCATTGTAACGAGCTCGTTGAGCTCGTTCCAATGAGGGGTCATAAGCTATGTTTTTCGTAGCAAGAAATCAAAGAAATAGATATTTAATAATTTTGTTTGCAAGTGTCGTCTGCTTTTCATGTTAAGTAAAGGGGTAACAGATTGAGTGCCACGGGGCACTCCCATTCCTTCTTTACATAAGTGTAAACTAGTATTCCAATGCGACGGGCCACTTAATTTGCTGATTCTCGCTCGGGGATCCGGGGGAGGGGGTGGCACAGGAGTCAAAACTTTGGGAGACCCAGGTCTGACACAAGAATCCGGGCCTCCTGGACTAACCCCAGGCCCCCAAAGTTCCGGGCCCTGGGGTTACTACCCCGGACTCCCCGGCCCTGTCGACCCTGAATGAATATCTGAACTTCCCCCGTCGTTGTTTGTTTGTTTATATAACTAGGAGTTATCGCCGTGGTAAAAAACAAAATATGCTTATAGGAAGAGTAACTTTATCTAAGTAACTTTTGAACTTTACAACTTACTCGAATTTTACTGGTTGAAAGAGCATATTGGAGAGCGCTGGCTCAGTAGTTAAGTCTTCCACGTCTCGAACCTCGCCAGGGGTTACTCTGTTACTGCTTTCAGCTTGTGCTAACCTTGTTTGTGCGGAGTTAGATCTGACAGTTGCTCGCCGCTGTTCGGTAGTTCTCTCCTGGTACAACGGCTTCCTCCATCCGTAAATCTGTCTAACACGAGGTGACCTGGCTGTCGAAAGTGTCGTTAAACCCCAATAAAAAAGAAAACATGCCATACATGGTCAGGTGCATCCAAGACACTTTTCTACCCTCATCTTAGTGAAGTCGTACCACGTACCATTTTAGGCGTCATGTGCGTTGCCATGATTGCGCGTACTTGTGGTGAGGTCTCAGAGTGTGTTTGATTCAACGGGTGTATGTCGGAGTAACAGAAACGGCCCCCAACTTCCAAAATTTACTGAAACGGACCTCTCCAGGTCCTCCTCTTTGATGATTATCTACATGCGCCGAAATCACAAAGTACTAGAGGTCCATCAAAATGTACCTTTGATTTGATAAAAGTATATTGTTTCTAGTGTATCAATTTCTTCTAGATTCCCCGTTTTCGCCTTTCACGACCTGTTGTAAACACTATTCTCTCTGTTCGACCTTAGCCCTCCAAATATTCCAAACTACTCTTATCTATCTCTGATGATGTTATTTAATGAATCAATCATGTGTGAAATTAAATAAGTACCGATCTGTGACGTAGCGGCGCGTTAATAAAAGTGTTGGTCACATACACTCAGCATTCAACAGGGACTTGTGTACAGAGAACTGACATGATCACAAATGAAGTGCAGCCACACATGTCACATACACACAGCATTCAACAGAGACTTGTATACAGAGGATTGACATGATCACAAATGAAGTGCAGCCACACATGTCACATACACACAGCATTCAACAGAGACTTGTATACAGAGGATTGACATGATCACAAATGAAGTGCAGCCACACATGCCACATACACTCAGCATTCAACGGGGACTTGTATACAAAGGATTGACATGATCACAAATGAAGTGCAGCCACACATGCCACATACACTCACCATTCAACGGGGACTTGTATACAAAGGTCTGACATGATCACAAATGAAGTGCAGCCAGACATGTCACATACACTCAGCATTCAACAGGGACTTGTATACAAAGGATTGACATGATCACAAATGAAGTGCAGCCACACATGTCACATACACTCAGCATTCAACAGGGACTTGTATACAAAGGTCTGGCATGAACACAAATGAAGTTCAACCACACATGTCACATACACTGAGCATTCAACAGCTTGTATAAAAGGATTGACATGATCACAAATGAAGTGCAGCCACACATGTCACATACACACAGCATTCAACAGGGACTTGTATACAAAGGTCTGACATGGTCACAAATGAAGTGTAGCCACACATGTCACATACACCCAGCATTCAACAGGGACTTGTATACAAAGGACAGACATGATCACAAATGAAGTGCAGCCACACATGTCACATACACTCAGCATTCAACAGGGACTTGTATACAAAGGACTGACATAATCACAAATGAAGTGCAGTCACATATGTCACATACACTCAGCAAATGAAGTACAGCCACACGTGTCACATACACTCAGCATTCAACAGGTTCTTGTATACAAAGGATTGACATGATCACAAACGAAGTGCAGCCACACATGCCACATACACACAGCATTCAACAGGGTCTTGTATACAAAGGATTGACATGATCACAAACGAAGTGCAGCCACACATGTCACATACACTCAGCATTCAACAGGGACTTGTATACAAAGGATTGACATGATCACAAATGAGGTGCAGCCACACATGTCACATACACTCAGCATTCAACAGGGACTTGTATACAAAGGATTGACATGATCACAAATGAAGTGCAGCCACACATGTCACATACACTCAGCATTCAACAGGGACTTGTATACAAAGGATTGACATGATCACAAATGAAGTGCAGCCACACATGTCACATACACTGAGCATTCAACAGGGACTTGTACACAAAGGACAGACATGATCACAAATGAAGTGCAGCCACACATGTCACATACACTGAGCATTCAACAGGGACTTGTATACAAAGGTCTGAGATGGTCACAAATGAAGTTCAGCCACACATGTCACATACACTCAGCATTCAACAGAGACTTGTATACAAAGGATTGACATGATCACAAATGAAGTGCAGCCACACATGCCACATACACTCAGCATTCAACATTGACTTGTACACAAAGGACTGACATGATCACAAATGAAGTGCAGCCACACATGTCAGATACACTCAGCATTCAACGGGGACTTGTATACAAAGGATTGACATGATCACAAATGAAGTGCAGCCACACATGTCAGATACACTCAGCATTCAACAGGGACTTGTATACAAAGGATTGACATGATCACAAATGAAGTGCAGCCACACATGTCACATACACTCAGCATTCAACAGGGACTTGTATACAAAGGTCTGGCATGAACACAAATGAAGTTCAACCACACATGTCACATACACTGAGCATTCAACAGCTTGTATAAAAAGGATTGACATGATCACAAATGAAGTGCAGCCACACATGTCACATACACTGAGCATTCAACAGGGACTTGTATACAAAGGACAGACATGATCACAAATGAAGTGCAGCCACACATGTCACATACACTGAGCATTCAACAGGGACTTGTATACAAAGGATTGACATGATCACGAATGAAGTGCAGCCACACATGTCACATACACTCAGCATTCAACAGGGACTTGTATACAAAGGATTGACATGATCACAAATGAAGTGCAGCCACACATGTCACATACACTGAGCATTCAACAGGGACTTGTATACAAAGGACAGACATGATCACAAATGAAGTGCAGCCACACATGTCACATACACTGAGCATTCAACAGGGACTTGTATACAAAGGTCTGACATGGTCACAAATGAAGTTCAGCCACACATGTCACATACACTCAGCATTCAACAGGGACTTGTATACAAAGGATTGACATGATCACAAATGAAGTGCAGCCACACATGCCACATACACTCAGCATTCAACATGGACTTGTATACAAAGGACTGACATGATCACAAATGAAGTGCAGCCACACATGTCAGATACACTCAGCATTCAACGGGGACTTGTATACAAAGGACTGACATGATCACAAATGAAGTGCAGCCACACATGTCAGATACACTCAGCATTCAACAGGGCATGTATACAAAGGATTGACATGATCACAAATGAAGTGCAGCCACACATGTCACATACACTCAGCATTCAACGGGGACTTGTATACAAAGGATTGACATGATCACAAATGAAGTGTAGCCACACATGTCACATACACTCAGCATTCAACGTGGACTTATATACAAAGGTCTGACATGATCACAAATGAAGTGCAGCCACACTTGTCACATACACACAGCATTCAACAGGGACTTGTATACAAAGGTCTGACATGATCACAAATGAAGTGCAGCCACACATGTCACATACACTGAGCATTCAACAGGGACTTGTATACAAAGGACAGACATGATCACAAATGAAGTGCAGCCACACATGTCACATACACACAGCATTCAACAGGGACTTGTATACAAAAGGTCTGACATGATCACAAATGAAATGCAGCCACACATGTCACATACACTCAGCATTCAACAGGGACTTGTATACAAAGGACTGACATGATCACAAATGAAGTGCAGCCACACATGTCACATACACTCAGCATTCAACAGGGACTTGTATACAAAGGACGGACATGATCACAAATGAAGTGCAGCCACACATGCCACATACACTCAGCATATTCAACAGAGACTTGTATACAAAGGATTGACATGATCACAAATGAAGTGCAACCACACATGTACGACATTCAATTCAGACAATGTAATGGAATGGTTACCACCACATGTTCACCACATTTAAACCACACGTATTATTCTAGAGGAGTGGCTGGGTTAACACCACATATACATCCAATCCAGATCAGTAGTATATGATGTGGTTTTGAGGGAAAGTTGGCAGGACCTCGGTCCAGGACCTCGGATGTGACGTCATGTCACGTGACCCAGTGGCGCCATGTTGTGTTGTCATGGTAACCCGCGTGGACGACCATGCTGTGACGTCATCGCCATAGGTATATGTGGTGTTAGTGCGCATGCGCAGCGCGTGTTGTTAGGGCGATACGTGTTTCTGTAGTCCATTTTGTGTACAGGAGGCCGCCATCTTGGTTTCTATGGTAGCACGTGGTTGCTATGTTACCCAACGGCTTCTAACAGGACAGGGGTATGTTCGGAGGGTATATCCGATTGAATCGGAATATCACAAATTACCACAAACAACCCGACAAAGTTTTATTATTTCGAATTCTTTCAGAATTCTCTGCTTCTATCTATATATGCAATAGTTTACGTCTACCTGACCATGTTCCATTGTCCTGGAGTATACCCCAGTAGCGTAGTAGAGCCTATCAACTGGAACAGTTTTGCTTTTTGTTACTACATTTAGCAATTTCTGGTCTATTCTTGTTTTTCAGATTCAGATCCAAGTACTCTTGTTATTTTATTTATATAGATCATTTATATGGATTATAACTAACCAATCAGATTATTTCATTTCCCATAATCTGTATGCAGAATTATCTCCCCTTATTACAACGGAGTCGTATCCGATTCTCATCATCTCTATATCCAATGGCCATATCCCCACACACCCCAATTTCGACACCCCTTTTTGTCGTATGAGACCATGAGGACTATGTAAAAGACCTCAATGATTCCTCATATATTATGCCTCATAACCTCATTGAAGTTTGAGGTCATGAGGACCATTAAAAATCCCTCAACGAGGTATAATTTACTACGACTCTTAGCCTCATTTCAGTATTTGAGAATACCTATGGCCTGGTATTGTATTATTCGAGGATACCTATCGAGGATACCTTTTGGAGAATCCCTTTTTGTCGTATGAGGACGTGAGTACTATGTAAAAGACCTCAATGAGTCCTCATATATTATGCCTCATAACCTCATTGAATTTTGAGGTTATGAGGAACATTAAAAATCCCTCAATGAGATATAATTTACTGCGACTCTTAGCCTCATTTCAGTATTTGAGGATACCTATGGCCTGGTATTGTATTATTCGAGGATACCTATCGAGGATACCTTTTGGAGAATCCCTTTTTTGTCGTATGAGGCCATGAGGACCATGAGTAATCCCTCAATGAGGTCTAATGTAGTCTTACCAACGGCTTCTAATGCCACTACTGGTGTATGGTCTATCTGTCCTATCATTAGCTTCTACAAAAGTCTTGTTCCATTGCAGCATTGTACCAGCACTATTGGCTTCTGTTATTCTGTCCCATATCTCATCGATTACTTCCTAGCTATACCTATCTCCGTCTCGACTATAACATTGATCAAGGTTGAATCAGATTTCCCCTGTGTACATATAAGGCATTCCGTAATTGAGATTCCTAGCCGATTCCGTAAAATTTGGATTCCGTGATTTGACATCAACACACGAGAGTATTCCAGTTATTATTGGAAGAAACTGAACTGAACGAAGATCCAACACAACCAAGATCGAAGTGAACAGAACAAAGTGAAAAAGATAGAATTGATCTGATCGATCACAACCAAGCTCAAAGTGAACAGAACAAAACAGAAGAAGCTTTATCACACTGTTTGAAATGAATTGTAACCCTAATGAAAATATAAAGTAATGGTAACCTCTTGAACTGAACAAAACTGAATGAATCCAACAAAGTTGGATTTGAACTATAACCCTTAAATATAACCCAGTGTTAACTCTTTGAACTCTTTGAATGATCTATAACCCTAATGAAAATATAACCCAGTGTTAACCCTTTGAACTCTTTGAATGATCTATAACCCTAATGAAAATATAACCCAGTGTTAACTCTTTGAACTCTTTGAATGATCTATAACCCTAATGAAAATATAACCCAGTGTTAACCCTTTGAACTCTTTGAATGATCTATAACCCTAATGAAAATATAACCCAGTGTTAACTCTTTGAACTCTTTGAATGATCTATAACCCTAATGAAAATATAACCCAGTGTTAACCCTTTGAACTCTTTGAATGATCTATAACCCTAATGAAAATATAACCCAGTGTTAACTCTTTGAACTCTTTGAATGATCTATAACCCTAATGAAAATATAACCCAGTGTTAACCCTTTGAACTCTTTGAATGATCTATAACCCTAATGAAAATATAACCCAGTGTTAACTCTTTGAACTCTTTGAATGATCTATAACCCTAATGAAAATATAACCCAGTGTTAACTCTTTGAACTCTTTGAATGATCTATAACCCTAATGAAAATATAACCCAGTGTTAACCCTTTGAACTCTTTGAATGATCTATAACCCTAATGAAAATATAACCCAGTGTTAACTCTTTGAACTCTTTGAATGATCTATAACCCTAATGAAAATATAACCCAGTGTTAACTCTTTGAACTCTTTGAATGATCTATAACCCTAATGAAAATATAACCCAGTGTTAACCCTTTGAACTCTTTGAATGATCTATAACCCTAATGAAAATATAACCCAGTGTTAACTCTTTGAACTCTTTGAATGATCTATAACCCTAATGAAAATATAACCCAGTGTTAACTCTTTGAACTCTTTGAATGATCTATAACCCTAATGAAAATATAACCCAGTGTTAACTCTTTGAACTCTTTGAATGATCTATAACCCTAATGAAAATATAACCCAGTGTTAACTCTTTGAACTCTTTGAATGATCTATAACCCTAATGAAAATATAACCCAGTGTTAACCCTTTGAACTCTTTGAATGATCTATAACCCTAATGAAAATATAACCCAGTGTTAACTCTTTGAACTCTTTGAATGATCTATAACCCTAATGAAAATATAACCCAGTGTTAACTCTTTGAACTCTTTGAATGATCTATAACCCTAATGAAAATATAACCCAGTGTTAACCCTTTGAACTCTTTGAATGATCTATAACCCTAATGAAAATATAACCCAGTGTTAACCCTTTGAACTCTTTGAATGATCTATAACCCTAATGAAAATATAACCCAGTGTTAACCCTTTGAACTCTTTGAATGATCTATAACCCTAATGAAAATATAACCCAGTGTTAACCCTTTGAACTCTTTGAATGATCTATAACCCTAATGAAAATATAACCCAGTGTTAACTCTTTGAACTCTTTGAATGATCTATAACCCTAATGAAAATATAACCCAGTGTTAACCCTTTGAACTCTTTGAATGATCTATAACCCTAATGAAAATATAACCCAGTGTTAACTCTTTGAACTCTTTGAATGATCTATAACCCTAATGAAAATATAACCCAGTGTTAACCCTTTGAACTCTTTGAATGATCTATAACCCTAATGAAAATATAACCCAGTGTTAACTCTTTGAACTCTTTGAATGATCTATAACCCTAATGAAAATATAACCCAGTGTTAACCCTTTGAACTCTTTGAATGATCTATAACCCTAATGAAAATATAACCCAGTGTTAACTCTTTGAACTCTTTGAATGATCTATAACCCTAATGAAAATATAACCCAGTGTTAACTCTTTGAACTCTTTGAATGATCTATAACCCTAATGAAAATATAACCCAGTGTTAACTCTTTGAACTCTTTGAATGATCTATAACCCTAATGAAAATATAACCCAGTGTTAACTCTTTGAACTCTTTGAATGATCTATAACCCTAATGAAAATATAACCCAGTGTTAACTCTTTGAACTCTTTGAATGATCTATAACCCTAATGAAAATATAACCCAGTGTTAACTCTTTGAACTCTTTGAATGAACTATGACCCCTAATATAACACAGTGTTTACCCCTTTGAACTGTTTGAAAGAACTATATTTTTCAACCATAACCTTACTGAAGGTATATATAATTAATACCCTTGAACTGAACAACGTTTAACTGAACGAATTTTAAACTTAATGAAAATATATGATCGGTGATCAAAGGGGAGATAACTCTGCATACAGATTATGGGAAATCAAGCAATCTGATTGGTTAGTTATAATCTATATAAATGATCTATATAAATAAAATAACAAGAGTTCTTGGAATAGGGTCAGAACTAACAAGAATAGACCAGAAATTGCTAAATATAGTAACAAAAAGCAAAACTGTTCCAGTTGATAGGCTCTACTGCGCTACTGGAGTATACTCCATGACAAAGGAACATGGTCAGGTAGACGTAAACTATTGCATATATATTGCATATATATTGCATATATAGATAGAAGCAGAGAATTCTGAAAGAATTCGAAATAATAAAACTTGTCGGGTTGTTTGTGGTAATTCATGATACTTCGATTCAATCGAACATACCCTTCGAGCATACCCCTGTCTTGTTAGTAGCCATTGGATAACATAGCAACCACGTGCTACCATAGAGGCCAAGATGGCGGCCCCCAGTACACAAAATGGACGACGGAAACACGTATCACCCTAACAACAAGCGTTGCGCATGCGCACTAACACCACACATCACTATGGCGATGACGTCACAACATGCCGCCCACGTGGGTTACCATGATAACACAACATGGCGCCACTGGGTCACGTGACATGACGTCACTTCCGAGGTCCTGCACCGAGGTCCTGCCAACTTTCCCTCAAAACCACATTACATACTACTCAGATCTATTTATCCTTGAGGAGTGGATCAGTTACCAAGGCATACACACTGCATACAATCCGGACCTATTATCAAAGAGGAGTCGATGGGTTATCACCATATATCCACCACAGTCAATCCAGACCTACAGGAGTGGATGAGTTACCACCAACCACCACATATATGCCGAGAAAAATACCCCCCCCCCCCCCCCCCCCCCACGTGTATAAGTGCCTCTGAATGTGCGTGCGTGCGTGCGTGCCTGCGTGCCTGCGTGCGTGCGTTTGAGGTTAAAAAATCGCACTGGCACAGACATTTCCTACTGAAATGTTTTTTTCTTTTAATATGCCGCCGAAAAATTGTTTTCATTTACTGAACCCTGATGGGTTTCAAACATGACAAAAAATTACATAAAATTGATTTAAACTAAGTGATGAGCTTAGGAACTGGTTAAACTGACTGGCAAAAATTGATGTTATTCATTGATGGGCTCTAATTTAGTCCTTACAAGGATGTTACGCAAGCTTTTGTTTTTCTTATAGGCGATGACAGGTCGAAGATTCAAAGGTTCATTTAATTTAGCATTGGTAAAATTGAATTCATCTTTTAACATTTTTGCTATTTCGATATTCATTCTGTTGTACGTTAAAGTGAAAGGAATGATGGACCTCCTTTCGCATTCCCCCTCTGATATGTTCATACCAAATGGCCAGAGGGTTTGAAGCGTATTGATCCAAAAAGCTTCACGTTTTTTTCTAAATTTATCCGTTTCTTCTAATGTGTCTTTAATTGGTGGTTGTTCAATAGGATGGATTTCGAAATCGTCCAAAGAATGGCCAGGAAGGTTAAAATGTTGTGCTACTGGGGCATCAGCATTATGTTTTATATCCTGTTTGTGTCTAGTAGCACGTTCTCGGAAAGGATTTTGACTTTGACCAACATATTGTTTCCGACAGCGCTTACATGTGATAAGGTAAATAATGTTTGGTGAATCACAATGGAGGGGGTTACGGATCTGATAATGATTTTTCGTTTGTTCGGAGGAAAATTCCTCTTTCTGATCAGGCATAAAAGTATGCAGTCTACAACGAGGCTTTTTGCAATTAATACCGCGCCACTACCATTCTGCAACGGTCTGTTGTGTTCACTCTTCAGTAGTTCGAAATCGGTAGTTACATCTGGACTTTCGAGCTTTTTCAGGGTTTGGGATTTCAGGCTACGCAAGAGGCACAGCGAGTACCCTCTCGATCTGAGGGCGCCAAATAGAGTAGAACAAGCCTCATTGAAATTTACCTTATCACTTGAATTGCAGTGGAAACGAATGAGTTGTGATTTGATGATACCTTTAAATGTATGTTGAGGATGAAATGATTTTGTGTGCAACAATTGATGTGAATCAGTTGGTTTAAAATACACTTTATAATCTAAATGACCGGACGCCTGAAATTGCTTGCCTTTATACACGGTCACATCGAGAAAATCAACAGAAGTTTCACTGATAGTAGCTTTCAATTTAATATTTGGATCGTGATTGTTCAAAATTTCTAAAAATTCATCAAAATCTTCTTTTGAATGTTCCCAAATAATAAAAATGTCATCTAAATACCTGAGATATACGAGAGGATGCTTTGCACATTTGCTTAAGGCATTTTCCTCCCATTCCGCTACATAAATGCTTGCAAAATTAGGACTGAATCTTTTGCCCATAGGACAACCCATTATTTGTAGAAAATATTCTCCATTGAATTGAAAGTCATTACCTTTTAAGCTCAGCTCTAAAAGATCCAAAATTTGTTCATCTGGGCGTTTCGCATCCGGATATTTTTCAAATGCATTTTTAACTGATTTAACACCTTTATCAATATCAATGTTCGTATACATACTGTCGATATCCAAAGTAGCCAGAATTGCATTTTTCGATATTTTCAATTTCGAAATTTTTGACAGGAAATCCTGTGTATTTTTTAGATAGCTCGGATGTCTATTTGCTATAGGTTTCAGATGATAATCAATTAATTCCGAGATCGCATAAGATTCCGAATTACAATCTGATACAATTGGCCTCCCGGGTGGAGTTAAGTCATCCGTCCATGAAGAACGGCCCTTGTGGATCTTTGGTAGGATATAAAATTGTCTTGTTTGAGCACTGAGTTTAGCTGTTAAATATTTCAGTTGTTTTTTGGTAATGTGACCTTCGTCGAGGAGAAATTTTAAGATCTTATTGAATTTTTCGATATTACTAGGCCAAATAAGTGAATCTATTTTCTTATAATGTTTAGTATTGCTGAGTTGTCTCATGGCTTCCTTTATATAATTATCCCGAGATAGAACAACTACCGACCCACCTTTGTCGGCTGGTTTAATTACTAATTTCTTATTTTTTCGAAGTTTCGTGAGGGCTCTCCGTTCAGCGGCTGTTAAATTGTCTTTATCGGAGAGTATGTTCATGCTGAACACCTTTTGGATGATTCGTTTGCTAGCCTCAATAATTTCGGGATCAACTTCACTATCTGGAGGTGACCAACCAGATGATTCTGTAAAAGGAAGTTTCCGACCGCTGGAGTTTCTAAAGCGGTCGACTAATTTCATTTGCCTAAAAAATTACAGTTGTATGATGGTAAATTTGTTTGGTTATCAGTTTTAGGCTTTGGTGCTGGTACAAAAGTTAAACCGCGATCTAAAAGCGATTTCTCTTGGGTTGTTAGGTCATTGGTGCCAGACAGGTTAACCACATTAGTTCCTAATCCCACATCTGTTAGGCGGCTGTTACCTTTGCCTTTACTTAGTTTAAATTTAGGTGGTTCAACCAGTGATCGTACATAATATTGGCGGTTCTCGTGGTCCAATGGATTAAATCCTGAGCAACATCAAACTTCGCGTCATCAATTTTAGGTATAACGTTAACGTCCTTCACTTTCCGAATGGTTTCGTTGATGATGCTCAGGGTTCTCCTCTCAGCCTGAGGGAGTTTTTGCGAAAAGTTTAGTTCAGCGAAATAAATTTTTGCTGATCTAAACTTGACCCTGATATCGCTTAGCATATTCCGCAACTGCTTAACTACGAGATCAGAATTATCGTTTCGAGAATTCACGCCAATATTTAATAATATTTTGGGGGGACTGGACTGGCCCCTGTGCCCTTTAAACATAGAGCGCAGATGATTGAATTTGGCGCCGGGGTAACACTCCACCTGGATGTCCGGATGGGGATTTCGATCAATGCGTCCTAAATTTGAACTTCCAATCATAAGGATGTTTTACAAACATCGGGGAGGCGCCAATTCCTTTTGTCAAAATTAACTCCGCTTTTATGCCGAAACTGGGAGAATTTAGAATCAAATGAGCGGCCCGAGTTGCGGCTCGGTGATTTGACTTTCTCCGAGTACGATATACCTGGTTGAACCACACTCAGGGCCGGCGGAACCATCAAAGGGCAGGGGGGCGAAAATGTTCCAGAAGGGCATCGTGGAGTGCGTTGTGGCAGATGCCGAAGGCATCTGCCCCGAGTGCCGAAGACACGAGGTATTAAAGGGGGGTCCGGGGGGGGGTTCTCCCCCCGGAAAATTTTTCAAAATGAGGCATCAAATGGTGCATTCTGGTGGCATTTGGACTGAAATCCCTCTTGCCTAATTTAATTTAAAAAGTTGATTTTTTTATAGCAGCCAAGTTGTAATATTTTTAAATGCTGGCCCATATGCACACAAACGTAATATATGTTGGAAAAGAACAGTATTTTGCTGCATATATTAGATCTGAGGGCATCTATTTATGGATTCCGCAAGTATACAGATGTAGAGACAGCTTAGAGAGATGATTCCAGTGACACCTATATTTTGTATCCTTGTATCCAACAATATGACAGGCTTACGTTACTAGAGAATATATACAGCTCAGATTTTTTGTGAACACATTGTCGCAAGGCTGAAGCACTTTCAAGGACACATATGGGACGTAAAACAACATTTGAAAGTGTTCAAACAATAACTGTAAATAAAAATATTTGGCTTTATAATATTTTCAAATTGACGAAATTGTCATACATACAGTACCAAAATTAGAATCAACCAAACTCCGGATCAACTCCATATAAAAATCAATATCAACGTATTTCTATTATACACCTTGTATGTTCTCTCTCACACACACATGGGGAGAGGATCAATGGTCTCTCGCCCCTCTCCCTCTCTCCCCTTCTCTCTCCCTCTCTCAGAGAGAGAGAGAGAGAGAGAGAGGAAGAGAGAGAGAGAGCAAGACCGGGTCGCTAATGTTGAGCACCGAACAATGTATGTATCAGTACCACGTTGGCAATATACATATTTAATTATACTCTAAATAAACAATAAACAACAATGATGAGTCCTGACTGCATACCATATATTATTTAAGGAATTTTCGGCCTTCCGTAATTTTTGTAATCGATCGAGGATGGTTGTCTTCTGATCTGGTGTAGCCATGTTTTCTAATTTCGCCGTGACGTCGTCTGCTGACACGTACCGTGAACGTTTGTTCACTCACTTCTTGGAGACCAATCAGACCATGTCCATATACCTCCCAACCGTTGTATTAATAATAATCTATCATTAATACTCACATAAATCTTATACCTCCCACCCGTTGTATTAATAATAATCTATCATTAATACTCACATAAAGCTTTGGTTTTTGCGTTGAATTCCACTTGCTAAAAATAGTAAACAGATGACCGGTTACGCGGAAAACAAACAAAATACGGAAAGCTGTAAATACTTTAAAAAATACACAACACTGCCAACATATTACAGATATTGTGGGTAAATTATTATACCGATAGTTAATGACAATGGAAACTTTTGGTTTTAGGGCACTTTCGCCCCCGCTCGCCCCCGTGGATGAGGGCAGGAGGGGCGATCGCCCCCGTCGCTCCCTCTTTTCCGCCGGCCCTGACCACACTAGAGGCAGGAGAAGGGGGAGAAGAAACAGAAGCAGGAGAGGAAACAGAAGCAGGAGAAGAAACAGAAGGAGGAGGAGTTCTAGTGAGAGCACTAGGAGAACCAGAGAAGAAAGGCTGAGGAGGAGTAGGAGGTAGAGGAGCAAGACGAGGCGAGACAGCGTTACTCAATTTGCGAGCATCTTCAGTTACAATATGGAACGGAGATGTTTGCAAATTGAGGCGCTTACTCGGAGAGAACGAAGAAGTAGAAGGAAAAGAAGAGGGAGAAGTGCTTTTCCTTGATCTTTTCTTATTTTGCTTTTCGCGTTGGGGTAGAGGGACAACACGGGCCGGAGTTTGCTTGCTCCCTCCCGTATTGTTCCTTACTCCAGACGCTGGGCGAAGTTCCGAAATGTAAGACTCATAGGCCGAAATCGTCTTATCTGTCAACTTATTTTTAAAGTTTTTTTGAGCCCAGATCAAGGCACGCGCCGAAGCGCTGTTGAAGTCTATTTTTTCGAGTCCAGGAGGTGGTCGCATAGCCAAAGTTATCTTAGACTTCAACTAGTTTGAATTTATCTTGTAATGCTCAACTAAAGCATTTAACGTTTGGTTGGCCCATCCCACACTTATCTGTCGAAAAACAGAAAAAAATGTGTGGGGTGGGAAGAGCCGGCTTTAGAAAGCCACCTAACTCATCTACTTTCTTCTCCAACTGTTTCGGGAAATCCCGGTTGGCCAAATGCTGCTCTAGGAGCCCAATATGGTGCATACACTGAATCACCTGGAAAAGGGCCTTGACCAATCTAGAATAGGCCTGGAACGATTGTTCCTGGCCTCTTCCAGACTGGGTAACTCTCTTTCCCTGATGCTTCTGTCTTTTTTGAGCCATTTGAAGAATAGGAAGGTGAATTTAAAATGAAATTAAAATGAAGAAATGAAATAAATTAAAATGAAATCTAGATATTACCTATTAGAGAAGATACCTGGATTGGTTGTAGTCTTCAGCAAAGGTAGAAAATAATCCGTCTGTCTCGACGCGTTTCGCTTGTTTTGGCTTCTTCAAGGAGACTTTGAGGAAAATGATTCCAACTTGGGGAGGACATGCCTGGTATATATCCATATGTGGGCTGGGGTGTTTTTCACAGCTCAGTACATAATTAAACTCGGCGACAAGCTGACAAATGTCTCTCATCAAGATAATACTTTTCAACCTGAGTGTCCCAAGTTTGTTTTCACAACTCAGTTTGTGTCGTCGAAACAAATTTGATGAAGCCCTATCGACTGGCTTTCACTGATTTTTAATCAGTCAGTGAGTGGTTTGCTTTACTGACCCCATGGAGCCCTATTGGTTGGCTTTGATTTAAGTATAACCAATCGGAGCGGTTTGCCTTACTGGCTTCAGAAGTGTGTGAAAATAATATGAAAAATGGTTTTATAAAATATATTGAGACTGGAGAAATAAATAAAAAATAACGCCAAAGATTATGATGCCTCACGAATGTTCTCAGTTGGAATGAATATCCCCCGACGGAGGTTTATGACGGAAAATATTTTACATAACGTAGAAATTGTGTGTTTTAGCTTCTGAACCGCTACATTGTGTGAAAGGTATGAAAAATTAAAGATAAAATACAGTGAAAATAAATAAATAATGAAAAATTAAAAATAAAATACAGTGTAAATAAATAAATAAATAAATAAATAAATAATTTTATTTAGGAAATAAATAAACATGGTTGAAATTGGAACCTATTTTGATTTTGGGAATATATGAACTCTGTCACTCGCCTGTGTGTGTTTGATGTTAAAAAATCGCACTGGCACAGACATTTCCTACTGAAATGTTTTTTTCTTTTAATATGCCGCCGAAAAATTGTTTTCATTTACTGAACCCTGATGGGTTTCAAACATGACAAAAAATTACATAAAATTGATTTAAACTAAGTGATGAGCTTAGGAACTGGTTAAACTGACTGGCAAAAATTGATGTTATTCATTGATGGGCTCCAATTTAGTCCTTACAAGGATGTTACGCAAGCTTTTGTTTTTCTTATAGGCGATGACAGGTCGAAGATTCAAAGGTTCATTTAATTTAGCATTGGTAAAATTGAATTCATCTTTTAACATTTTTGCTATTTCGATATTCATTCTGTTGTACGTTAAAGTGAAAGGAATGATGGACCTCCTTTCGCATTCGCCCTCTGATATGTTCATACCAAATGGCCAGAGGGTTTGAAGCGTATTGATCCAAAAAGCTTCACGTTTTTTTCTAAATTCATCCGTTTCTTCTAATGTGTCTTTAATTGGTGGTTGTTCAATAGGATGGATTTCGAAATCGTCCAAAGAATGGCCAGGAAGGTTAAAATGTTGTGCTACTGGGGCATCAGCATTATGTTTTATATCCTGTTTGTGTCTAGTAGCACGTTCTCGGAAAGGATTTTGACTTTGACCAACATATTGTTTCCGACAGCGCTTACATGTGATAAGGTAAATAATGTTTGGTGAATCACAATGGAGGGGGTTACGGATCTGATAATGATTTTTCGTTTGTTCGGAGGAAAATTCCTCTTTCTGATCAGGCATAAAAGTATGCAGTCTACAACGAGGCTTTTTGCAATTAAATACCGCGCCACTACCATTCTGCAACGGTCTGTTGTGTTCACTCTTCAGTAGTTCGAAATCGGTAGTTTCAGCTGGACTTTCGAGCTTTTTCAGGGTTTGGGATTTCAGGCTACGCAAAAGGCACAGCGAGTACCCTCTCGATCTGAGGGCGCCAAATAGAGTAGAACAAGCCTCATTGAAATTTACCTTATCACTTGAATTGCAGTGGAAACGAATGAGTTGTGATTTGATGATACCTTTAAATGTATGTTGAGGATGAAATGATTTTGTGTGCAACAATTGATGTGAATCAGTTGGTTTAAAATACACTTTATAATCTAAATGACCGGACGCCTGAAATTGCTTGCCTTTATACACGGTCACATCGAGAAAATCAACAGAAGTTTCACTGATAGTAGCTTTCAATTTAATATTTGGATCGTGATTGTTCAAAATTTCTAAAAATTCATCAAAATCTTCTTTTGAATGTTCCCAAATAATAAAAATGTCATCTAAATACCTGAGATATACGAGAGGATGCTTTGCACATTTGCTTAAGGCATTTTCCTCCCATTCCGCTACATAAATGCTTGCAAAATTAGGACTGAATCTTTTGCCCATAGGACAACCCATTATTTGTAGAAAATATTCTCCATTGAATTGAAAGTCATTACCTTTTAAGCTCAGCTCTAAAAGATCCAAAATTTGTTCATCTGGGCGTTTCGCATCCGGATATTTTTCAAATGCATTTTTAACTGATTTAACACCTTTATCAATATCAATGTTCGTATACATACTGTCGATATCCAAAGTAGCCAGAATTGCATTTTTCGATATTTTCAATTTCGAAATTTTTGACAGGAAATCCTGTGTATTTTTTAGATAGCTCGGATGTCTATTTGCTATAGGTTTCAGATGATAATCAATTAATTCCGAGATCGCATAAGATTCCGAATTACAATCTGATACAATTGGCCTCCCGGGTGGAGTTAAGTCATCCGTCCATGAAGAACGGTCCTTGTGGATCTTTGGTAGGATATAAAATTGTCTTGTTTGAGCACTGAGTTTAGCTGTTAAATATTTCAATTGTTTTTTGGTAATGTGACCTTCGTCGAGGAGAAATTTTAAGATCTTATTGAATTTTTCGATATTACTAGGCCAAATAAGTGAATCTATTTTCTTATAATGTTTAGTATTGCTGAGTTGTCTCATGGCTTCCTTTATATAATTATCCCGAGATAGAACAACTACCGACCCACCTTTGTCGGCTGGTTTAATTACTAATTTCTTATTTTTTCGAAGTTTCGTGAGGGCTCTCCGTTCACCGGCTGTTAAATTGTCTTTATCGGAGAGTATGTTCATGCTGAACACCTTTTGGATGATTCGTTTGCTAGCCTCAATAATTTCGGGATCAACTTCACTATCTGGAGGTGACCAACCAGATGATTCTGTAAAAGGAAGTTTCCGACCGCTGGAGTTTCTAAAGCGGTCGACTAATTTCATTTGCCTAAAAAATTACAGTTGTATGATGGTAAATTTGTTTGGTTATCAGTTTTAGGCTTTGGTGCTGGTACAAAAGTTAAACCGCGATCTAAAAGCGATTTCTCTTGGGTTGTTAGGTCATTGGTGCCAGACAGGTTAACCACATTAGTTCCTAATCCCACATCTGTTAGGCGGCTGTTATCTTTGCCTTTACTTAGTTTAAATTTAGGTGGTTCAACCAGTGATCGTACATAATATTGGTGGTTCTCGTGGTCCAATGGATTAAATCCTGAGCAACATCAAACTTCGCGTCATCAATTTTAGGTATAACGTTAACGTCCTTCACTTTCCGAATGGTTTCGTTGATGATGCTCAGGGTTCTCCTCTCAGCCTGAGGGAGGTTTTGCGAAAAGTTTAGTTCAGCGAAATAAATTTTTGCTGATCTAAACTTGACTCTGATATCGCTAAGCATATTCCGCAACTGCTTAACTACGAGATCAGAATTATCGTTTCGAGAATTCACGCCAATATTTAATAATATTTTTTGGGGACTGGACTGGCCCCTGTGCCCTTTAAACATAGAGCGCAGATGATTGAATTTGGCGCCGGGGTAACACTCCACCTGGATGTCCGGATGGGGATTTCGATCAATGCGTCCTAAATTTGAACTTCCAATCATAAGGATGTTTTTACAAACATCGGGGAGGCGCCAATTCCTTTTGTCAAAATTAACTCCGCTTTTATGCCGAAACTGGGAGAATTTAGAATCAAATGAGCGGCCCGATTTGCGGCTCGGTGATTTGACTTTCTCTGAGTACGATATACCTGGTTGAACCACACTCAGGGCCGGCGGAACCATCAAAGGGCAGGGGGGCGAAAATGTTCCAGAAGGGCATCGTGGAGTGCGTTGTGGCAGATGCCGAAGGCATCTGCCCCGAGTGCCGAAGGCACGAGGTATTAAAGGGGGGTCCGGGTGGGGGGGGGGGTCTCCCCCCGGAAAAGTTTTCAAAATGAGGCATCAAATGGTGCATTCTGGTGGCATTTGGACTGAAATCCATCTTGCCTAATTTAATTGAAAAAGTTGATTTTTTTATAGCAGCCAAGTTGTAATATTTTTAAATGCTGGCCCATATGCACACAAACGTAATATATGTTGGAAAAGAACAGTATTTTGCTGCATATATTAGATCTGAGGGCATCTATTTATGGATTCCGCAAGTATACAGATGTAGAGACAGCTTAGAGAGATGATTCCAGTGACACCTATATTTTGTATCCTTGTATCCAACAATATGACAGGCTTACTTACGTTACTAGAGAATATATACAGCTCAGATTTTTTGTGAACACATTGTCGCAAGGCTGAAGCACTTTCAAGGACACATATGGGACGTAAAACAACATTTGAAAGTGTTCAAACAATAACTGTAAATAAAAATATTTGGCTTTATAATATTTTCAAATTGACGAAATTGTCATACATACAGTACCAAAATTAGAATCAACCAAACTCCGGATCAACTCCATATAAAAATCAATATCAACGTATTTCTATTATACACCTTGTATGTTCTCTCTCACACACACATGGGGGAGAGGATCAATGGTCTCTCGCCCCTCTCCCTCTCTCCCCTTCTCTCTCCCTCTCTCAGAGAGAGAGAGAGAGAGAGAGAGGGAGAGAGAGAGAGAGCAAGACCGGGTCGCTAATGTTGAGCACCGAACAATGTATGTATCAGTACCACGTTGGCAATATACATATTTAATTATACTCTAAATAAACAATAAACAACAATGATGAGTCCTGACTGCATACCATATATTATTTAAGGAATTTTCGGCCTTCCGTAATTTTTGTAATCGATCGAGGATGGTTGTCTTCTGATCTGGTGTAGCCATGTTTTCTAATTTCGCCGTGACGTCGTCTGCTGACACGTACCGTGAATGTTTGTTCACTCACTTCTTGGAGACCAATCAGACCATGTCCATATACCTCCCAACCGTTGTATTAATAATAATCTATCATTAATACTCACATAAATCTTATACCTCCTACCCGTTGTATTAATAATAATCTATCATTAATACTCACATAAAGCTTTGGTTTTTGCGTTGAATTCCACTTGCTAAAAATAGTAAACAGATGACCGGTTACGCGGAAAACAAACAAAATACGGAAAGCTGTAAATACTTTAAAAAATACACAACACTGCCAACATATTACAGATATTGTGGGTAAATTATTATACCGATAGTTAATGACAATGGAAACTTTTGGTTTTAGGGCACTTTCGCCCCCGCTCGCCCCCGTGGATGAGGGCAGGAGGGGCGATCGTCCCCGTCGCCCCCTCTTTTCCGCCGGCCCTGACCACACTAGAGGCAGGAGAAGGGGGAGAAGAAACAGAAGCAGGAGAGGAAACAGAAGCAGGAGAAGAAACAGAAGGAGGAGGAGTTCTAGTGAGAGCACTAGGAGAACCAGAGAAGAAAGGCTGAGGAGGAGTAGGAGGTAGAGGAGCAAGACGAGGCGAGACAGCGTTACTCAATTTGCGAGCATCTTCAGTCACAATATGGACCGGAGATGTTTGCAAATTGAGGCGCTTACTCTGAGAGAACGAAGAAGTAGAAGGAAAAGAAGAGGGAGAAGTGCTTTTCCTTGATCTTTTCTTATTTTGCTTTTCGCGTTGGGGTAGAGGGACAACACGGGCCGGAGTTTGCTTGCTCCCTCCCGTATTGTTCCTTACTCCAGACGCTGGGCGAAGTTCCGAAATGTAAGACTCATAGGCCGAAATCGTCTTATCTGTCAACTTATTTTTAAAGTTTTTTTGAGCCCAGATCAAGGCACGCGCCGAAGCGCTGTTGAAGTCTATTTTTTCGAGTCCAGGAGGTGGTCGCATAGCCAAAGTTATCTTAGACTTCAACTGGTTTGAATTTATCTTGTAATGCTCAACTAAAGCATTTAACGTTTGGTTGGCCCACCCCACACTAATCTGTCGAAAAACAGAAAAAAATGTGTGGGGTGGGAAGAGCCGGCTTTAGAAAGCCACCTAACTCATCTACTTTCTTCTCCAACTGTTTCGGGAAATCCCGGTTGGCCAAATGCTGCTCTAGGAGCCCAATATGGTGCATACACTGAATCACCTGGAAAAGGGCCTTGACCAATCTAGAATAGGCCTGGAACGATTGTTCCTGGCCTCTTCCAGACTGGGTAACTCTCTTTCCCTGATGCTTCTGTCTTTTTTGAGCCATTTGAAGAATAGGTAGATGAATTTAAAATGAAATTAAAATGAAGAAATGAAATAAATTAAAATGAAATCTAGATATTACCTATTAGAGAACATACCTGGATTGGTTGTAGTCTTCAGCAAAGGTAGAAAATAATCCGTCTGTCTCGACGCGTTTCGCTTGTTTTGGCTTCTTCAAGGAGACTTTGAGGAAAATGATTCCAACTTGGGGAGGACATGCCTGGTATATATCCATATGTGGGCTGGGGTGTTTTTCACAGCTCAGTACATAATTAAACTCGGCGACAAGCTGACAAATGTCACTCATCAAGATAATACTTTTCAACCTGAGTGTCCCAAGTTTGTTTTCACAACTCAGTTTGTGTCGTCCAAACAAATTTGATGAAGCCCTATCGACTGGCTTTCACTGATTTTTAATCAGTGAGTGAGTGGTTTGCTTCACTGACCCCATGAAGCCCTATTGGTTGGCTTTGATTTAAGTATAACCAATCGGAGCGGTTTGCTTTACTGGCTTCAGAAGTGTGTGAAAATAATATGAAAAATGGTTTTATAAAATATATTGAGACTGGAGAAATAAATAAAAAATAACGCCAAAGATTATGATGCCTCACGAATGTTCTCAGTTGGAATGAATATCCCCCGACGGAGGTTTATGACGGAAAATATTTTACATAACGTAGAAATTGTGTGTTTTAGCTTCTGAACCGCTACATTGTGTGAAAGGTATGAAAAATTAAAGATAAAATACAGTGAAAATAAATAAATAATGAAAAATTAAAAATAAAATACAGTGTAAATAAATAAATAAATAAATAAATAAATAAATAAATAAATAAATAAATAAATAAATAAATAAATAAATAATTTTATTTAGGAAATAAATAAACATGGTTGAAATTGGAACCTATTTTGATTTTGGGCATATATGAACTCTGTCACTCGCCTGTGTGTGTTTGAGGTTAAAAAATCGCACTGGCACAGACATTTCCTACTGAAATGTTTTTTTCTTTTAATATGCCGCCGAAAAATTGTTTTCATTTACTGAACCCTGATGGGTTTCAAACATGACAAAAAATTACATAAAATTGATTTAAACTAAGTGATGAGCTTAGGAACTGGTTAAACTGACTGGCAAAAATTGCTGTTATTCATTGATGGGCTCCAATTTAGTCCTTACAAGGATGTTACGCAAGCTTTTGTTTTTCTTATAGGCGATGACAGGTCGAAGATTCAAAGGTTCATTTAATTTAGCATTGGTAAAATTGAATTCATCTTTTAACATTTTTGCTATTTCGATATTCATTCTGTTGTACGTTAAAGTGAAAGGAATGATGGACCTCCTTTCGCATTCGCCCTCTGATATGTTCATACCAAATGGCCAGAGGGTTTGAAGCGTATTGATCCAAAAAGCTTCACGTTTTTTTTCTAAATTCATCCGTTTCTTCTAATGTGTCTTTAATTGGTGGTTGTTCAATAGGATGGATTTCGAAATCGTCCAAAGAATGGCCAGGAAGGTTAAAATGTTGTTCTACTGGGGCATCAGCATTATGTTTTATATCCTGTTTGTGTCTAGTAGCACGTTCTCGAAAAGGATTTTGACTTTGACCAACATACTGTTTCCTACATCGCTTACAAGTGATAAGGTAAATAATGTTTGGTGAATCACAATGGAGGGGGTTACGGATCTGATAATGATTTTTCGTTTGTTCGGAGGAAAATTCCTCTTTCTGATCAGGCATAACAGTATGCAGTCTACAACGAGGCTTTTTGCAATTAAATACCGCGCCACTACCATTCTGCAACGGTCTGTTGTGTTCACTCTTCAGTAGTTCGAAATCGGTAGTTTCAGCTGGACTTTCGAGCTTTTTCAGGGTTTGGGATTTCAGGCTACGCAAGAGGCACAGCGAGTAACCTCTCGATCTGAGGGCGCCAAATAGAGTAGAACAAGCCTCATTGAAATTTACCTTATCACTTGAATTGCGTTGGAAACGAATGAGTTGTGATTTGATGATACCTTTAAATGTATGTTGAGGATGAAATGATTTTGTGTGCAACAATTGATGTGAATCAGTTGGTTTAAAATACACTTTATAATCTAAATGACCGGACGCCTGAAATTGCTTGCCTTTATACACGATCACATCGAGAAAATCAACAGAATTTTCACTGATAGTAGCTTTTAATTTAATATTTGGATCGTGATTGTTCAAAATTTCTAAAAATTCATCAAAATCTTCTTTTGAATGTTCCCAAATAATAAAAATGTCATCTAAATACCTGAGATATACGAGAGGATGCTTTACACATTTGCTTAAGGCATTTTCCTCCCATTCCGCTACATAAATGCTTGCAAAATAATAATAATAACTCTTTGGCCAGCCGCTGATTTGTCGCGGTCCTCATAAGAGAAGGCCATCATTCCCCCTGCACCCCACCCCCTCTTCCCCTCCTCTCCTCCCAGCATTCAGATATAAACTGCTTAATAGTGTCCCTCACTTCCTCTTTTTCAATTTCTTCAATAAGCATTCCTACCCTCTCCCTCGTGTCCCCCTTCAGCCATCTATCCTTTGTTTCTTCACCCCACTTCTGCATTATTCTTCCAGTAAATTTTATTCTATGAGGTATATACTGTGGGCATTCCAAGAGAAAATGTTCCAGGGTCTCCACTACTCCAGAGTGGCACATTTGGCATCCCTTTTCCCCATCTCTCCCAATTTTCCCCCGAAGCTCCAGTGATCTTGATCTCAGTTTGAACAGCAGTGACCCTCCAAAGGTGCCATCTAGGTACTTCTCAAAAGCTGGCTTTTCTTTATATTGTAACCCCTGCAGTGATCTTTTCACGCTAACCCCTGCTCTCCAGTTTCGATTGCAATCTTCCATGACTCTCTCTTTGACAAACCTTTTGCCTTCTTTCATTCCTACTTCTATGTTTGTGACCTCTATAGAGTAATTGTCCATTAGTTCCCTCACATGTTTTGACCACCCCGTTTCTATATTAGAATTCCAAATGGTATCGAGCATCAATTTGCACCACCGGTTGTCAGGCAGGTTTCTCAAGCAGTTAAAGTAACACAGTTTTCCCAAATCTACCCTGTCCTTGATTTTCATCCACCCAAGCTCCCCCCTTACTGCTTCCAAAGCTGCAGCATTACTCGACCCTGTTATCCATCTGCCGGCATCATTTTGAGTATTTTCCAACTTCTTAGTAACGGTTTGGTTTAATGGAATCACGTCCGTGCCATACGTTATACTTGGTAAACCCACCCTCTCCCACAGTGTTTTTCCCACAAAGACCTTGTTGAAACTATTTTTCCCTAAAAGTTTTAGTTGGTTCAGAATTCTTTTCCCCTTCAGAATCAGTTTGGCTGAGTAATTTCTGTACACCCCTCTTCCCGTTATATTTATGCTTACCCCTAAATACTCATACTCTCCCGTTTCTCCTACAGTGATTTGTTTGCTTTCCCCTTCGGGGATTGAGAACTCCCCCACTCTCCATCTCTTCGTCATATCTACCTTACGTCCAACGGGTATTACCTTGCTTTTATTTTCATTTAGTTCGAGCCGCCAAGTGTTCCCATAACTACCAACAATTTCCAGCAATTTCTCTAGCCCCTGTTCAGTTCTAGACATTAACACCATGTCGTCCGCAAAGAATAAGCCTGGTATCTTTATGTCTCCAACATTTACCCCCTCCGCACTCTGAATTAGTTCGTCCCCTAAATCTTTAACATACAATGCAAACAAAATCGGTGAAAAGATACACCCCTGCTTGAGGCCTATATCCATAGGGACTCGTTTTGTAGTGATACTCCCTAGACTGAGTTGGCTTTGCACATCTGTATACAGTGCTTTCATGATTCCCACAAAGTCACCCCCCAGTCCGATGCCCTCGAGCTTTCGCCACATACCTTCCCTCCACACTCGGTCGTACGCTTTTTTCACATCTAGAAATGCCAGAAACATCTTTTTCTTTTCAGCCTTTGTTGATTCTATCAGTTGGGTGAGTGTAAATAGGTGATCAGTGACTCTTCGTCCTTTCCTGAAACCATTTTGAATTTCTCCTAGAAAACCTTTCTCTTCAATAACTTCCTCTAGTCTACTGTATATGACCTTACAGAATACTTTTCCGATGTTACTACTAACTGATATCCCCCTATAGTTATCTAGAACTTCCTTATCCCCCTTTTTGTGTATGAACGACACCTTACTTTCCCTCCACTCTCTGGGGACCTCTTGCTTTCGCAGAGCCAGGTTGAAAAGGTTTGTCAGGACTTCAATAAGTGCCTCCCCTCCATTTTTGAGGAATTCGTTCGGAATTTCATCAGTCCCTCCCGCTTTACCATTTTTTAATTTCGAGACCACGTTCCGCACTTCTTCTGCCGTTATTTCGCTGCATACACGATTGGATAGGTTCTCCTCCACCAGTGTATTTCTTTTTGGTGGGGACCCACTGCCCCATCGCCTATCGTTTATCTTTTCCCAGTGCTTGACTAACTCTGAAGCGATACGGCCTTTATCTTCTGTACTTTCCCCATCCACTTTGATACTCTGCACACTACTTTTCCCCCGTTTATTTACCCAGTTCCAAAATACGTTTGAGCTCGAACCCCCCGTTTTCTTTATTGTTCTGGCAAGACTGCAATTGCGCTCCTTCCTATTATTATTCTTTATCTCATTCACCTTTTTCCGTGCCAGTTCATATTCTCCTTTCATTAGTCTCGTGTCATTGTTATCCACCCCTTTAAGCTTCCTACTTCTTCTGTAAGCAGCGCATTTTACCTTCCTTTCTTTTATAGCCTTTTTCAGTCCCTCGTTAACCCTGTATCCAAGCTCTCTCGTTGGGACCCTCACCCTTCCTATACAATCCTTCCCTGCCTCTGTTAGGCTATTTACTATGCCATCTGAAATACTCTGGACATTTGCATCCCTAGGTATACATTCAAGACTTGGTTTTAGTTTTTCCCGAAACTGCTTCCAGTCGGCTCCTTGTTTTAGTCCCCAAACTTCCTTGAAGGTATTTCTGTCTCTATTCGTCTTTTTGCCCATAATCTTAACTGTTATCAGGTTGTGATCACTACCCAAGTCATTTTTTCCCTCGTCATCTATTTCTACATCTATAACCTCCCTCCATACGCTAATGTCAGTGAGTATATAATCAATTATTGTTTTCTTATCGTTCCTCTCCCAGGTCCATTTACCCTTACATTTCGCATCCCTGTTCAAGATCTTTAAACCAAGCTCTTTTGATAGGTCCAACATCTTCCTCCCATTCGTGTTAATTTTCCTATCACCTCCCTGTATGCCCTCCTCCTTATCCCCGATGTGCCCATTGAAGTCCCCCATTAGGACAATACTGAACCCTCTGCTTTCAAGCTCTGTGATATTCGATCTAGGAGTTGTATATATTGAATCATTCCACTCGGGCTTACTTCCCTCCACTGCTAAGTATACAACACCAACGGCAACACTCCTGCTTCCTAACTTGATTTTTGCCCAGACTATTTCGTTGGATACTGGAATCTGAGTCCTTGCTTCTGTGAGATCTGTAATCAATGAGGGCTGTAATTCCTCTTTAGCGTAGATGCCAACACCCCCACCCCGTTTCTGACCCTCAGTTCGCCCAGCTCCTATCCACACGCAACCCTTCATCTGATCAGCCCGCTCATCCCGTCGTATCCACGTCTCACTTAGACCCATTATATCGAAGTCTCCTTCGTCCATCAGTGTTGATATTTCGCTTACTTTCTTGTGCAGACCCTGGATGTTGCAGTATCCAAACTTAATGAATCTTTGTTTCTTTGTCATCACTGGCACATTATTATAACCCTGGTGTGTCCCTGTGTTGTGCATGTTTGTTGTTCTTCCTATGTTCCCAGCATTTGTGCCCCTCTGGGTTATCGGCTGTGGTCCCCTACCTCCCTTTTCTCCAAAAAAGGCCCAGCCACCTGTAAAATTTTTTGGCCCAACAGGTCTGTACCCATCCTACTTAAATGCAATCCGTCTCGCCCATACAACTCTCCTTGTCCCCAGAATGAGTCCCAGTGGTCAATGAAATGTATTCCCAAGTCTTTGCAGTGCTCTTCCAGCTCCTCGTTTAGTGCCATAATCCGCGAGTTCCTCTCATTCCCACCACCCATAACGGGGAGCTCCCCTGAAACGATGATCCGAGCATTCCTGCAAAGTAGCTTACTAATTAGGTCCTTGTATGTGTCCACCAAACGAACTGATTTCCTCTCCCTGATGTTATTGGACCCCACATGTAATACCACTACCGGATCAGGCCCCGACCCAGCTACAATACCGTCCACTCTATCCCTCAGGTCCTCCACTTTAGCCCCTGGAAAGCACAGAACTGTTCTATTTTTACTGTCCGGACCACAGACAACCTTGTCGATCCCCCGAACTATGCTACTTCCCGCAACCACCAACTTACTTTTGTCCCTCGCCCTATTTATCTCCTCTAGTCTCCTATTGTTTACAGCGTCCTCTTCCTCTCCAACAGCCCCACTCGGAATCAATATCGGTATCGGTATCTTTGACCTAGGATTACTCCTATCCTTGTCCCTCCGTCTCTTTCCAGGCCCTGAACTACCTGGACTACTCCCCTGGTCTTCTACCGAGTCCCTCCTCCTTTTTCCTGGCCTAGACCCCAACCTACTATCTGTTGCAAGTACCTCCATCTCCTCCTCTAACTCTTCCGAATCGAGCACATCAAATCTGTTTCTGGTGCTGCACTCCCCACTGCCTTTGGACTTTACACCCCTATCTACCTGCTTCTCTGGCCCCCCTTCCCTACCACTTTTGATAGTCCACGCCAAACGCTTTACAGCATTGCTCCGGCCTGGGCCCCCCTCATCTGTCCTACGTATTTTTCTAGCAGCCCCCACCTCATCACCTACCTCATTCACATCAAAGGTTCTACCCCCATGTTTCCTCTTGGAACCACCGACAACCACCCATCCTTCTCGGAAAGCTACTTTCACAGGCGTAACTCCAGACAGCCCCGCCCTACCAAGTTTTCCCTTCAGCTCAGCAATCTCCCCCTCAAACTTAACAATTGTCTCAAGTAGGCGGAGGATTTCCTGACAGTTTGCACATACCTCTCCATATCCCATCGAACGAAAGTCCCCATACATCATAGAACACTGTCTACAAACTTCAAGCCCAATATCGCCATCGGTGGCCCCACCAACCTGGCTCTGACCGACACCCCCAGTGACCTCTGTCTGCAAAATAAGGACTGAATCTTTTGCCCATAGGACAACCCATTATTTGTAGAAAATATTCTCCATTGAACTGAAAGTCATTACATTTTAAGCTCAGCTCTAAAAGATCCAAAATTTGTTCATCCGGGCGTTTCGCATCCGGATATTTTTCAAATGCATTTTTAACTGATTTAACACCTTTATCAACATCAATGTTCGTATACATACTGTCGATATCCAAAGTAGCCAGAATTGCATTTTTCGATATTTTCAATTTCGAAATTTTTGACAGGAAATCCTGTTTATTTTTAGATAGCTCGGATGTCTATTTGCTATAGGTTTCAGATGATAATCAATTAATTCCGAGATCGCATAAGATTCCGAATTACAATCTGATACAATTGGCCTCCCGGGTGGAGTTAAGTCATCCGTCCATGAAGAACGGTCCTTGTGGGTCTTTGGTAGGATATAAAATTGTCTTGTTTGAGCACTGAGCTTAGCTGTTAAATATTTCAATTGTTTTTTGGTAATGTGACCTTCGTCGAGGAGAAATTTTAAGATCTTATTGAATTTTTCGATATTACTTGGCCAAATAAGTGAATCTATTTTCTTATAATGTTTAGTATTGCTGAGTTGTCTCATGTCTTCCTTTATATAATTATCCCGAGATAGAACAACTACCGACCCACCTTTGTCGGCTGGTTTAATTACTAATTTCTTATTTTTTCAAAGTTTCGTGAGGGCTCTCCGTTCACCAGCTGTTAAATTGTCTTTATCGGAGAGTATGTTCATGTTGAACACCTTTTGGATGATTCGTTTGCTAGCCTCAATAATTTCGGGATCTACTTCACTATCTGGAGGTGACCAACCAGATGATTCTGTAAAAGGAAGTTTCCGACCGCTGGAGTTTCTAAAGCGGTCGGCTAATTTCATTTGCCTAAAAAAATTACAGTTGTATGATGGTAAATTTCTTTGGTTATCAGTTTTAGGCTTTGGTGCTGGTACAAAAGTTAAACCGCGATCTAAAAGCGATTTCTCTTGGGTTGTTAGGTCATTGGTGCCAGACAGGTTAACCACATTAGTTCCTAATCCCACATCTGTTAGGCGGCTGTTACCTTTGCCTTTACTTAGTTTAAATTTAGGTGGTTCAACCAGTGATCGTACATAATATTGGCGGTTCTCGTGGTCCAATGGATTAAATCCTGAGCAACATCAAACTTCGCGTCATCAATTTTAGGTATAACGTTAACGTCCTTCACTTTCCGAATGGTTTCGTTGATGATGCTTAGGGTTCTCCTCTCAGCCTGAGGGAGTTTTTGCGAAAAGTTTAGTTCAGCGAAATAAATTTTTGCTGATCTAAACTTGACCCTGATATCGCTAAGCATATTCCGCAACTGCTTAACTACGAGATCAGAATTATCGTTTCGAGAATTCACGCCAATATTTAATAATATGTTTTGGGGACTGGACTGGCCCCTGTGCCCTTTAAACATAGAGCGCAGATGATTGAATTTGGCGCCGGGGTAACACTCCACCTGGATGTCCGGATGGGGATTTCGATCAATGCGTCCTAAATTTGAACTTCCAATCATAAGGATGTTTTTACAAACATCGGGGAGGCGCCAATTCCTTTTGTCAAAATTAACTCCGCTTTTATGCCGAAACTGGGAGAATTTAGAATCAAATGAGCGGCCCGAGTTGCGGCTCGGTGATTTGACTTTCTCTGAGTACGATATACCTGGTTGAACCACACACTAGAGGCAGGAGAAGGTGGAGAAGAAACAGAAGCAGGAGAGGAAACAGAAGCAGGAGAAGAAACAGAAGGAGGAGGAGTTCTAGTGAGAGCACTAGGAGAACCAGAGAAGAAAGGCTGAGGAGGAGTAGGAGGTAGAGGAGCAAGACGAGGCGAGACAGCGTTACTCAATTTGCGAGCATCTTCAGTCACAATATGGACCGGAGATGTTTGCAAATTGAGGCGCTTACTCTGAGAGAACGAAGAAGTAGAAGGAAAAGAAGAGGGAGAAGTGCTTTTCCTTGATCTTTTCTTATTTTGCTTTTCGCGTTGGGGTAGAGGGACAACACGGGCCGGAGTTTGCTTGCTCCCTCCCGTATTGTTCCTTACTCCACACGCTGGGCGAAGTTCCGAAATGTAAGACTCATAGGCCGAAATCGTCTTATCTGTCAACTTATTTTTAAAGTTTTTTTGAGCCCAGATCAAGGCACGCGCCGAAGCGCTGTTGAAGTCTATTTTTTCGAGTCCAGGAGGTGGTCGCATAGCCAAAGTTATCTTAGACTTCAACTGGTTTGAATTTATCTTGTAATGCTCAACTAAAGCATTTAACGTTTGGTTGGCCCACCCCACACTAATCTGTCGAAAAACAGAAAAAAATGTGTGGGGTGGGAAGAGCCGGCTTTAGAAAGCCACCTAACTCATCTACTTTCTTCTCCAACTGTTTCGGGAAATCCCGGTTGGCCAAATGCTGCTCTAGGAGCCCAATATGGTGCATACACTGAATCACCTGGAAAAGGGCCTTGACCAATCTAGAATAGGCCTGGAACGATTGTTCCTGGCCTCTTCCAGACTGGGTAACTCTCTTTCCCTGATGCTTCTGTCTTTTTTGAGCCATTTGAAGAATAGGTAGATGAATTTAAAATGAAATTAAAATGAAGAAATGAAATAAATTAAAATGAAATCTAGATATTACCTATTAGAGAAGATACCTGGATTGGTTGTAGTCTTCAGCAAAGGTAGAAAATAATCCGTCTGTCTCGACGCGTTTCGCTTGTTTTGGCTTCTTCAAGGAGACTTTGAGGAAAATGATTCCAACTTGAATGAATGAAAGGTTTTAGCGCGCCGAAGGCGCGCAGGGACGATGTGGGATTTACAAATCCCTTGCGACCCGGTTAGCCTTATTTTACTTCACTTGGATCTTGGATCACACAGGCCTAGCTTTCCTATTGCCTCAAATGGGGTCTGAAGGGGTATGCACGCGGTTGGAATTCCTGGCAGTTTGCATTGGAGTGATAGATTGTCAAAGACCAAACCCTCAAAGCCATTAAGACTATTGGAGAGTGGGCTCTATTCGGTTCCAGCTTGGCGATGGTAGAGGTTTGAGTCCCACCATGGTGGCGAGCCAGAATATAATGTTGTGCGATGGCAATTTTAAGGGAAAAGGAAAAAAGAAAACCAAACATCAACGCCGGTTTGGTAGCGGCCCCGGTATATGACCATAGCGGTTACAAAAAGGAATGGAGAAAGCTCCAACAGTTTAGTTTGAAAAAAACCGGGAGTCATCCATCAAGCCTTCTGGGAGATAGGATGCCGTATGTGATTTTGAGGTATCTGGTTATCCTTCGGGAATTCCAAATGACCTCCACCCCCCCCCCCCCCCCCCAAAAAAAAAAAAAAAAAAAAAGCCCTTGAAAGGGCTGTTTGCTGGCAAGATTGTTTCAATCCTTGCCTTGGTCTTGTTAGGTTTTCTGCACATCTTTGCTTGAGGATTGTTTCAATCCCTCACAGTATGTCATTCAGTTTGGTCGTGTGTCTGATGAGATAGAGGAGGGAGAAAAGATAGAGAGCTGGAAATTAGAGCAATTCGGTTTTTAATTTACACCTTTTCCGTCCTTTTGGATGGGGAAGCCAGCCTTTTTTTCCCCGAGATTTATATCTCAAGGAGGGGAGACCCGGCAGCAGGTGGAGATTTTCCTCGCTGTTTGCAACTCCCACTGGTAACAGAGGCAAGCTTTCGTACGTATCGTGTCACCCGCAGCCAGTTCTAAATTTAGGTCACAGAATAACTGGCTCACCCCATCACAATGATGTAATCTTTAACCCTTTCGATAGACATGCCCCAGATTATTTAGTTTTCCTATTGAGGACGCGATGCGCATTGAGTTCTATTATTAATTCGCTGTCTTGAAGTCTATTTAGAGTTTTGCTTTGAAGATCTTTTAAGCGCATTGCTATAGTGTCTATTTTTGCTATCTCGTGAAGTTGTTTTATCGATGTCCACGTGGGCTTGCGCAGAGCCACGCGCAAGGCATGATTTTGGACCCGTTGTAGTTTTTCAATGTTGGTTTTATTCAGGTCACTTGTTATTATGGCCCCATACTCTAGTACTGGGCGTATATATGATTTGTAAAGATTGAGGAGAATTTCTTTATTGGCTCCCCAATTTTTACCTCTGATCATTTTCAGGAAATTGATGCGTTTAGTGGCTTTGACGGTGACTGAGTTTATGTGATTGTTTAGATTGAGACTGCTATCCAGGTTGAATCCCAGAAACTTTGCCTCATTACTAGCTTCAAGTTTATGATCGTAAAGCTTAAGCTCAATATTAGGGACAGGCTTTTTCCTTTGTTTTTTATAGAATGTGATTCTTTGTGTTTTCGTGGCATTTAGCTTGATGCGCCACAGGGCGCACCAGTCTTGCAGGTCGCGGATGGTATCCTGCAGGCGGTTTTGTATTATGTTTCCAGACTTACTGGCCGTCCACATTCCTTTGTCGTCTGAGAATTGAGATAGCTCAACATGGTTCTTCCCTAGTTTGTCAATGTCATTCACATATATTATAAACAGAAGCGGGCTGAGGACCGAACCCTGTGGAGTGCCCGCTTCGAGTTTTACCTCGGCTGACACTTCGCGGTTGACTCTCACTTTGATTTTTCGATCAGATAAAAATGATGATATGATCCTTAGAATTTTGGTAGGTAGCCCCATTTTAGCTAGTTTGTATCTCATGCCATTGTGCCAGACAGAGTCAAACGCTTTTTCTACGTCGAGTAATAGCGCGGTTCCTATTTCATTTTGACTGAACGCCGTTTTCATATAATCTACCAGTCTATAAACATGCTCTATTCCCTCTCTTTGGCTCCTGTATGCCCTTTGCCACTTGTTGAAAAAGCTGATTAATTCGAGATGGCTGCGGAGTCTAGTCGTGAGAATCCGTTCGAAAATTTTTCCAATACAGCTGAGTAGGCTGATTGGGCGGTAATTAGCTGGGTTGCTCAAATCCTTGTCGGGTTTGGGTATCATGACTCCTGTAGCTACTTTCCAACATTTTGGGAAGTATCCACTAGAGAGACAGCAGTTTAGGAGGTTAGTGAGTCTACCGAAAAAAGTGTTGGGACATTGTTTCGGGATTTTGTATGAGACCTCGTCCCCTCCTGGGGAAGAAGAAGACTTACATTTTTTAATTGTGTTAGCCACTTCTTCTTTGCTTATCGGTTCCGTGAGTTCATGGCCATCTCCGTCCTCGGGCGTTTGGCTGAAGTTGGCATCGTTAAACGTTGTCTTGTTGTCTTGAACAAATTTGTTTACTTTTTCTTTGAACTCGTCATCAAACCTATCGCCCTCATGTGGACGATGATATTTCTTAAGGAGCTCAGCAAAGGCGCTAGCCTTCGCCTTGTCATCCAGGGCCATAGTTCCATCGTTGATCTTTAGTGCCTTACTGTTGGCGTCTTTATGTTTCTGTCCAGTAAGGGTTTTAAAAGTATCCCAAAACTTTTTAGTCTCCCTGAGTCCATTTAGATTTTCCGTTGCTTTTTTCCATCTCACGCGATTGTCGTTTGCTATTGCTTTTTTAACTTCGCCGTGGAGGCGATTATACACGGCTTTAAGTTCGACCTTTTTAGTTGGAAGTTTTTCTGATTTGTATGCACGGAAGGCCTTTCTTTTTTGTTTTATTATTTGGAGTGTGGTTTCAGTTATTCTGTTGGCCCGCGGTTTAACTGTCTGTTTGGGACAAATCTCATCAAGAGTGTTGTTAATGACTTCACTGAGATTGGTACATGCTTGCTCGAGCTCGCAGGTATTCATTGGGTCGTTTTTGTTTATTTTAACCTGAATTATTTTTCTGAAGAGGTCCCAGTCAATTTTGGATAGATTCCTCCTCCTCATTGTGGGGTATCTTGCGGGTCCGCTGCAACCGTGTAATGTAGCATGAACAGGCAGGTGGTCGCTACCTAAATCATCGTCCCCCACATATATGTCTTGCATTTGATTAGTTAGTGATTTACTGGTTATAATTAGGTCAAGGATGTCGGATTGGTGGAGGGTGTTGTTACTGACGTGAGTAATGTCGTGGTCGTTATTTAATACAAAAAGATCAAATTGTTCGATGATATTGAAGAGAGCGTCGCCATTGGGCTCCGTTTTATTGCATCCGAAAACCTGATGTTTGGCATTGAAATCACCTAAGAAAATACAGTGTTTGTGATTTTTCACAAAGAATTCAAAGACTTTGCTGTCAACTGTTTTTTTCGGTTCATTATAATATGAGATTACGGCAACTTTTTTATGATCTAGTTCAATCTCAGCGGCAATCACTTCTGCGTTGAGATGATCGCTTGATATCGTTTTATATTTTAAGTCCTGCCTTATGAGTAGAGCGACTCCGCCTCCACGTTGTGTGGGACGGTCTCGTCTAATGATGTTGAATCCACTTAGCAAAAATGTCTTACTTGGCTTTAACCATGTTTCGCTGATACCAATTACATCTACGTTGGTGAAGTAATCGGACATCTGTGAGCTTTTGCAGTTAACGCTTCGAGCGTTCCACTGAATTATTTTCAACTTATCCATAGGTGTTCAGTACCTGACGTAATTTTACTAGTTAACGTGTTGTGGGTGTGATTTATATTTTATTTATGGCGGCTTCTATTAGCGAGGAAGAAATTTGAGTTCGATATAATTTGGATGCTGTTTTCCCAACTTCTTTACATATGTCGGAAAGACTGACGTCGAAGTGTTTGTTCATTATATTAAAAATTGAACCAGCCATTAGGCTGCACATCGAATGTGGAGAGGCTGAGTTTTCTACGCTGTTGACATTAATAGCTTTGAGTTCTATGTCGGTTTTAACTTTTTTGTAGTGGGGACACCCCCGATAATTGCTTGGGTGTTGCCCGTTACAATTTGGGCATTTCAGTGTTGAAACCTTGCACGACTTTGTTATATGTTTTTCGCCGCATTTCATGCAACGCAACTCTCCTTTGCATCTGTTCGACATATGGCCAAATTTCTGGCATTTATGACATTGTGTGGGCTGAGGCAAAACACGATACTCCTCAGTCTCATATTTTTGTCCGTTTATACAAACACCTTTGTTAATGAAGTTAAGTTTTATGGCTCTATTGGGGCATTTTACTTTAATTTTCCACGTAGGGTTGCCTGTAGTCTTAGATATTAGTCTCCCCCACGAGTATCCCGACAGGGCTTCATCAATATCCCCATCATTGATCTTTGTGGGAACCCTTGTGACGACTACGCAGGGGTTTTGCAGCGGTTGATGTGGTTGTTTATTCGTCCGGTGTTTGGCCGTATTATCCTTTTGAGGTTGTTTAGAAAGGGCTCTTACCTTGTCGGCAAAAGATACACCACCGTCAGTGGTGAATGTTGGCGTCGCCGGTATCGTTTCCGTTGCGTGACTGTCTGCCGATTTCCCACCATTGTGGATCTCCGCACTGGTTGTTACTACTGTAACATCCATGGTGTCCGAGGTCTCAACGACAACAACACCCGGGTTATCGGTGTGTGTCGACGCTTTCCGGGTTTTCTTAGCCACCGTTTCTATTTCCAGGGACTCGCCATTTTCCTGGAAGTCTGTATCCAATTTCCTTTTCGGGCGCGGCGTAATCTGATTGACCACATCACAGGTGGGAACAGTAGTTGCCTCTTGCTCTATGAGCGAACGCAACCAGTTGTCTTGACTGGTGGTAACGAGTTCCGAGCCCTGATTTGGTGGTACCTCCAAAGAGATGGCGTGCACAGGTCTCCCTATCTCAGCGGTATTATCTATAAAGGGCGAAACAGGTGTCGGATTAGTTTTGCCCATCATCCCCTTGCTAGGATTAGTTTTCGAAAACTGCTGAGTTGTATCAACTGGTTTAGAAACACTAGCGATATCCGTAACTGTGTTCGTTTTAGGGCCCAACGAGTTGGACTCCACACCCTTGCCCTTTTGTTTAGAGTTTCCGTTGCTGGGGCACGAACCCAAACCTGAATTATTTCTTCCTTTTCCCTTTTTTCCAGATGCCGACTTATTTTCCTTTTTTGATTCCGTCGAAGCTTTTATTAATTCCATTTTTTCTTTCTCGAACTGTTCTTTTTGAGCCCTAATGTCCGAGCGCAAACCCTCTATAGTGTCGTTCAATCTAGCTATCTCTTTTTGAAATCCAGATATCATCAATATTAAATCCATTCCCGAAGTGGGTTCAGTGGTGGAGTTAGTTGCCATGTCACTCTGTTCAGTTATCAGTTATCAGTTATTGTCTAAGTTATCAGCAAATTATTGGTAAAATATTTCGTTGAAGTATATTTAGTTTTAACAGAGAAAAGCAAACAGAAAATAGATAGAGTTAAAGATAAACACTTACAAAATTACACTAGAGTGTACAGAAGTGGTACAGAGAACAATAGGCTTAATAACTTGAATGAATGAATGAATGAAAGGTTTTAGCGCGCCGAAGGCGCGCAGGGACGATGTGGGATTTACAAATCCCTTGCGACCCGGTTAGCCTTATTTTATTTCACTTGGATCTTGGATCACACAGGCCTAGCTTTCCTATTGCCTCAAATGGGGTCTGAAGGGGTATGCACGCGGTTAGAATTCCTGGCAGTTTGCATTGGAGTGATAGATTGTCAAAGACCAAACCCTCAACGCCATTAAGACTATTGGAGAGTGGGCTCTATTCGGTTCCAGCTTGGCGATGGTAGAGGTTTGAGTCCCACCATAACTTGGGGAGGACATGCCTGGTATATATCCATATGTGGGCTGGGGTGTTTTTCACAGCTCAGTACATAATTAAACTCGGCGACAAGCTGACAAATGTCACTCATCAAGATAATACTTTTCAACCTGAGTGTCCCAAGTTTGTTTTCACAACTCAGTTTGTGTCGTCCAAACAAATTTGATGAAGCCCTATCGACTGGCTTTCACTGATTTTTAATCAGTCAGTGAGTGGTTTGCTTTACTGACCCCATGAAGCCCTATTGGTTGGCTTTGATTTAAGTATAACCAATCGGAGCGGTTTGCTTTACTGGCTTCAGAAGTGTGTGAAAATAATATGAAAAATGGTTTTATAAAATATATTGAGACTGGAGAAATAAATAAAAAATAACGCCAAAGATTATGATGCCTCACGAATGTTCTCAGTTGGAATGAATATCCCCCGACGGAGGTTTATGACGGAAAATATTTTACATAACGTAGAAATTGTGTGTTTTAGCTTCTGAACCGCTACATTGTGTGAAAGGTATGAAAAATTAAAGATAAAATACAGTGAAAATAAATAAATAATGAAAAATTAAAAATAAAATACAGTGTAAATAAATAAATAAATAAATAAATAAATAAATAAATAAATAAATAAATAAATAAATAAATAATTTTATTTAGGAAATAAATAAACATGGTTGAAATTGGAACCTATTTTGATTTTGGGCATATATGAACTCTGTCACTCGCCTGTGTGTGTTTGAGGTTAAAAAATCGCACTGGCACAGACATTTCCTACTGAAATGTTTTTTTCTTTTAATATGCCGCCGAAAAATTGTTTTCATTTACTGAACCCTGATGGGTTTCAAACATGACAAAAAATTACATAAAATTGATTTAAACTAAGTGATGAGCTTAGGAACTGGTTAAACTGACTGGCAAAAATTGCTGTTATTCATTGATGGGCTCCAATTTAGTCCTTACAAGGATGTTACGCAAGCTTTTGTTTTTCTTATAGGCGATGACAGGTCGAAGATTCAAAGGTTCATTTAATTTAGCATTGGTAAAATTGAATTCATCTTTTAACATTTTTGCTATTTCGATATTCATTCTGTTGTACGTTAAAGTGAAAGGAATGATGGACCTCCTTTCGCATTCGCCCTCTGATATGTTCATACCAAATGGCCAGAGGGTTTGAAGCGTATTGATCCAAAAAGCTTCACGTTTTTTTTCTAAATTCATCCGTTTCTTCTAATGTGTCTTTAATTGGTGGTTGTTCAATAGGATGGATTTCGAAATCGTCCAAAGAATGGCCAGGAAGGTTAAAATGTTGTGCTACTGGGGCATCAGCATTATGTTTTATATCCTGTTTGTGTCTAGTAGCACGTTCTCGGAAAGGATTTTGACTTTGACCAACATATTGTTTCCGACAGCGCTTACATGTGATAAGGTAAATAATGTTTGGTGAATCACAATGGAGGGGGTTACGGATCTGATAATGATTTTTCGTTTGTTCGGAGGAAAATTCCTCTTTCTGATCAGGCATAAAAGTATGCAGTCTGCAACGAGGCTTTTTGCAATTAAATACCGCGCCACTACCATTCTGCAACGGTCTGTTGTGTTCACTCTTCAGTAGTTCGAAATCGGTAGTTTCATCTGGACTTTCGAGCTTTTTCAGGGTTTGGGATTTCAGGCTACGCAAGAGGCACAGCGAGTACCCTCTCGATCTGAGGGCGCCAAATAGAGTAGAACAAGCCTCACTGAAATTTACCTTATCACTTGAATTGCAGTGGAAACGAATGAGTTGTGATTTGATGATACCTTTAAATGTATGTTGAGGATGAAATGATTTTGTGTGCAACAATTGATGTGAATCAGTTGGTTTAAAATACACTTTATAATCTAAATGACCGGACGCCTGAAATTGCTTGCCTTTATACACGGTCACATCGAGAAAATCAACAGAAGTTTCACTGATAGTAGCTTTCAATTTAATATTTGGATCGTGATTGTTCAAAATTTCTAAAAATTCATCAAAATCTTCTTTTGAATGTTCCCAAATAATAAAAATGTCATCTAAATACCTGAGATATACGAGAGGATGCTTTGCACATTTGCTTAGGCATTTTCCTCCCATTCCGCTACATAAATGCTTGCAAAATTAGGACTGAATCTTTTGCCCATAGGACAACCCATTATTTGTAGAAAATATTCTCCATTGAGTTGAAAGTCATTACCTTTTAAGCTCAGCTCTAAAAGATCCAAAATGTGTTCATCTGGGCGTTTCGCATCCGGATATTTTTCAAATGCATTTTTAACTGATTTAACACCTTTATCAATATCAATGTTCGTATACATACTGTCGATATCCAAAGTAGCCAGAATTGCATTTTTCGATATTTTCAATTTCGAAATTTTTGACAGGAAATCCTGTGTATTTTTTAGATAGCTCGGATGTCTATTTGCTATAGGTTTCAGATGATAATCAATTAATTCCAAGATCGCATAAGATTCCGAATTACAATCTGATACAATTGGCCTCCCGGGTGGAGTTAAGTCATCGGTCCATGAAGAACGGTCCTTGTGGATCTTTGGTAGGATATAAAATTGTCTTGTTTGAGCACTGAGTTTAGCTGTTAAATATTTCAATTGTTTTTTGGTAATGTGACCTTCGTCGAGGAGAAATTTTAAGATCTTATTGAATTTTTCGATATTACTAGGCCAAATAAGTGAATCTATTTTCTTATAATGTTTAGTATTGCTGAGTTGTCTCATGGCTTCCTTTATATAATTATCCCGAGATAGAACAACTACCGACCCACCTTTGTCGGCTGGTTTAATTACTAATTTCTTATTTTTTCGAAGTTTCGTGAGGGCTCTCCGTTCACCGGCTGTTAAATTGTCTTTATCGGAGAGTATGTTCATGCTGAACACCTTTTGGATGATTCGTTTGCTAGCCTCAATAATTTCGGGATCTACTTCACTATCTGGAGGTGACCAACCAGATGATTCTGTAAAAGGAAGTTTCCGACCGCTGGAGTTTCTAAAACGGTCGGCTAATTTCATTTGCCTAAAAAAATTACAGTTGTATGATGGTAAATTTGTTTGGTTATCAGTTTTAGGCTTTGGTGCTGGTACAAAAGTTAAACCGCGATCTAAAAGCGATTTCTCTTGGGTTGTTAGGTCATTGGTGCCAGACAGGTTAACCAAATTAGTTCCTAATCCCACATCTGTTAGGCGGCTGTTACCTTTGCCTTTACTTAGTTTAAATTTAGGTGGTTCAACCAGTGATCGTACATAATATTGGCGGTTCTCGTGGTCCAATGGATTAAATCCTGAGCAACATCAAACTTCGCGTCATCAATTTTAGGTATAACGTTAACGTCCTTCACTTTCCGAATGGTTTCGTTGATGATGCTCAGGGTTCTCCTCTCAGCCTGAGGGAGTTTTTGCGAAAAGTTTAGTTCAGCGAAATAAATTTTTGCTGATCTAAACTTGACCCTGATATCGCTAAGCATATTCCGCAACTGCTTAACTACGAGATCAGAATTATCGTTTCGAGAATTCACGCCAATATTTAATAATATTTTTTGGGGACTGGACTGGCCCCTGTGCCTTTTAAACATAGAGCGCAGATGATTGAATTTGGCGCCGGGGTAACACTCCACCTGGATGTCCGGATGGGGATTTCGATCAATGCGTCCTAAATTTGAACTTCCAATCATAAGGATGTTTTTACAAACATCGGGGAGGCGCCAATTCCTTTTGCCAAAATTAACTCCGCTTTTATGCCGAAACTGGGAGAATTTAGAATCAAATGAGCGGCCCGAGTTGCGGCTCGGTGATTTGACTTTCTCTGAGTACGATATACCTGGTTGAACCACGCTAGAGGCTGGAGAAGGGGCTGAAGAAACAGAAGCAGGAGAGGAAACAGAAGCAGGAGAAGAAACAGAAGGAGGTGGAGGAGTTCTAGTGAGAGCACTAGGAGAACCAGAGAAGAAAGGCTGAGGAGGAGTAGGAAAGTAGAGGAGCAAGACGAGGCGAGACAGCGTTACTCAATTTGCGAGTATCTTCAGTCACAATATGGACCAGAGATGTTTGCAAATTGAGGCGCTTACTCTGAGAGAAAGAAGAAGTAGAAGGAAAAGAAGAGGGAGAAGTGCTTTGCCTTGATCTTTTCTTATTTTGCTTTTCGCGTTGGGGTAGAGGGACAACACGGGCCGGAGTTTGCTTGCTCCCTCCCTTATTGAAGAATCCATATAAAATATAATTGCTGATTTGAAGACTGGTGGGAACTAGTGGGATCTGGTGGGGACTATATGGGACTGGTGGGGACTAGCAGGCTAATTGTCGTAAAAACCCATGGTTTCTACAACCGGATATCCACATCTCCTACTACTTCACTTCCTAGGTCCCCTGCGGGATCCTGCCAATAGGGCACGTTTCATCGCTCTCCTACTACTACCAGCTGCTCCAGCAAAGCTCCGGATAATAAGGATCGAAAACCTCCTGCTATACTACTAGTGGGATTCAGGGGTTCGTATCCCATACGAGGATATGGGGAACACGATGTAAGACATCACTGAGGAATTTCCTCACGCCCCTAATGGTCTTGTATGATGAAAGACGCTCTCACACTTCTCATTTGAGACGCAATGTATAGTAAGAGTGGGCAGGCCATAGATGAATCGAATGATCCGATTGGACCTCCAAAGACCTGGAGGAAGGTAGAGGTCAGGGCACGATCAGGGACAGTCAATAACAGCTAGGATTAGATTCAATGCTCGGCAACATTGGCACATCCAATATTAGCACTTAATTTATTATATCTAATATGACAAGCTCCATCAATCAAGATTAGGCAACAATAATACAGCATAATGAATACAGGAAAATGACTAAATTCCTGTTAATTTAATAGAATACAAGAAAATGACTAAATTCCTGTTAATTTAATAGAATACAATTCAGGAAGATTACTAAATTCCTGTTAATTTAAAAGAATACAATACAGGAAAATGACTATATTCCTGTTAATTTAATAGAATACAATACAAGAAAATGACTAAATTCCTGTTAAGTTAATAGAATACAATACAAGAAAATGACTAACTTCCTGTTAATTTAATAGAATACAATACAAGAAAATGACCAAATTCATGTTAATTTAATAGAACACAATACAGGAAAATGACTAAACTCCTGTTAAGTTAATAGAATACAATACAAGAAAATTACTAACTTCCTGTTAATTTAATAGAATACAATACAAGAAAATGACCAAATTCATGTTAATTTAATAGAACACAATACAGGAAAATGACTAAACTCCTGTTAAGTTAATAGAATACAATACAAGAAAATTACTAACTTCCTGTTAATTTAATAGAATACAATAAAATGACTAAATTCCTGTTAATTTAATAGAATACAAGAAAATGACTAAATTCCTGTTAACTTAATAGAATACAATACAATAAAATGACTAAATTCCTGTAAATTTAATAGAATACAATAAAATGACTAAATTCCTATTAATTTAATAGAATACAAGAAAATGACTAAATTCACGTTAATTTTATACAATACAAGAAAATGACTAAACTCCTGTTAATTTAATAGAATACAATACAGGAAAATGACTAAACTCCTGTTAATTTAATAGAATACAACACAAGAAAATGACTAAATTCCTGTTAATTTAATAGAATACAATACAGGAAAATGACTAAATTCCCGTTAACTTAATAGAATACAATACAGGAAAATGACTAAACTCCTGTTAATTTAATAGAATACAATACAGGAAAATGACTAAACTCCTGTTAATTTAATAGAATACAACACAAGAAAATGACTAAATGCCTGTTAATTTAATAGAATACAATACAGGAAAATGACTAAATTCCCGTTAACTTAATAGAATACAATACAGGAAAATGACTAAACTCCTGTTAATTTAATAGAATACAATACAGGAAAATGACTAAACTCCTGTTAATTTAATAGAATACAACACAAGAAAATGACTAAATTCCTGTTGATTTAATAGAATACAATACAGGAAAATGACTAAATTCCCGTTAACTTAATAGAATACAATACAGGAAAATGACTAAATTCCTGTTAATTTAATAGAATACAATACAGGAAAATGACTAAACTCCTGTTAATTTAATAGAATACAACACAAGAAAATGACTAAACTCCCGTTAATTTAATAGAATACAATACAAGAAAATGACTAAATTCCCGTTAACTTAATAGAATACAATACAGGAAAATGACTAAACTCCTGTTAATTTAATAGAATACAATACAGGAAAATGACTAAACTCCTGTTAATTTAATAGAATACAATACAAGAAAATGACTAAACTCCTGTTAATTTAATAGAATACAATACAAGAAAATGACCAAATTCATGCTAATTTAATAGAACACAATACAGGAAAATGACTAAATTCCTGTTAATTTAATAGAATACAATACAAGAAAATGACCAAATTCATGTTAATTTAATAGAACACAATACAGGAAAATGACTAAACTCCTGTTAAGTTAATAGAATACTATATGGGAAATGACTAAACTCCTGTTAATTTAATAGAATACAATACAAGAAAATGACTAACTTCCTGTTAATTTAATAGAATACAATTCAGGAAAATGACTAAATTCCTGTTAATTTAATAGAATACAAGAAAATGACTAACTTCCTGTTAATTTAATAGAATACAATACAAGAAAATGACTAAATTCCTGTTAATTTAATAGAATACAAGAAAATGACTAAACTCTTCTCGATTTAACAGAATACAATACAGGGAAATTACTAAATTCCTGTTAATTTGATAGAATACAATACAGGAAAATGACTAAATTCCTGTTAACTTAATAAAATAAAGGAAAATGACTAAATTCCTGTTAATTTAATAGAATACAATACAGGAAAATGACAAAATTCCTGTTAACTTAATAGAATACATGAAAATGACTAAATTCCGGTTAATTTAATAGAATACAGGAAAATGTCTAAATTCCTGTTAATTTAATAGAATACAAGAAAATGACTAAACTCCTCTTAATTTAACAGAATACAATACAGGAAAATTACTAAATTCCTGTTAATTTAATAGAATACAATACAAGAAAATGACTAAATTCCTGTTAATGTTAATTTAATAGAATACAATACCGGAAAATGACTAAATTCCTTTTAACTTAATAGAATACAATAAAATGACTAAATTCCTGTTAATTTAATATCAATGCAGGAAAATGACTAAATTCCTGTTAATTTAATAGAATACAATACAGGAAAATGACTAAATTCCTGTTAATTTAATAGAATACAATACAGGAAAATGACTAAATTCCTGTTAATTTAATAGAATACAATAAAATGACTAACTTCCTGTTAATTTAATATAATCCAATACAAGGAAATGAATACAATACTGGAAAATGACTGAATTCTTGTTAATTTATTAGAATACAATACAAGAAAATGACTAAATTCCTGTTAATTTAATAGAATACAAGAAAATGACTAAACTCTTCTCAATTTAACAGAATACAATACAGGGAAGTTACTAAATTCCTGTTAATTTAATAGAATACAATGCAGGAAAATGACTAAATTCCTGTTAATTTAATAGAATACAATGCAGGAAAATGACTAAATTCCTGTTAATTTAATAGAATACAATACAGGAAAATGACTAAATTCCTGTTAATTTAATAGAATACAATTCAGGAAAATGACTAAATTCCTGTTAATTTAATAGAATACAATAAAATGACTAACTTCCTGTTAATTTAATATAATCCAATACAAGGAAATGAATACAATACTGGAAAATGACTGAATTCTTGTTAATTTATTAGAATACAATACAAGAAAATGACTAAATTCCTGTTGATTTAACAGAATACAATACAGGAAAATGACTAAATTCCTGTTAATCTAATAGAATACAATACAGAAAAATGACTAAATTCCTGTTAATTTAATAGAATATAGGAATGTGACTAAATTCCTGTTAATTTAATAGAATAAAAAAATGAATAAATTCCTTTTAAGTTGATAGAATTCAGGAAAATGACTAAATTTCTGTTAATTTAATAGAATTCAGGAAAATTACTGAATTCCTGTTAATTTAACAGAATACAAGAAATTTACTGGATTCCTGTTAATTTAATAGAATTTAATGTTCCTGTTAATTGAATATTTTTAGCAGGCAATCAATGGATTTCAACTGTAATATGTACTTACTTTGTTAGTTAATATCTCATATGACTTTAATATCCACCCGCCAATTTGAATCGTTATTATACAATGGAAGAAGGTTCTATAAGCTGTATCTGGAGACAAAAACTATTAAAGGTATCGCAATAGTTAATATAAATTTTGTGTGAAAAAACATATGATCACATCATTTAAATTTAGGCATTCAAATATTTATTCGGACAATTTTCTCAGTCCTCAAAACTGAGGGTCATTCAACAAACAAGAGTGAAAAATTGACAGAAAGGAAAGTACCAGTCACGGGTATCTTTTTTCTTGCAATTTCCAATATTTTTAGGACCCAAACTTCTCTCAAATTAACCCCTATTTTTCTCTGCAATATTCAGAATGATACAAAATTCCAGTACAATGCTTCAAATGGGTTTTAAATCTATATTTTTTCTCAAGGCTGCTTAGTTTCGGAGATTGCATAATTTCCGAGTGCAACTTTTCAATAGAAATATTTAGGACAGGGATACCTAAAGGCTCGGTTATTTAATAACTTCTTTTCCATGTATTGTTTGTCATTAGACATGTAATGTAAAGAAACTGAGATCCGACATGGGGTGGCACTGGCTGTCGAAGTGTCCTTTAACCACAATAAAAAAATAAATAAATAAATAAATAAATAAATAAATAAATAAACTGAGGGTCACTTAACACTCCATCAATCTTAGAATATCAGTTTTATTTGTTGATCGTGGTGAATGACTTCCAGAGTAAAATCTGTTTACGTTCATAAGATACCTTGGTTTTGGTTCCTGCCTTTCAGGTTTGAACCTGATTATTGCCATCCTATTTTTCGGAGTTGGGGGTATGTTTCTGATCACCGACCTGACCGGGAAACCAAACTGGATTCTGAAATATAAGGTGCAGAAAGAAAAGAACAAACCGGTAAGCAATGTACACAATAGTTATTATCATAAAATACCAGCATCATTGTTTCCAGAAACGAGCAAACTGGTAAGTAATGTGCTCAAAACAAATACCGACATCATGGGGTCCAGATACGCACAAACGGGTAAGTAATGTGCACAACACAAATACCGACATCATGGAGCCCAGATACGAAGAAACTGGTAAGTAATGTGCTCAACACAAATACCAACATCATGGGATCCAGATACGCACAAACGGGTAAGTAATGTACACAACACAAATACCCATATCATGATGTCAAGAAAAGAACAACCAATAAGGAGAGCCCCAAAATAGTTACTGCTAACATACCGGCATCATGGGTCCAGATAAATACAAACCAGTAAGGAATGTACACTACAGTTACTATAGTAGAATACAATACCGGCATAAAGGGGTCCAGATAAGAACAAACCAGTAAGGAATGTACACTATAGTTATTATAGTAGAATACCGGCAACATGGTGTCCAGATAAGAACAAACCAGTAAGGAATGTACATTATAGCTACTATAGTGGAATACCGGCATCATGGGGTCCAGATAAGAACAAACCACTAAGGAATGTACACTATAGTTACTATAGTAGGATACCTCCATCATGGGGTCCAGATAAGAACAAACCAGTAAGGAATGTACACTATAGTTATTATAGTAGAATACCGGCATCATGGGGTCCAGATAAGAACAAACAGTAAGGAACGTGCACAAAAGTTACTATAGTAGAATACCGGCATCACGCCGACCAGTTAAGAACAAACCAGTAAGGAATGTACACTATAGTTATTATAGTAGAATACCGGAATCATGGTTTCCAGATAAGAACAAAGCAGTAAGGAATGTACACTGTAGTTACTATAGTAGGATACCGGCATCATGGGGTCCAGATAAGAACAAACCGGAAAGTGGTGTACACCATAGTTACTATAGTAGAATACCAGCATCATGGGGTCCAGATAAGAACAAACCAGTAAGGAATGTACACTATAGTTACTATAGTAGAAAACCGACATCATGGGGTCCAGATAAGAACAAACCGGTAAGTAATGTACAATATAGTTACTATAGTAGAATACCGGCATCATGGTTTCCAGATAAGAACAAACCAGTAAGGAATGTACACCATAGTTACTACAGTAGAATACCGGCATCATGGTGTACAGATAAGAACAAAGCAGTAAGGAATGTACACTATAGTTACTATAGTAGGATATCGGCATCATGGGGTCCAGATAAGAACAAACCAGTAAGGAATGTACACTATAGTTACTACAGTAGAATACCGGCATCATGGTGTCCAGATAAGAAAAAAACAGTAAGGAATGTACACTATAGTTACTATAGTAGAATACCGGCATCATGGTGTCCAGATAAGAACAAACCAGTAAGGAATGTACACTATAGTTACTACAGTAGAATACCGGCATCACGCCGACCAGTTAAGAACAAACCAGTAAGGAATGTACACTATAGTTATTATAGTAGAATACCGGAATCATGGTTTCCAGATAAGAACAAAGCAGTAAGGAATGTACACCATAGTCGCTACAGTAGCATACCGGCATCATGGGGTCCAGATAAGAACAAACCAGTAAGGAACATACACTATAGGCACTATAGTAGAATACCGGCATCATGGTGTACAGATAAGAACAAACCAGTAAGGAATGTACACTATAGTTACTATAGTAGGAAACCGGCATCATGGGGTCCAGATAAGAACAAACCAGTAAGGAATGTACAATATAGTTACTACAGTAGAATAACGGCATCATGGTGTCCAGATAAGAACAGACCAGTAAGGAATGTACACTATAGTTACTACAGTAGAATACCGGCATCATGGTGTACAGATAAGAGCAAACCAGTAAGGAATGTACACTATAGTTACTAGAGTAGAATACCGGCATCACGGCGACCAGTTAAGAACAAACCAGTAAGGAAAGTACACTATAGTTATTATAGTAGAATACCGGCATCATAGTGTACAGATAAGAACAAACCAGTAAGGAATGTACACTATAGTTACTGTAGTAGGATACCGGCATCATGGGGTCCAGATAAGAACAAACCAGTAAGGAATGTACACTATAGTTACTACAGTAGAATACCGGCATCAAGGTGTCCAGATAAGAACAGACCAGTAAGGATTGTACACTATAGTTACTATAGTACAATACCGGCATTATGGGGTGCAAATAAGAACAAACCAGTAAGGAATGTACACTATAGTTACTATAGTAGAATACCGGCATCACGGCGACCAGTTAAGAACAAACCAGTAAGGAATATACACTATAGTTATTATAGTAGAATACCGGCATCATGGGGTCCAAATAAGAACAAACCAGTAAGGAATGTACACTATACTTACTATAGTAGGATACCGGCATCATGGAGTCCAGATAAGAACAAACCATTAAGTAATGTACACTATAGTTACTATAGTAGAATAACAGCATCATTGTGTCCAGATACGAACAAACCAGTAAGGATTGTACACTATAGTTACTATAGTACAATACCGGCATTATGGAGTGCAAATAAGAACAAACCAGTAAGGAATGTACACTATAGTTACTATAGTAGAATACCGGCATCACGGCGACCAGTTAAGAACAAACCAGTAAGGAATATACACTATAGTTATTATAGTAGAATACCGGCATCATGGGGTCCAAATAAGAACAAACCAGTAAGGAATGTACACTATAGTTACTATAGTAGAATACCGGCATCATGGTGTACAGATAAGAACAAACCAGTAAGGAATGTACACTATAGTTACTATAGTAGGATACTGGCATCATGGTGTTCATATAAGAACAAACCAGTTAGGAATGTAGACTATAGATACTATAGTAGGATACCGGCATCACGGCGACCAGTTAAGAACAAACCAGTAAGGAACGTACACTATAGTTATTATAGTAGAATACCGGCATCATGGGGTCCAAATAAGAACAAACCAGTAAGGAATTACACTATAGTTACTATAGTAGAATACCGGCATCACGGCGACCAGTTAAGAACAAACCAGTAAGGAATATACACTATAGTTATTATAGTAGAATACCGGCATCATGGGGTCCAAATAAGAACAAACCAGTAAGGAATGTACACTATAGTTACTATAGTAGAATACCGGCATCATGGTGTACAGATAAGAACAAACCAGTAAGGAATGTACACTATAGTTACTATAGTAGGATACCGGCATCATGGGATCCAGATAAGAACAAACCAGTAAGGAATGTACACTATAGTTACTATAGTAGAATACCGACATCATGGTGTTCATATAAGAACAAACCAGTAAGGAATGTACACTATAGTTACTATAGTAGGATACCGACATCATGGGATCCAGATAAGAACAAACCAGTAAGGAATGTACACTATAGTTACTATAGTAGAATACCGACAACATGGTGTTCATATAAGAACAAACCAGTAAGGAATGTACACTATAGTTACTATAGTAGGATACCGACATCATGGGATCCAGATAAGAACAAACTAGTAAGGAATGTACACTATAGTTACTATAGTAGAATACCGACATCATGGGGTCCAGATAAGAACAAACCAGTAAGGAATGTACACTATAGTTACTATAGTAGGATACCGGCATCATGGGGTCCAGATAAGAACAAACCATTAAGGAATGTACACTATAGTTACTATAGTAGAATAACAGCATCATAGTGTCCAGATAGGAACAAACCAGTAAGGATTGTACACTATAGTTACTATAGTACAATACCGGTATTATGGGGTGCAAATAAGAACAAACCAGTAAGGAATGTACACTATAGTTACTATAGTAGAATACCGGCATCACGGCGACCAGTTAAGAACAAACCAGTAAGGAATATACACTATAGTTATTATAGTAGAATACCGGCATCATGGGGTCCAAATAAGAACAAACCAGTAAGGAATGTACACTATAGTTACTACAGTAGAATACCGGCATCATGGTGTACAGATAAGAACAAACCAGTAAGGAATGTACACTATAGTTACTATAGTAGGATACCGGCATCATGGTGTTCATATAAGAACAAACCAGTAAGGAATGTAGACTATAGATACTATAGTAGGATACCGGCATCACGGCGACCAGTTAAGAACAAAACAGTAAGGAATGTACACTATAGTTATTATAGTAGAATACCGGCATCATGGGGTCCAAATAAGAACAAACCAGTAAAGAATGTACACTATAGTTACTATAGTAGAATACCGGCATCACGGCGACCAGTTAAGAACAAACCAGTAAGGAATATACACTATAGTTATTATAGTAGAATACCGGCATCATGGGGTCCAAATAAGAACAAACCAGTAAGGAATGTACACTATAGTTACTATAGTAGAATACCGGCATCATGGTGTACAGATAAGAACAAACCAGTAAGGAATGTACACTATAGTTACTATAGTAGAATACCGGCATCATGGTTTCCAGATAAGAACAAACCAGTAAGGGATGTACACTATAGTTTCTATAGTAGGACACCGTCATCATGGGGTCCAGATAAGAACAAACCAGTAAGGAATGTGCACTACACTATAGTTACTATAGTAGAATACCGACATCATGGGGTCCAGATAAGAACAAACCAGTAAGGAATGTACACTATAGTTACTATAGTAGGATACCTGCATCATGGGGTCCAGATAAGAACAAACCAGTAAGGAATTTACACTATAGTTACTATAGTAGAATACCGACATCATGGGGTCCAGATAAGAACAAACAGTAAGGAATGTACACCATCGTTACTATAGTAGGATACAGGCACCATGGTGTCCAAGTAAGAACAAATGGGAGAGGAATGTACACTATAGTTACTATAGTAGAATACCGACATCATGGGGTCCAGATAAGAACAAACCAGTAAGGAATGTACACTGTAGTTACTATAGTAGGATACCGGCATCATGGTGTCCAGATAAGAATAAACCATTAAGGAATGTTCACTATAGTTACTATAGTAGGATACCGGCATCATGGAGTCCAGATAAGAACAAACCAGTAAGGAATGTACAATATAGTTACTATAGTAGAATACCGACATCGTGGGGTCCAGATAAGAACAAACCAGTAAGGAATGTACACTATAGTTACTATAGTAGGATACCGGCATCATGGTGTCCAAGTAAGAACAAACCGGAAAGGAATGTACACTATAGATACTATAGTAGAATACCGACATCATGGGGTCCAGATAAGAACAAACCAGTAAGGAATGTACACTATAGTTACTACAGTAGAATACCGGCATCATGGTGTCCAGATAAGAACAAACCGGTAAGGGATGTACAGAATGTTACTATGGCAGAATACCGACATCATCGTGTCCAAATAAGAACAAACCTGTAAGAAATGCACACAATAGTTTCTATGGTAGAATATCGTCACCATCATGTCCAGATAAGAACAAACCTACGGAAAATGCACACAATAGTTACTATTTTAGAATACCGGCATCATACCGCACCGGAATGTACAAAACAGATACTCTCATAAAATACCGCCACCATGGGGTCCCGATAAGAACAAATATATACATCATATTTTAGTTCTTACTGACAAAAAGAAATTCCAAGACTGCAAAATTTACAGCATGTAACCAGTTTGCGTGCTCGTTTATCACCATGTATATTCGGAGAAGTGAAAGCTCTTATGCCGTTACTATAGAAACAGCGTAACGCGCTTAACACCATGTTATTTGGAGAAGTGGAAGCTCTTATGCCGTGACTATAGAAACAGCGTAACTCGTTTTACACCATGTCATTTGGAGAAGTGAAAGCTCTTATGCCGTGACTATAGACACAGCGTAACTAGTTTAACAACATGTCATTTGGAAAAGTGAAAGCTTTTATGCCGTGACTATAGACACAGCGTAACTCGTTTAGCACTATGTTATTTGGAGATTTGAAATCTCTTATCCCATGACTGTAGACACAGCGTAACGCTTTTAACAGCATGTCATTTGGAGAAGTGAAAGCTCTCATGCCGTGACTATAGACACTTTGTAACTCGTTTAACACCATGTCATTTGGAGAAGTGAAAGCTATTATACCGTGACTACAGACACGCGTTTAACACCATGTCATTTGGAGAAGTTAAAGCTCTTATGCCGTGACTATAGAAACAGCGTAACTCGTTTACCAACATGGCTTTTGGAGAAGTTAAATCTCTTATGCAATGACTGTGGACACAGCGTAACGCGTTCAACAACATGTCATTTGGAGAAGTAAAAGCTCTTATTCCGTGACTATGGACACAGCGTAACTTTGTTTATCAGTATGTCATTTGGAGATGTGAAGTCTCTTGTGCCGTGACTATAGGCACAGCATAACTCGTTTAACACTATGTCATTTGGAGAAGTGAAAGCTCTTATGCCGCGACTACGGACACAGGGGAACTCGTTTAATATCATGTCATTTGGAGAAGTGAAAGCTCTT